>MEHQ01001225.1:16076-36592 GCA_008828725.1 Saccharina japonica | reverse complement strand
TTTTTTTTTTTTTTTTTTTTTTATCGTCGATTTTCCCCTCTGCAGTGTCGAGAGAGGGTTGATGGGTTAGTTCCTAGGGCTGGGCACTGGCTGACTCAGTCAGTAGCGATGTATACTGTCGTCAAAATCAATCAGTATACGTACTGGATTGCAAGCAGTATACTGTCTCTCCTTTCTCCTCTCTCCTTCCGAAACGCATTTACGTAGTGGGATTCCGTGCTATAATATGGCGTGTTTCTTGGACGTAAACGAGAAAAAACCTACTGGCGAATATACTGGCCGGGCCAATCAGAAGATTACTACTGCCAGTAGATTATTACTACCAGTACACACTGTGCCAGTGCCCAGCCCTACCTAGTAGTTCCTCCGTTGAATGTGCCTTCCGGTCACACTACAGTAGTACTGGTAGTGGTTGTCCCTCTATGGTGCCGGTTGAATAGTGCCGGGTACCCGATATAGTGCCTGTGAACTCGCTTGGCACAGAGGATTTTCTCGGTTAAGAAGCCCCGTCAGTCGGAATACCGTACGTAGTGGTGGTTGTCCCTTTATAGTGCCGGTTGAATAGTGCCGGATAACCGCTATAGTGCCTGTCAACTCGCTTGGCACAGATGGGATTAACCCAAACACGAACTACCGTAGTCTAGGGATCCCTATATAGTGCCGGTTGAATAGTGCCGGCTACCCGCTATAGTGCCGGTTGAATAGTGCCGGGTACCCGCTATAGTGCCTGTCAACTCGCTTGGCACAGATGGGATTAGTCAAAACAAACGAACTACAGTATAGTGGTCCCTCTATAGTGCCGGTTGAATAGTGCCGGATACCCGCTATAGTGCATGTCAACTCGCTTGGCACAGATGGGATTAGTAAAAACAAACGAACTACTCGTACAGTATAGTGGTCCCTCTATAGTGCCGGTTGAATAGTGCCGGACACCCGCTATAGTGCATGTCAACTCGCTTGGCACAGATGGGTCGTAGTCAAAACAAACGAACTACAGTATAGTGGTCCCTCTATAGTCCCGGTTGAGTAGTGCCGGACACCCACTATAGTTGCATGTATGTGAGTAGCTCCTCAGTCGTATTTACGGGGGGGGGGCATAGTACATAAAACCTACGTTTCACACAAAAACCTATATATTTCCCTTTTTTTACTTCCAATATTTGGTCCTATTTACTATGGTTCCCCGTAATATTACTACAGTAGTAGTTTGGTGCCTATCAACGAAATGTTATGGATTTTTTGCCGTCTGTCACATCAAGGTTGTTAGAACACCATGAGTTCGGGGCTATATGGGCTATGACCCTCCTCCTCCTTTTTTTTCGAGAGTCATAGCCCATAGGTTCGGGGGATATGTCGTATACCATATAGCATGACGAAGGGGCAAAAGTGCGGCCTCTTGATGGCATCTTTGTTTTTGGTAGTGTAGGGATGTGAAATCGCAGCCGATTCATTTTCGCTTCATATTCGATCGTACGGTCCAATCGATCCGATCGCGAAACAGCAGTTTAGTTTAGTTGACACCGTTTTGTGATCTATTGTTATAAGGCTGAGTTCGGGTAGGCGATCGGTTAACCTTTTACCAGTAGCCCAACGGACTAAGACCGTAACAAATGGCGTCGACGGCAGGACATGAGTTGCTGGCCGTGAGTTCGAATCTCACCTCCACCATTGTTGTTCTTGTTGTTGTCTTCACATTAAAAACCGTGCCGGTCTCTCTATCCAGTACCTCCATCTGTCCGTACTAATCCAACACTTGACACGGTCGATTCCCGTGGTCACAGGCTAACTTACCCAAAAAAAGGGTATACTGAAATAAAAGTGGAACCCGAAGGGTCCGCAAAGCGATCAAAGCCAGTCCAAAACAGATAGTCTGGAGCCCTCCGCCCCCCTCTACACGCTTTGTGAAGGTAAAAAGAAAACTGGAAAGGCCAACATCACCAATCGTGGGTATACGCCCCCTGATTATATCTTGGTGCCCCTATAATGCCGGGGTGTTCCGTGCCGGGTTCACGCCGGTCAGGCAAACCCATGAAAACACTTTTTAAAGAAAAGTGAATTTCCTCATGTCAAGAACCTGAAAAATACTCTCTCTGGGTCCCCATAACATTGGAACCGCGAGGCCAATTGGCTTTGACACGACGACCCGTATATCCGGTCTGTCCTGAATATCCCGCCGGTCCAGGGGGGGGAGAGTGTTATAAGGCTTAGTTCGGGTAGGCGATCGGTTGACCTTTTACCAGTAGCCCAACGGACTAATGCCTTAACACTATTCATATATTCATACATAGCGCCCGTACCGTCTATAGGGCCCCGCCTCACCAGCCGACGGGGGGGGGGCGTACTCATTTGTTGCTCGCCTTAGTCATTTGACCGTTGACCACGCATCCCTTTCGAGACGGAGCGGGGGGGGCGTACTCATTTGTTGCTTGCCGTAGTCATTTGACCATTGACCACGCATCCCTTTCGAGACGGAGCACCGTTCGTACTTCTATAATACGAGACACCTCCAACAGTTGGGCGCTCATTGCGTTGTTTCCATATATGACAAATAAACTTTTTGCTGGGGGGGGGGTACTCATGTCATCATATAGCAATAGACATATGACCATGGACCCTCGCATCCCCACAATGTCGGGACGTGGGCGGAGGGGGGGCGCGGGGGGGGGGGGGGTATCATTTGTTGCTTGCCTTAGTAATTTGACCATTGACCACGCACCCCTTTCGAGACGGAGCACCGTTCCTAATCCTAATAGAGACACCTCCAACAGTTGGGCGCTCCTTACGTTGTTTCCATATACTACAAAGGAGCTTGTTGCTAATCCGAGCCCCTCCATCCCATTTATTATCTTCGCCCTTCTTTTGTCTCTCCTTCCTAGTCGTAACTCAGATCCGGGGCCACAAAGTAGGCTTTTCTCCTCCCTTCTTCCTCACTACGGTTCGTGCCTTGCATGCACTTTTATCGCGAGAAGACTGTGCAGCCCCTTTCTTTCCTTTCGTCGACTCGCATCGAACTGCGCCTACCCACGCTGCTAGGCACTCGGTGCCCCGTAGTAGTAGTAGTAGTAGTAGTAGTAGTAGTAGTAGTAGTAGTAGTAGTAGTAGTAGTAGTAGCAGTCATAGTAGTAGTAGTAGTAGTAGTAGTAGCAGTAGCAGGTGGTAGTAGTAGTAGTAGTAGTAGTAGTAGTAGTAGTAGTAGTAGTCGTGGTAGTAGTAGTAGTAGTAGTAGTAGTAGTAGTAGTAGTAGTGGTAGTAGTAGTAGCAGTAGCAGTAGCAGTAGCAGTAGCAGTAGCAGTAGCAGTAGTAATGTATACAAGGTGCCATCACGGCGGTGAGGGACAAGACAAACGACCTGTGTATCTCTATTCGTCGTCAGCCTGTCGCAGCGGTCAGCTGCGTAAGATGAAACCTGCCGCAGGAGGATCGCCCGCCGGCTTTTAGACAACACGCGACCTCCTCTCACCGACAGCGTCGCTTGTCTGTCTGTCTTGTCTGTCTGTCTGTCTGTCTGTCTGTCTGTCTGTCTGTTCATCGCCGTTTATGTTAGCTTTGAAAATATTGGGAAGCCGTGTTGATTCCCTCGGGTACATACACGATGTTTGCCTTATGTCAGTTATCGGCGTTGAAGCTTATTATGCTGCATATTCTTCTGGATGACACATTATTCTGGATGACAATACTCGTAGTCTAGCCTAAGAAGAAACCACATTTTCCCGTGTATTTCTTCCTCTGTCGGAGAATGTTTATGAGTCATCAATGTTGAAGTATTTTATGCTGCACATTATCAAATGGCTAATACAATACCATACGTAGGCATTTAACGTATCAATATGTCCCAAAATACAAGCAACATTTTAATTTAATATTAATGTACAGAATGTGATTATATTTCGGGACAGAGTGGTATACCAGGTACCTGGTATATACTATCATCTACTATATGCAGCGTACGTGCCATACATATTGATCTGTGAAATACAAAAAAACAAATTAGTACCGGCATTATAATACGCCACCATCATGATTGTGGCACTGATATAAGCACCGGTGCTATATCTTTTTACCAGCATTGTAGTACTGATATCAATCTAACACGCAAAAGGAGGGAACGCAATCACTGTCATAGCATGCAGCCGTTTCCACGGTGTAAGTCACACACACGCGTATCCCTTTCCAGGTTTTCCTTGTACTAAGCAGGTCAAGCCTGCTGGTCACCCACTCATCACGTGTGTCCTGTGCTTGGCCAATAGAGAAGGAGGGCAGTGCTGTTGTTGTGTTTTCCACTTAGGGCAGGAAGCACGGGGGGGGCTCGGTTCTTGCCCCGCCCTGATCTTATGGTCCCTATTCGAATAGGCCTTCCAACTAATACGCAATCCGTTCCCGCATGCCCTTATTCCTGGGCCTTTACAGGCCTCCCACGACAGTATATAGCACCATATATCACAAGCCCACCCTGACGAGCGGTATGCGCATTAATATAGAGGAAGTTCGGAAAAACGCCTCTTTGCTCTAGTAGGGACTGTTTTGCAGTGCTGTTCACGGGTCATGTCAAATCTCGCGGGTCAGGTCGGGTCGGGTCGAGCAAGGGTGGCCCAACCCGACCCNGGGGGGGGGGGGGGGGGGGGCGTACTCATTTGTCGCTTGCCTTAGTCCTTTGACCATTGACCACACATCCCTTTCGAGACGGAGCACCGTTCCTACTCCTACTAGCGACACCTCCAAAATTTGGGCGCTCCTTACGTTGTTTCCATATATTGCAAAAATTGTTTTTGCTATTCCTACGTATATCCCCTTCCTGTTTCGCCGCCTGTGGCCACCATCCACCTCTTAAGGTAGCGATCGTTTTCTCGCTACTATCTAGTGTACCAAACTTCTCCATGTCACATTCGTCTATTTCACATCCCGTTCCTCCTTGTACATGTCACATTCTCCCACGACGTGAATTCTACTCCTATTGCTTTGCCACGTGGGCACATCTGTGCATCTACTTCCTCCTCCTCCGGGCTACTGGTATACCTCCTTCTTCTTTCTGGCAGGTCCAGGTCCCCTACACGAAATCGCAGTTTCAGCGTTTTTCCTCCCCTTCCACTTTCTTCCTTAGCACTAGCCTTTCCCTTCTTTCTATCCTTTCTTTTACTTCTGTCTTGTACCCCCCAAACGTCTCTATGGCCAGCATCTCTTTTTGGTTTCCTATATCCTTTCACACTTTCTCGGCTACGATATCCCACCTTATTCCAGCTCGCGCTTTGGGTACTTTCTCCCATACAGCTTTCTCAACTATGGCTGGCAACCTCTTATTTGGCATGTTCTTTACTTTATATTGCCATTTCAACTTGCGCTCATCTCTATTCGTCTTAAGTGGGCACATCCCCAATACTGTATTTCTCGTCGTACTTGAGCATGCTAGCACTTTTTTAGCTGCTGTCATCTGTACTGATTCCAGCTGTTTTACGAGCTTGGTGGCCCCTTCCCATACTTCTCCTGCATGCTCTAGCTTCGGTACAATCACACTCATCAGGATACACCTCTTAATTCTAGTGCCAACGTGCGAGTCTGTTAGGATCGCTTTCATCCTGCCCAAGGTGTGATTTACCCTTGCCTATTACTTTTGTTATGTGTGCATCCCAAGAGCAGTTTTTTTAGATCTCTAGGACATTGTGCGCATACTGGTCTACGATCGGTAATTCATCTTCTCCGCCGCTTCTACTTAAAAGTTACTGGACTCTCCATATCTTCGTTGCATACTTCGAAGTACAACTACTGCGCACTTTTTTTACGTTCGCCGTCACTCACCAAGCACGGGGGGGGGGCGTACTCATTTGGACGCGTGCTACGGTAGAGGTAGATGGTATACCTTTTTTTGGCTGAATCGTTTTCTGAACGATCGGGCTCCTTAACCCAAATTCGTCGGACTTTTCATTTTTTTTTAGACGAATAACGTTTCAGAGTATACTTCAGTCAGGGTATTTCTCATCCGGCAGCACTTTTATTTTCCTCCAAAATCGTTTGTTTCGGTGAGGTATGACGCTCCTTAGGTGAGAAGCTCAGAAAAAACATGGTGCACCTCTATCGTAGCATGTGTCTTTGTTGCTTGCCTTAATCATTTGACCATTGATCACGCATCCCTTTCGAGACGGACCAAGCACGGGGGGGGGGGGAGGTAATGCGTCCAGAAAACGGGTTAACATAAGCTACCGATACATCCATCCGCAGCCCCCAGCGAGGCGAGGGCAAGGGGGGGGGGGGCGCATCCTGGGCAAGAGAGGGGGTGGGGGGTACCGATATTCATGTCATGCGGGCCGTAGTCGTATGTACCATAGACCCTCGCTCCCTCCAATGCCGGGACGGAGCACGTCGGGTTTTCACCGACCAGGCAGACATTGCTTGCACCAAGCGCGAAGCGCGTGAGGGTTGGCGAGTCGCATGAAGGGTGAGCTGCATCCACCAAGAACCGCTTCTGAGCGGACTTGCTATGGAGACAGCGTCATGAGTTGATTTATTTCTGGTGTGGCCGCTTCCGTAGAGGGGGGGGGGGGGGGCGTACTCATTTGTTGCTTGCCTTAGTCATTTGACCATTGACCACGCATCCCTTTCGAGACGGAGCACCGTTCCTACTCCTAATAGAGACACCTCCAACATTTGGGCGCTCATTACGTTGTTTCCATATATACAAATAAACTTTTTGCTAATCCTATCCCCTTCCTGTTTTTGCCGCCTGTGACCCGGGGTCATAACAAGTCCCGAAAACGGAAGAAGAAAAGCCTCCACTGCTACATCATCCTCAGCCTCAAGCGAGGCGAGGGGTGACGTCGTCATTTGTTGCTTGCCTGTAATATGGGGAACCATTATAACAATAGTAAATAGGACGTACGGTATAAACAAAAACCTACCAGGCATTGTTTTGCGCTATCATTTTATATGGTCCCCCTTAATAGTAACTTGACCAGACCACGCACCCTTCTCGAGATGGAACAAAGGCGACCTGAGTCTTGTCGAACAGAGGGGGTTATAACAATGCATTCTGGAAACGGAAGAAAACACGCGCTCTACCGCCACATTCCGGCGAGAGCGGAGGGGGGGGGGGGGGGGGGGGGGGGGGTACTTACATATTGCATGCATGGCCGTAGTCGTATGGTCCATAGACCCTCGCAGCCCTACATATGCGGGACGCGGGACGGAGGCATGTCGGTTTCACCATCGAGAGCGGGGGGGGGGGGGGGGGTACTCGATATTCATCCATGGCCACGTAGTCGTATGACGGGGGCGGGGGGTCGTCGAAAATGGCGCAACACAAAAGCTTGAATCTTGTGCTTCTGTATGATCGCCCACACTGCCGTGCCCCGGGGGGGTGAGCAGGGGGGGATAGATAATAGGCAAGACGCACAAAAAGAGAAGAAAAACGAAAACGCCGTGTGTGACTATAAAAAAACCGGTCGGTAAAAGAAGGAAAACGCTGAGTGAGGTCGTAGGGTTTTTTAGGGTTAGTTATAGTCGTCATCTCGTACACAGACAGCAGTGTGTATCATCCAACCATTTTTCTTCTCGACTGATACGAGAATCATAAGTGCCTCCCGCCGCACTCCCGCGACTATCCACGTCCACACCCTCTCTCCACATATATATGTGGCGTTCTTTTTTTTGTTCTGCGCCGTCACTCGCCGGACAGCAGACACAGCAAGTAGCAGGGTTCCAGGTAGTAGATCTTTTGCTACACAGCACAGCAACAGGCATCAGAGTTGGTGGGTATGGATGGCGCTGTCGCTCTGTGCGCTATATATTCATACTCGTAGAGCAGCGCAACGACGACGACAGAAGGAAGCAGCCGCAGCACAGAACAAAGAGGAGAAAACCGAGGGTGAAATTTGAAATTCAAAGTTCATTTTCAACTTTTCAAATTTCAAAAATTTAAATTTCCAGGAGGGGTTTCCGGTAGGAGCTCACTACATAGAAGGCGGTTGCAGGTTGGGGGCGTAAATATATTTTTAGTGCATTTTTATTGGCCAAGTCTCTCCGTAGCTATATTTGTGTCCGCCCGCGAGTCGTGTCGATAGCAGCTTGCGCGAGACGAAGAACATTGCTAATTGAAGAACACAGATACATCGCGGACAGCAGCGAACTTCGGACTATCAAGGCAAGGAGCGTCGGCGCGTGACTACACAAGTAAAGGCACTACGAACCTACGATGGCCCCAGCTTGGCGGTGACAGGGCTGGAGCAAGTCGTCTCCTAGGCAGGCGGCTCGAGACTCGGGAGAGCTTTTTTTTCATCAGAGTTGTTGGCAGGTTGGTGTGCGAGCAGGCTACCTGTACTGCTGGGCGTGCACGCCAGAAGAGGACGAGGGCCGAGACCGCGAGGCGTCGACTGATCGAGGTAAGCTTTAGCGCGGTTTGGTTATGCTCCTGACGAGGGTGGTGGCGGTGGTGGTGGTGGTGGTGGTGGTTGTTCTTGTTCCTGTCGTCGCTTATCAAAGTGCGGCACTATCTGCTCGAGGACCGTTCCCCTGGGAACTCAAAGTTGACGTATGGAGAGCTTTGTCGATGGCGATGTTCAGCTTCTTTCCCGAGGAGAGGTTCTTCTTCAGCAGGATGTACCACGTGCAGCTACGAGCCCGAAGCCCGTTGCCCCCTCCCCGCCCGTTTACACTCGGCCCCGACGCTCGGCCTGCGGCTTCCTCCTCGGCTTGTCTGTGCACGGCGTATCCCCAGCACGTTTCGTTCTTGCAAACATGAGGTAATCGTTGCAAGCCGTAATACACCGCGAAAGACTCTTGTCTCGCGTCAACCCAACGTTCGTCCTCGAACCACGGACAGCAGCACATCAGAGCAGCTGAAGAAGCACATCAGTCCCCTTCGCGAGAGAAGACTCTTTGTCTATGCCCGCACCGAGAAACGCTTCCCGATCGCGTACGTGCCGCGACAACAGTCTCTTCCTCTCTTTCTCTCTTGGAGGGGGGAGGCCCGACTTGTTCGCAGCAGCAGCAGCAACAGCAAGCAGCAGCATCACTGCTTTGGCAGGCCAACCTCCATTCTCGACTTATCATAGCGCGGAGAGTAAAAAAAGGTACCATGATGGACGGAAATATAATGTCCATTTTATATGCACGTAATACTACAAACGGGCATTATATTACCGTCCATTTTTGTTGTAGAAAGACATCAGTAAACGGCAGCAGCAGCAGCAGCAGCAGTAATCTCGTCTCTGTTTTCCCAACTTTCTCTCTCTATCGTGCGCGTGCCGTGGCAGGCTCCCTCTCTCCCTCTCTTTCATGTAAAGGGGAGCCCCGGCTTGTTCGCAGCAGCAGTAGCAGCAGCAGCAGCGGCAGCAGCAGCAGCAGCAGCAGCGGCAGTCCAACAGCCTTGAAAAAATGCGCTGAAGTAGTGCTGTCAGTTGTCTGTTTTCCCCACTGCTGTCTGCACTATTTTCAATACCAACCACCAACGTTCCCGCGACAATCAGCTTGGTGATCGAACGATGGGATATGACACTACACAAATACACCATTGGTTCGAACCATAGCATACAGCGCAGCTCTACTCGTAGCAGCTCAGGGCTGCGCAAACAGGGATTGGCTGGAAGGGTCCGCTCTGCAGGCGGCGTGCTTCTGCTTCACGGCCGCACCCCCCCTCGCCGCCCCGGTCCTCTTTGCTTCGTCCTCCGGCGAGCACCATCGTTCGCAACCCGCCGATGACAGCAGCAGCAGCAGCAGCAGCAGCAGCAGTCGTATAGTAACAGAAGCAGAGAGTGTCGCCACATTGAAGTTTAGTTTCGCTTTCCCGATGACTGACTCTGTACAACCAGGAGTACCAGGTACGCGTACGTACACACCGCCGTATCGTTTTGATCGCTGTATCTCATGAGTATGCGGTTGTTCTTGGTTCTTGGTACCAGGTACTTGGTACGTACCAAGGTACCTGGCAGTACGAGTATGTTTCGTTTTGCTCAACTTGCCGGAGTCGCCGACCCTTCCACCCAGTCAGTGCCAGACCCCTGCTTGCCCACACCCACGAGTAGAGCCCTGCACTACTACTGTCTTCGGACTTGTGTATCCTTTCCCTGCTAAGTGTACGTGTTCTTTAGGATTCTCTGATGGCTCTACCTGTAGCACTTTTGTGACCACGGGCCGTGATCTTCCTAGATCAGACTATAGGGATTAGCAACTGAAACGAGTTTAATGTGAAGAAAAACAACAACAACTGGCACTTCTGCTGCTGTAGATGGAGCTTTTCCCTTCCTATCTCAACCGTTCCCAACCTCTGTCTCTCCCAGTTCAACCAACTGCACCGTCACCCTTTTGACGAGCCTTTTCCCCATCCCCTCGTTCAATCAAAATCACGTCAACGATTCAGTACCACGCCTTTCAACGAACCCCAGATTTCCTTGTTCGTTCAATCTTATCTTCCCCACGTCATGCGAGTACGAACATATAATACCCGTGTGCGAGTCGTTTTCGCACTATTTGATACCTGTGGTAGGAATGAACGAAAACACACACACTACGTACGTACACAAACCGTCAATATATCCACAATACCCACAGCTCACAGCGGTTCATAGAATGTGATACCTAGTACGAGTACAGTATTAATAGTAGTGCGTAGTGCAGAACAGACAAGAGCCAGGTTGTGCTACAGGTTTACCGTCGCAGTGGCCGAAAGTATGGCAGACGCGCAGGTGCGGTCTTGTATACATATACATGGTGCAGATCTACTACGAGTACCAGGTATGTACTAACTTGTAAACTTAAAGGTGTTACCCGACGAGTATATACCCGTCTTTAACGAATACCCGCCAACTTTAGGGAAAAAATACCTGCGGGTACTCGCGAGGATTTACGACCAATTTGGACGAGTACCCGGGTACCCGTTTAGCAGCCAGGTACTGTACCCGTCTGACAGCAGCCAGGTACTGTACCCGTCTAACACCGTCGAACAGCCGGGTACCCGGGTGCCCGGGTCCCAAATACTCGGCGAGTATGAAGTGTTACCCGTACCCGTGACGGGACACCACGTGCCCGTGACGGGTATTAGCAAGCTGGGTGTTACTCGCAAGTACCCAGGTAACTCGCTAAAGGGTAACACCTCTTGTATGGTGTGGGGTGTGAGGCCTGAGACAGCTTTTTCATGTTGAAAAGGGCCTCCTGGAGATTTGTCGCGAAGTACTACCCAGGGGACGTGATTGGGAGATGACATGTTGCCATAACCGGGATTTCCAAGGTGAACCAACGAATACCCGGGGCCCAAATACTCGGCGAGTATGAAGTGTTACTCATACCCGTGACGGGTATTAGCAAGCCGGGTAATACTCGCGAGTACTCGGGTAATTGGCAAAAGGGTAACACCTCTACCAGTACACAGATAGTAGTAGTAAATCTATGAGGGGCCTACCTTCCTTCCCCACTCGTAGATCATGAAATGGGGATTTATCTGATCTGTGGCCCATGCTTGGCCCATGTGTGTGTGGGTTGTCTTCACATTAAACCCGATCTTTCTACCCAACCACATCAGTACACCCAGTGTCTGTCCTGATTCCTAATCCTAGAGATATACAAATTCTGTGGTCACAGACTGTGACATGTGTGCAACTATATAACCCATTCAGAACTGAAAAACAAATATCCCACACAAATTCCCAGTAGTTTGTCCCGAAATACGTGGGACCAGTTCTTGAGGGGTTAAGGTCGCATGTTGAGGCGTGTTATGTGGTGTGTTGGCGTTATTCTTGTACTACTGTAGTATCCCCGTGGGGGGGGGACAGGTTTAGCAACTACAACTATTACCAGGTGTTAAATCACGTACATACGTATGGTCGAGGTATCACACTCAGCTGGCAAACATGAGTTTCGACGAAATCCTCGATCTCACAGCTTTTTTTTTTTTTTTTTTTTTTCACTTTTTAAATATGTACGAGGTAATACTAAAAGGGAAATTACCCAAAGGGGTACGCCGAAGGGGGGACACTACTTTTTAGGGTTGTCGAGATATCATACTATTAATAGTGGGCGTCAAGATAATTATGAACAGCACAGCACGAAGAGAGCAACTATTCAGTCCACGGATTGCAGCTCTTGACTGCAGTTCCACACGCTATTCCGCTGACCCTAACCCTAACCCCAACCCTATACTTGTGCACCTTATAAGTGGGAGCAGGGTGCCAAATGAGATTCGGTCAGGGTGGAATCAGGGAAGAGGTGTTGACCAATCAAAATGGAGGTGTATGTAGTCTGTTGGGCACCCCGTTTCACCCCAACAACACTAAATCACGAAAGTTATTATATGCGCCACTGGTGGGAGCTTTAACATTATATGCACCTACAGATTTTTTTGTACGGTGGGGGTCCCCCAATAAGGCGGTATGAGTAAGGCGGTATTCCTCTATAAGGCGGTCAAAATCGCTTGGCGCGACTGGGAAATTGCACTCATTACCTGGAATGAATAAGGCGGCGTCCCTCTATAAGGCGGTCATATTGCTCTGGCACATCACCGCCTTATTGGGAGACCCCGCTGTATACTACTAATACTACTGTACTACTGCCACTACTATATGCTTGTCGCCTAGAGCCGACCCACCGACCCGAACCCGAACCCTATCCCGAACCCTATGCCAGTGATCAGTGCTTGGATACTGTGCTTGGTAAGACTCTCGCTTGACTCAGCCGATATTGATGTGCTTGGAAATACTCTATGGGTTGATTCGGCCACGTATAGTATTAGTAGTACAACAAAGTAGGGGCGCATATAGTTGAAAGCTCCCACCATTGGCGCATATAATTTTCCCGCTAAAACACCCACAATAGAGTATGGGCTGTACCTAACGTGCTGCAGTCCTAGGTTGCAAGTAGGCGCCGTCCAGCACGAAGAGTATGCTTCCATGCAGTAGCCGTAAATCTTCCCGCGCAGGCGAACTTGTCAGATGTGCCCGCATCAAATGATGCTGTTTCTAATGAGGTAGGGTTTCGTCACGAAGCTGTAAGGTATTCGTTCCGGACGGCGAGCATATTCTTGGCTTCGACTAACGGCGGCCACCACCCCGGCCCGGACCTCTAACCCTAACCCTAACCCCAGCCCTAACGAGAGGCATGCCTGATTGGTGTGCCACCTGGTCGTTGTGCTTGGAAAGGCTCTATTTTCAATGCGGGCACACCTAACACCTAAGGCAGTTCGCCTGCGCGGGCAGATTTACGCGAGCTCGCTTCCATGGCACGCTATTCTATTACTCGTACCCTTTGGGACCTCTTATAAGGGCTACGAGTACATACGTATAAGGGCTATTGTATGGGATATCATAGTAGCGACCAAAACGTTGGTGACTTTTGGTAGTAGTATCAACCGTCCATAGTCCATATACAATTCGATTCGAGTCGACGAGGGAAGAAAGTTCGGAAATCTTCTCACGATGAAAATGCAAGGCACGTATAATACCGTAGTGGGGAGGGGGGAGAAGAGCCTACGTATTCAGTGATCCCGGATCTGAGGTAAGACTAAAAGAGGGAGAGAGAAAAAGAAGGGCGAAGATATAATAAATGGGATGGAAAAAGAAAGAAAGCAAAAAAACGAAAGGAAACGAGCGACGTGAGCGGTTAGCAGCAGTACGGGTAGGTTCATGTTTCGCCCTCGCCTTACGGCTCCTTGCATTGCAACCATTGTAAGTAACTCGGACGTCTTTTGGTGTCACGTCACACCCCCTAGTCACGTTCGAGTACGAGTATAGTAGTGGCCGTCACTGATAGTCGTCAGTTTTTCACGGTCAATTCTCCACTCCGATGTCCCAAGAGATCTACGATAATATTTGTTTATTTTTATTTTCATGTTTGTTTTCCTCCCATCCTCCATCCCATTTATTGTCTTCGCCCTCTCCAAGAGATCTACGATAGCATTTGTTTATTTAAATTTTTATGTTTGATTTTCTCCCATCCCATTTATCATTTTCGCCCTCCTCTTCTCTCTCTCTCTCTACGTAGTCGGAGCTCAGATCCAGGGGTCAATAAGCAGGCTCTTTGGGCTCTCTCCCCACTACTAGGGCGGTATGATGCGTGCCTTGCGTTTTTATCGCGAGAAGATTTCAGCCCTTTCTTCCCTCGTCGACTCTCGTCGAATTGTGACATATTCACCGTCACAGCATCACTATTTCCAGTAGCATACGTATGCGGGCCCCGTAAATAAGTGTTTGGTATTTACTGCAGTATGGAATTGGCCAAATCAATTACGTACGTTTGGATTATAAAATGATCGATTTTTGTTTTCCGAAAAAAAAAAAATTGCCGGATTTTTTTCCCGACAACTTCCATACAGGTTGATCAAGAGTTGGGGTTGGGGTTAGTACGTAGAGGGTTAGAGTTAGGGTTTTATGACGTTTTATGGCGTTTTATCCCGAATGCCTTCCCGTAATACTGGAATCACACTCGATACACACTCATTTTTGCCTTTTCCATGCCTTTCGTAGCCTACTCATATGTTTATTTAGATGCCTCGCATAGGCGGCTGGCTCACTATTTCCGAACCGCCAAGCGTAATAATGGCATATATCATACCAGTTAGAATGCTGGATATCGAACGGTACGTAGCCGAGTTGGATACGATGACACCGGAAAAAAAAGAAACGGTAACAATTTCGACTGTTTGATACATATACCGGTATACGTACAAGCTTTCGTTCAGCGTCAGCGTCAGTAGTCTTGCTGTCGAATATATGGAAACACACGCGAGCACCAAGGGGGTTCATTTTTTTTTTTTTTTTTTTCCCATCCCATTCATTACTTTCGCCCTTCCTTTCTCTGTCCTTCCAAATCGTAACTCAGATCCGGGGGTCACAAAGTAGGCTCTTCTCCCTCCTCCCCCACCCACACTACGTACGGTTCTTGCCTTGCGTTTTCATCGCGAGGAGATTTCAGCACTTTCTTCCCTCGTCAACTCTCGTCGAATTGTGCCCATAGATGGGAACGACAAGAAGAGTAGGTGTAAGAAGGCTGCCCATCCCTGTCGTACGTAGTGGGTTTGGAGAAAGGCCTCGGAAAATCGACCAGAACTACGTAGCACGTATGCATGTTCGTTGGCATCCAGGTTGTTGGTTACTTTGTTACCCTCCCCACGAGCATGTACTCTAGCACGATGCTCGCAGAAGGGTGGTACTCAGGGGTGAGAGTCTTCAGCAACGGCTGGAGGCCTCATTCCAACCCAACGCTTTCAGAATGGCAGAATACATGAAATAACATTGAAACAAAAACACGGGGATGGCAGGGGATGGCAAGGCAAAACTCGTTCGATAGTTCGATATTATATATGGAAAGTTGAGTTCCAAGGTTATAGTATGTAGGGACTGTGGATTCAGGGTACGGGTGTGGAAGTCTTACAGAACTTACAGAAGTTCCGAGTACGGGTATTGAATTCTTACAGAAGTTACAGAAGTTCCGGGTACGGGTATGAATGTCATACAAACGCGCGATCGAAGTATCACTCTCAGCTGGCAAAGATGAGTTTCGACGAAATCGTCGATCCCACAGCTGTGTGTGTGTGTGTGTGTTTTTTTTAAGTCTATCAACATACGTAAATCACACAAGTTCCGGGTACGGGTAGAAATGTCTTACAGAACGCACACAAGTTCTTTGTAGGGTAATACCCGGGAAAATAACCCGGGCATGGTTCTGTACGTACCCTACGTAAAACATCCTTGGAAAGTTCCATATTTCCATATCATATATATGTCGAAACTTTCGATACGGTACCTCATCATTATTAGTATGAATAGTGTTGTATACAAGGGCTCCGCTCCGCGGGCGGCCGACGCCGCCCGCTACGCTCGCGCAAGGAAAGGGGCAGAATAGGCTCATGATGTAGTGCAGGCACCGACTTGGAAACGCCAAGAGGTTCATGGTGCAGCGAAGAAACGGCGGACTTGACATGCATGCAAAACATGCTCGGGATGCACACATTATGAGCTCCATGATCCAGGACAACAAAGGTGTATCTTCGAAAGAGAAAGCACAGCAACACGGCTCATAGCACGGCGCTGCGCTGCCTGCTGTGGGTGGGTGTGATTCGTGCCTTTTTCGTAATTATGTGTGGTAGTACAGCAACAACAGCAGCAATACGAGTACTTCGTACTTTGTATGTACTCGTAATATTAAAGAGAAAGCACAGCACAACACGGTCGTCAAGTTGTGAAGTACGAGTACGATCACGAGTATACCGGGACGAGTACTCGTACTCGACCAAAGCGACGGAGAGAAAAACAAAAACAAAAAAAAAAGCGGTCGGGAAAAAAAGTAATCAAGTACACTCTCGTACATCGTACATCTCGAATCGCACACAAACACGAATACTCCAAATGACACACATACGCGTATCGTGATTGCGCCGCTTAAAAAACGAAAAAGTTAAAACGACTGTCACGATCTGTCAACCTCGAGGCTCCTCGCCCCCCCGCGATCACCTCGCTATCGATTCGGTCCGGGTCGAGCTCTACTGTCTCTCTGCCGCAGTGAGCCCCGTGGCCCGCCTAGCTTGAAGCCCGGTGCTCACCGTGGCCCTCGTTCGCCCGCTCGAGCATGATGGTGTTCAAACCGCCTTGCTGTCTCTCTTCAAATAATATTTAGTTGAGAAATAAGCACCGCTTGAATGTTTTTCACCAATAGAAAATATCCTTATATTTTCGGACATACTGGATACGCAGAAGCGGCAGCAAGCCAGACAAAGCCCCTTGATGCTTCCCTCGTGTCTCGATGGACACACCACGCCTAGCCACGAAAAAGGCGACCGCGCTCCTTCCGCCCCCCCCTCTACTGGCGAGCGCCTTTCCATACCCGCGATGGTGCCGGGCTCGCCCGCGCTGCCGTGCTCTCTGGGTACACGCACGAACCCGAAACCGGGAAATAAAAAAGGCTCTCGCCAACAAAAAAATATAGGAAACAAAGACAGGAAGGAAACCTCCGACAAGTACTCAAGTAATAGAAGGAGGCGGTATCGAAGTGGGAGCTCTGAGAGGTCAGGGATGGGCAATTCCTGAGAAAGACAAACGTAAGTATGTCTATACGAGTACCTGTTATTGGACAAGGTATACCTGCTTTTGATTTTTCCCTACGAGGTATATCCCTGATTTTGGCTTAACGGGACAAGGTATACCTGATTTTGGCTTCTTCACTACGAGGTATATCCCTGATTTTGGCTTAACGGGACAAGGTATACCTGATTTTGGCTTTTTTCCCTATTTTTTTCACTACGGGTTACAATTGGGCATGCGTTGTTATGATGAACGCACTGATGCAGTTTCTCGTTCCAACAGCTGACATATGCTACGAATACTCTGTGCAAGCTGTGCTGCTTGTGTCGTGCTGCTCTGCTGTGCTGTGCTGTGAGTTACTGATTTGTTATGATCTGCGCTGTTTTGTTTTGTCCTGTGCTGCCTGTCCTGTCCTGTCCTATCCTATCCTGTCCTGCCCTGTCCTGTCCTGTCCTGTCCTGTCCTGCTGTGCTTTTCTGCCCTGTCCTGCCCTGTCCTGTCCTGCTGTGCTTTTCTGTGCTGCCTTGTCCTGCCCTGTCCTGTCCTGTCCTGTCCTGTCCTGTCCTGTCCTGCCCTGCCCTGCCCTGCCCTGCCCTGCCCTGTCCTGTCCTGTCCTGTCCTGTCCTGTCCTGCCCTGCCCTGCCCTGCCCTGCCCTGCTGTGCTTCTTTGTGCTGTCCCTTCCTGTGCTGTACGGCTGTGCTTTCGTATGGCGTGCTGTGCTGTGCTGTGCTGTGCTGTACTGTTCCGTTCCGTTCTGTGCTGTGCGCGTACCCTGCACCACTCTTTGCTATACCGCACCCCAACTTCTCAGGAGGAGTACGTCCATTGATCAGGGCGGATCATGTCGGGTTTACGCATCCCTCCGTTCACCGGGGGTCCTGCCACAGCCACAGCTACCTCCGCCGGCACCACCGCGGCTAACTCGACTTCTGCCATGGGCATTGCATCAGATGCTTCTAGTTCTTCTGCGGGGGGCAAGAAGGGTCGCGGGTCGGGACATGCTCCGGGAGGGTCGAGAAATCGGGATATTGGTGGCGGCGGTGGAAACGGGGGAGGCGGTACCAAGAAGGGGACTGCGGCGATGGCCATAAGGAAGGGGTTGATGCGTCCAGGCAAGTTGGTGGTGGTTGTGTACGTGGAAGTTTTATTTTTTCGGAAACGTAATCGGGTTTTTCACATGTAACGGTATATACTATTAGGGCACTAAGACCGCAAATCGTCACCCCCTCCCCCTTCCCACACCGCCTCCAATACCAGCCGCTACGTTCGAGGGGGAAGCCGTGTTCGAGTTTTACACATGTCATGGTATATACTATATAGCGCAAATTGTAACGCCCCCCCCCCCGCCCTTCTCCACCCCTACCCCCCTCCCCCCACATCTACGGCCATGCATGACATATTACCCATAACATATAGCTATATTGCCTCCCCCCCTCTCCAACCCCCCCCATTTATGATATATTTGTAGGTTGGGTTGGCGTCGGTTGGCAACGACGCTGTAAAACACGCCTCTCACTGCGTGAGCTAGACAACCAGGGTACTTTTGTTTTTTGGCGGTCACCAAAGCTGGCGGTCTTGTTAGATAATTTGTGCGGGGTGGAGAACCTTTGCTCCGCACAAGGGGAATGATCGTATCACGTAGTGTGTATATGGTAAGGCACCCGCGAGGCAGTTACATAGTGCTCTCATTGCTGTCTCAGGAAGTGGCCACGCCAGAAATTAAATTAACTCATTGAAGCTGTCATCCATATGCAAGTCCGCCTCAGAGGCGGTTCTTAGCAGGATGCAGCTCACCCTCCATGCGACTCGCCCAATACCTCACGGCGCTTCGCGCTTGGTGCAAGCAATGTCTGCCTGGTTGGTGAAAACCCAACGTGCTCCGTCCCGGCATTGTAGTGGAATGCGAGGGTCTATGGTCATACGACTACGGCCGTGCACGACATGAGTACACCCCCCCCCCCACGCACTAGTAGGATGAGTCACCTTCATACGACTCGCCCAACACCTCACGGCGCTTCGCGCTTGGTGCTAGCAATGTCTGCCTGGTCGGTGAAAACCCGCATGCTCCGTCCCGGCATTGTAGGGATGCGAGGGTCTATGGTCATACGACTACGAGCCATGCATGAAATGAAGTACACCCCCCCCCCCCCCACCTCCCCCCCCCCATCTCCTCCAATCTCAGCCGCTGTGGATGAGGGGAAGCCGATATCGCGGCAGCTGTCGCGCAGCTACTTCGTGCCCCGCAGTCTGGAGGGCTACGAGCGCCACCTGAGACAGATTCACTGCGAAGGGCACCTGCAGCGACAGAGCAGAACAACGGGGACGTGGCGCAGGCGGTGGTTCCTGCTCAAGGTTCGTCGTCGTCGTCGATTCGTTGATTTATGGGGTTTGTTGATTTTGTTTTTTAGAGCTCTTCACTGGTGTCATGACCCGACCCCGCGGGTCTGGTATAGGGACTTTTTTTTTTAACTCTCACGGGTCGGGTAGGGTAGGGTAGGGTAAGGTAGGGTAGGGTAGGGCTAGGGTAAGGTAGGGTAGGGTAGGGTTAGGGTTAGGGTTAGGGGTCAGGAGGTTTAAAAAAATATCACAGATAGGGTCGAGTCTCCGTTTTTTACCATCCCGATCCGACCCGACCTGACCCGCGAGGTTTGACCCCAACCCGTGAACAGCCCTTAAAAAAAAATAAAAATGTTTGTATGGTTTGTGGGTTGGTTGGTTTTGAGTAGGACACGTTTTGCAGTGCAGTGTATGACGAGACAGGGCCGAAACCGCCTCCGTTCGCGGTGTCCAACAAATGATTAATGCATCGTTTTGATTGCCTGTCGTCCCTTTCTGCGCGTCTATGTACCACACCGTTTATCATACGCAGGACGGGCACCTGTCGTACTTTCACGACCAGGAGGAGGCCGAGGCGTTCCGGTCGGAGGCGGACTCCCAGCTGCACCACCACCCCAGCTCGCAGCGGCAGTTGTCGCTCGATTGCGTCGAAGCGGTCCGCACGGAGGTATGTACGCTGTTACGGAGGGGCCTAAGAGTAAATGGGAGCCACGGTGCACATAAAAAACTTGCATATTTCCCTATTTTTACTAACAATATTTGGTCCAGTAGGGGACCTATAAGGTACACGTAAAAAACTTACATGTTGTGTTTCCCTATTTTTACTAACAAAATTTGGTCCAGTAGGGGACCTATAAGGTACACGTAAAAAAACTTACACATTTCCCTATTTTTGACTCACAATATTTGGTCCAATAGGGACCTAATATTTCGTTCTTGTTTACTATGGTCCCCCGTAATATTAATAGTGGTATTCCGTACGGCGTACTGTAATCTTTTAACCTTTTTTTTCGGCCCCAACTATTTTTCAAACCAACTTTATGTGGCGCGTGCAGCAGATGTCCGGACAAAGCCCGTAACACCCGGAAGTATTCTTCCGCACGTACATGTGATACATGCTCGTATTTTTTTTTCAACATTCCCCCCCCCCAACTATATTTTTTATTAAACCGACTTTGTAAGGTTTGACA
>MEHQ01001225.1:0-15594 GCA_008828725.1 Saccharina japonica | reverse complement strand
GGCGGTACGTTTTTTGTTGTTGTTGTTGGTTGTTCCGCTTTGTTTTGTTTCGTTTGTTTGTGTGTTTGTTTGTTTGTTCGGTGGGTTGATTGGTTGGTTGGTTGGTTGGTTGTTGTTGTTGTTTTTTTCCTTTGTTTTTTTCTTTGTTCCTTTTTTTTTTTGGTTGTTTTTGTTTTGTTTTGTTTCTTTGTTTTATTTTCTTGTTCTGTGGTATTATTGGTATAAGTAGCGGGAAATACCCCCTTTTTTGTTCAATGTTATGCTTTTTTTGTTATTTGTATTTGTTTTTGAGCCGGCCCCGCCGGTCGAATACTGTGTTTTTTTCAGTATATAGCCTTTACTACTGTGTTCTTGGCAAACAAGTCGTACCAGATAAAGCACCAATACATATTGCGGTTTTTGTTGTGGTGGTCCGCACGTTTTTTTTCTTCAGATTGTTCAAAACGCGCGACGAAACCACGCTCGGGTCGAGCCTTAACCTGGACTAGGGTTGAAGTTAGGGTTAGGGTTGGGTTGGGTTGGGTTGGGTCGACGCCTTCTCGTCTTTTGGTTACGAAGGTGCCTCTTTTTTTTCAGAGCGTTTTTTTTTTTTTTTTTTTTTTTTTTTTTTTTTTACCTTGTCGAAGTTGTTTGCGCCCGCATGTTGCGCTTCTCGTTTGTGCTCGCCATGTTTTGCCTGCTGCGGGTGGTGAGGGGAGCTTGGACTCTGAAGGATGTTTTCACTTGCGCCGTGATATCGTACCATGTTTTCTGGTGGGGTTTGTTCTTGTTTGCTTCTTTTTGGCTCCTTTTTTGCTTCTTTGTCTTAGTTTCCTGTTTTTGTCTGTTGCCCGTTTCCTTGTTGTTTGTTTGTTCGATTGGTTTGGTTGTCTGGTTGCCTGTCTGTTTTTTCGTTCGTGCGTTTTGTTTTTTGTTTTTGTATTTTTGTTGTTTTTCACTTTTTTTGGTGTCCTTCGCTATTTCTTCTCATTTTCGTTGCTTACCTGGTCGTATGTATTTCCTGTGTTTATTTTCTTCTTTCTTTCTTTCACGTTGCAGCTTGCAATAGATACGGCTATCAAGCAAGCACTCTCTATATGTGTAACCGTTGTCTTTGCTGGAAAAAAAACTGTCGTACGACTACTCGTACGGCCATGCATGAATATCGAGTACCCCTCCCCCCACTATGGGGTGATACGACTACGGCCATGCATGAAAATGAAGTACAGCGGCGAAACAGGAAGGGGATAAGATCAGCAAGAAGTTTCTTTGTAATACATGGAAACAGCGTAATGAGTGCCCAAGTGTTGGAGGTGTCTCTATTAGGAGTAGGAACGGTGCTCCGTCTCGAAAGGGATGCGTGGTCAATGGTCAAATGACTAAGGCAAGCAACAAATGAGTACGCCCCCCCCCCCCCCCCCCCCCGACTCTCGTCCGCCGCTCCATTCCTGTGCGAGTGCTGCCCTACTTTGCTATGCCGCTTCTCAGGGAATGAATCGCTAAATCCCTCTCGTCCACGCCCCACCCCCCCTTTTTCGGCCGCTCCAAAACTTCCGTCGGCGGCGCGTCCTCCGGCAAGCTTCCCTGCCGCTCCCAGGGGAAGAAACATTCCGAAACGCCCGCTTAGGAACTCCACCGCCAACCCCCCCCCCCTCCTTACGCCACCTCGCACACCTCCCGCGCACTACCCGTTTTTTTCGTTCTTGCCCCACTAACGCCCCCATTTTGCTACCTAGGGTAGGTAAGTTCTCTCTTTTTTTAACCTTACCTCCCTAAACTATATGTAATATACTTCGAAATATACTAATATATTATTATAGATATATATATGCATATGTCGGGAATAACAAAAATGCCTTCCATGTATGTTAAGATTCAATGCTCCACGAACCCCAAATTCCCTACGTTCAAGTCTTACACATTTGTGTTAATACGAACGTTTTGTTGTACATATATACACTGGAAGGTTCTTTTTTTTTTAATGTTGTATATACCAGTGTCTGCTGTGGTGCCAGTATTTGTATGGATTGATCCAGACGAAGGGGTGGGTGAGTTTTTTTTTTTTTCTTCAAAATTTGCGTTTAAAAACGAATACCTGTAGATATATATATCATACGAGAAGACGAGGTGGTGTTTTTACCGGCAGCTTTTATCGTACCAGTATCATTTACCGGGTAAATTTTGTACTGTACTGGCAGTGTATACCGGTATCATGCACTGGTATGTTTTGTACTGGCAGTTTATGCCAGTGCCGTGTACTGATTAGTACGCACCAGAACCGGTTAAGATGTATACCAAAATGGTGTTGATAAGAGATAGATGTGCTCCTCGAGCGACGGGGAACGGGCGAGGCATTTGCCCCAATCCCAAACAAGACAAAAGAATGGGGATTTTTATCGATACGAAAATACCGTATGTAGAGCTAAAACAGAACTAGTAAGGGTGATTTTTTATTGATACGAAAATACCAAAATAATACCGTAGGGTTGGTTGCTCGAACGACCCCTCTCATTTTTTTATTATTTATTTTTTCTCTATTTCTCTCCGCTCCCCCTATTTACTATTTACTGTTATGGAGGGTTATTTGTTAAGGTTAAAAGCTGACCCCACCCACACCTCTTTTCTCTCTCTCTTTTTTTTTTTTTCGTTCGTGGTCCTCTGTTGTTACCGTTTCATCGGTCTGGTCCTCTGTCCTCTCGTCAGAGCTCTGAGTCTGGCCATGGGTCGACATCCGACGAGGCCGTCCTGAGCGGTGCGGGGGTTTCGCTCACTTCTGAGGTGGGTGACGAGTGACAAGCTATACATTGGTGCTTCAGATTGTTCTCCCCATAGTATACAGGATGTACATACATCCTACGCGATGCCATCACAGGTCATATGAAACCCGGACGTGGTACGAGATACGCACGATGGAAGTATATATCACACACAGCTTGCAAAGATGAGTTTTGACGAAATCCTTGATCTCACAGCTGTTGTTGTTGTTGTTGTTGTTGTTGTTGTTGTTTTTTAATGGATATATATCACGATGGAGATTTATCCTGCTGTACCAAGAGCTCACGACAAAAAAGACAAAACGACACCGCACGCACTCCTAAAAAGGTCATTTCGTACAATAGCATAACAATAATAAAAAACGGTGGGGTGGGATTTCTAGACGACTGCCATAGATGTACGAAAATCGTTTTTTTTGTAAATGTTTTTTTCTTTGCTTGGTTTTAGTAAACCCCCCTCTGTCTGAGTCTCGTTTTTTTTTACGTGCAGGACGTAGTGGGGTGTCGTATTAGCTTTTTTGTCGTGCCCCCCTGGCTGTACTACTAGTAATGGGCTGCTGTACACATGTGCCCTCACGCTCTGACAAATTGCCAACAAGTGTGAGAAGCACTCCTAACTCGTATATACTGACAGTTGTTGTATGCTGGTTGTTGGTGATTTTTTTTTTCCCCATTTGATATAATACGTACATAGCACCCTTTTGTTCCTGCTGCAAAAATGATCCTACAACAGAGCAGTGACCCGAAGTTTTATGGCATACGGTACGAAAATACCTGGCACACATTCATTTTTCTACTGCAGAAATGATCCGCTCGTAGTCTAATTGCGAGTAGTTTGCCCCCCGAAAAGGCGCGTACAGCAGCAGTTGCTCTTGTAGTTTACACCTTAAGAACTGGTCCCACGTAATTGGGAGACAAACTACTCGGAATTAGTGTCGGATAATGTTTTCAGTTCTGCATGGGATTTGAGCTTATTCAAGTATTATAGGCCCAATCCACTGTTTGCTGTGCTCTGTGGTGCTTCCGAGCAGAAAAATACTGGAGAAGTTACTTACAGCAGTACGAGAATCTGATGAAATTTTCGATACGCAGCAGTATTACGGGAGACCATAGTAAACACTAGTAAATAGGACCTACGGTAAATCCTAAAACCTATACCGGTATATTTTGCCTATTTTTACTAAAAATATTTGGTCCCATATTTACTACAGCAGTATGGTGCTCGTACTCCATATTAGTAGTAGTGGTCCCTTTATAGTGCCGATTGAGTAGTGCCGGTTTGCCCGGTGTACCTACGAGTAGTGCCTGTGGAATCGCTTGGCACAGATGGGATTAACCAAGTGTGGTAATGTGCGGAGTAGTAGTGCCGGTTGCTGCTATAGTGCCGGTATTGTTGCCGTACCGGCACTTTAAAGGGACCACTACTACTGCTGTATGTACTCGCATGACAGGTTATAGCTGCTGTACGATGTACGAGTACGTAACGTAGTGTTTTACATCCAAATATATATATATATATATATATATTCTGGTACGTACCAGGGCATTAATTAGGTGTTGCGCTGTTGCGCTGGCGCAACATTTGGCCAAAATAACGGTTTTGCGCAACAGTCGCCGCGAGGCTAGTTGCGCGCAGCGCAACACGCGTTTTTGGGCGCGCAACATTTTCGCCGCAGGCTAAACAAATTGTTGCGCGTTTTTTTCTCGCCGGGGTCGAGAAAAAAAATTGGGGGTCTTTTTTTCTTGATAAATAGTCGTAATTGGACATCTTTTAGGCCTTTTAGGCGTACATTCGCCCATAGATCGCCATTTTTTNAGGGCATTAATTAGTGGGTCGGGGTCTGTTGCGCGCAGCGCAACAGGCGACTCAAGGAGTGTTGCGCGCACCGCAACACGCCTGAGGCGCGTGTTGCGCGCCGCAGGCGCCGCAAGCCCCGACCACCCCCCCCCCCGCCGCCGGGGGGGGTGGTCGGGGCTTGCGGCGCCTGCGGCGCGCAACACGCGCCTCAGGCGTGTTGCGGTGCGCGCAACACTCCTTGAGTCGCCTGTTGCGCTGCGCGCAACAGACCCCGACCCACTAATTAATGCCCTGGTACGTACGTAGTGATCCCTCTTTATTTCCAATTAATTTATGAAAAGTAGGTCTCAATTCTGTGTGCTCTGTGGTGCTTACGAACTTAAAACTTCAAGAATAAAAGTTAGTTATTAATTACTAGTCGTCGTATAAATACAGCGTCGCAAATATCATACAGCACCACTCACTGCTGCTACGTATACGTACTCGCATGGTATTTTATAGCTGCACGCAACGTAGCTTTTACACCCAATACAGTAGTGGGTACCCCAATTTAAGAGTGCCCAAGATAAGAGCATTTGCGATTTAAGAGTGGTCAAATCGGCATGTTCCTCCTATACTAAAAGCTATATATTGCCCAATACAGATAAGAGCAATGTGTGCGCTTGTTTTGGCTTGTCACGGGCCTGCTCTTAAATCGGGGAACCCACTTATACCCTGGTACCTGGTATATTATACCGGTACTGGTGTAAATGTAATCATGTTCTGTATAATACTCGTACGTACGTAGTGATCCCTCTCTAATTCCAAGTAATTTATCTCCGAAACATCTGGCGTGCAGATCGTATGATACATGGGATATTTTGTACCAGGTACAGTGTACCTATCATGCGTCTGTCAATAGAAAGCGAAAATATCCTGAAAATTTCATGTGTGCGGGGGGGATATAGCTCAGTCGGCTAGAGCGTTTGTCTCATAAGCAGAAGGTCGAGAGTTCGAGCCTCTCTATCCCCGCACCTTTTTTTTCCCCCCATATTTTTTTTGTCCTCTTTTTTTTTTTCCCCCCTACGAACCCTCTGGTTTACACACATTTTTTTTTTCTGCTCTCCTTACGTATGTTTTCTGATTTTAGATGCTACCCAATTATCTGGCATCCAGTACGCTACTCTGATGTATACCTGGTTTTCGTTTTTATTTATTGTTTCGTCTCTGATCCCTGACTTTATTGTTTTAGCTGTACATATTTGTTGTCGAGTCCGCAAATGGCCGTGGCGTCCACATGAACGTCGAAGCTGCGTTCGTCCGCTTTTGAAGACTAAATGGTTATTAATTGTGGTATTATATGTACGTATTTGTGTTGTTTTGTTTGTTTTGTTTGTTTCATGGTGATACAGTCTCGTTAAGGGTCCGTCTTGATTTTTTTTTTTTTTTTTTAATTTTCACCTTTTGACTTTTTTTCTTTGTGACGGAATACTTCGTACTCGTATATACGGTATTACATGCTTTTCCTACTGTAGTTAAATTACCTCTATTTGTTTTTTACTTTACTTCGTGTTTTTTTATGGTACATATAAGGATGGGCGTGAGGATAATACAACGCAATGATATTTTTTCACTTCTTTTTTGGGATGTTATACAGTGCAGGACACCTGATAAGAAACAGGCAAGCCAGGCTGAGATTTAGAGGAAAATAAGAAATTCGGGAGTCATTATCTTGAAATTAGTGTATAAATCACCCTCTCTCAAACAAGAAACCCATCCTGGACCGTATTTCCTGTTTCTTATTCGGTGTCCTGTACTGTACTCAGACGTTCGTTTCCCGTTATAAATATCCTCCATTTTTTTTCCCATTTTTCTTGTTTGTACGAGTGTTTTCTGTTTTGCTGGTGTGGACTATTATTCCCGTTCATTTTTCCGCTTTTTGTTGCTGCTTTTACTTTCCTCTTGTGTGTTCCGTCCCCATAGGAGGCCATGGGACTGGGAAGGGGAATGAACGTAGAGCCCCACTCTCTGCTGGCCGCCACGGCCGAGGAAGAGGTCCCTAAGTATGTCCCTCCCGCTCGCAGAGGTGAGTCTTGACCCCTTAAGAGCTGGTCCCACGAATTTGTGGACAAACTACTTGGAATTAGTGTGGGACATATTTTTCAGTTCTGAATGGGTTAAACCCTGTTCAACCCTTTTTTTTGCTTTTTTTTAGTATCAGTCAGTTTCGGATATATTTTTTGGCTTTCCAAAACCAGAATGAATATTGCCAGACCAAGAAGAGCACAATATTTCCAGAGCGAAGTGACTACATGACGTGGCCGGGCTATTGGTCCTGATTGGTGTAAAAATGCTCCGCCAGTTTTGCTGTTTTGCCTCGGTCTATCATCTCACATCTCTCATCTCACCATCTTCTGTCATCTGTCATCTCGGGAGAGAGAGAACGAACAGCAGCAGCAGCAGCAGCAGGCAAAGACTGTCTATACGACGAACACGCAGCAGTACTAAGCTAGCAGCAGCAGCAGCAACAGCAGCAGCAACAGAAACGCGCAGCCACGACCTACACATCAGACCTTAAATCAGTAGATAACGAAGGCCTTGTCCCTGTTTCAGTGCCCTGTCGGCGATCGAAATCAACTCCCATGTGGGTTTGTGCCATTGCGTTTTTTTCCCCCCCAACTAAACCCGACCCTGGGTCGCGAATCCGATTACACCGCCAAGCACATGGTTGCACCGAGGCTCCCCGAGCGACAAATCACGCAGCAGCGCGTGTCGATTATGTTTTTCAGCACGCAGTGCTGCGTCAGCTTGAGTGTGATTCCCCCAGAGGTTTGATGACCCCTCTGCCTCTTGTCGTTGGAGCTGACAACTTCGGCCAAATAAACAGACAGGTGTTCGCTCTCTCTCCCCAGTGCACCCCCCTTATCCTTTCCCCATGAGGCACATCGACGCTTGAGCCAGCGCTAGTTGGGGCTTTCGATAACGGGGTACACATCCTCGCGGGCGTTGGCTGCTGCATGCGTTGTTTCGCTGCTGCTGTTGTACCTAGCTGCTGCTATGTGGCGTGCTTTGTTTTGTCGGCGCCCTGTCGGTGTTGTGTGTGGTGTGTGATTCACAGCCGCAGAGCCCTCGCAGATCTCCCTCTAAAACATCGATATATCCATGTTGCCCTCTGTGCAGTCTGGTTCTGAAAAGGAACTTGAGAATCCAGAGCCGGGGCTAAAAAACGCTCTGATTCTGGATTTGAACGCAGAACCCGAACGAAATGCGCATTTTCCCTCTAGTTCTGGAAATATTTTGATTCTGGAAAAACAAAACCGTAATCCGAAGCTGTCTATTATACTAGTAGTATTTACTGCACTGAAGTGTACAAATACATATAAGAGGACTGCACTGCTGCACAAAAACATACCAGGTATACATAATGTGTCTACGTATATATATCATATGTATCTGAGTATTTCTAGGTCCGAGTAACTTGTCACTTGTCACCCAAAATGGGAGTGCGGTTGCGACAGGGGTTAAGACACAGATTTTGCGACTGAAAACAAAAATGAGAATTGTGGGCTTTAAACCGTGTTCTTGACCCACATATCGTACCAGAACAAGAATACCAAATATACTCGTACGCGTTTTTTGTGGTGGTCCCCACATTTTTTTGTTCACGTTGTCCAAACCGCGCTACAAGCCGAGCCTTGTTAACCTAGACTATGGTTGGGGTTGGGGTTAGGATTGGGTCGACGCCTTCTCGTGATTTGATTGGGAGAAAAAAAAACATGAAAAAAAAACTCGTAAAACCAGCAAGAAATCATGATATATTTGGTACTTTGTTGTTGTTGTTCTTCTTCTTGTTGTCGTTGTCGTTGTTGTTGTTGCCGTTGTTGTTTGAAATATATCGATTGTCACTGACGGTCACTGTTAACATCCACCACCCATTCAACCAACGCCTTACCCCTCCCCCCCCATCCCCTCCCCCCTCTTTATCCAGCCGCGAACTGCGCAGACGGCGGCAACGGTAGCGGCGGTTTTTTTTTTTTTTTCCCGCCCCGGGAGCGCGCGGGCAGCGCCAGCGGGGGCGGTGCCAGCGGAGGCGTGAAGGCGGGGGGCGGGGGGAAATACATCCCCCCTGCCATGAGGGCAGCCGCCAGGGCTAAGGAGGCGGCGGCTGCGGCGGAAGCGGCGGCAGCGGCGGCTGGAGGGGTGGGGGGCAGTGCGAAGACAGTGATGGGAGGCGAGAGCCCGAGGCCGGCTGGTTCCACGTCCCCGAACGACGCCTCCGGAGACGAGGAGTGAGTGGGGAGTGTTATCGCGTATAGGAAACACGTTCCACATCATGGGACAGGCAGATCACGAGCTATGTGTTACCGGGAACCATAATAGTACATAGGAACGTATGGCACTCACAAAAAAACTACCGGTATATGTTTTCCTATTTTTACTAACAGTATGTGGTCCTATTTAATAGGGGACCTACGGAACACACGAAAAATCAAGATGTTTTCCCTATTTTTACTACAGTAACAATATTTGGTCCTATTTACTATGGTCCCCCGTTATGGGTCACGATCTACTACTGTTATGTACGCGGGAAGATCGTGGTCAGAACCTAATAAAAGTGAGCAAACACAGGTGAGATACGGTAGGTAGGTAGTAGGTAATCCCGTATATAGGGGCCCTACTATTAATAGTAGTGCGCTCTGGATTGGAGGTCCCTTATATAAGTATCACACTCAGCTAGCAAAGATGAGTTTCGACGAAATCCTCGATCTCACAGCTGTTTTTTTTTTTTTTTTTTTTTTTAATATACAATCGGCCCTTGTTAGAGTTGGTACTATTGATGGCCCCTTTACAGCAGTCAGCATAGTGGGCAAACATGGTGGGCAGGATTTTTAGGTCCCTTATATGCCGCTTTCCCTTATTGCGAGGTACCTTAAAAGAGGCTACGAACCTGTTGTACCTGGTTTTTTATTACTATACGAGCTACGTAGCCCCCCGTATTAGTTACGTACTGGTAGTGTATTTGCCGTTGTTTTTGAGATGTTGTGCAAGAGCTGTACGGTACAGATCCTATGTATGTGTAGGACTTTGTGAGATGCTGTGCAAGAGCTGTGTCGTACAGATCCTGTATATATATTTGCCTTTGTGAGATGCTGTGCAAGGAGCTGTATCGTACAGACCCTATGTATATTTGCCTCTGTGGGATGATGTGCAAGAGCTGTATCGTACAGATCCTACACATATTTGCCTTTGTGAGATGTTGTACAAGAGCTGTATCGTACAGATCCTACATATATTTGTCGTTGTGAGATGTTGAGCACGAGCTGCATTGTACAGATGTTGTGCTTATTTACTTTTGCCTATGTGAGATGCTGTGCAAGAGCTGTATCGTACAGATCCTCTATATATTTATTTATTTGCCTTCGTGAGATACTGTGCAAGAGCTGCATCGTACAGATCCTATATATTTGTCGTTGTGAGACGTTGTGCAAGATCTGTAGCGTACAGATCATATATTTTTATATTTGCCGTTATTACATGTTTTGCAAGAGCTGTATCGCACAGATCCCAGCCATCAAACATGTGCGCAAATAGCTGTTTCATACAGATCCCCCCCCTGCCGGCAACCATGATATAGATCATGCAGATCATATCCACAAAACGCTCGAAAATGCATGCACGCAACGCACGCGCGCACGGTGCAGGGTGTTCGAGCTCGTGGGCATGGACGCGGAGCTGGGCTTGGTCGACGCCGGGCTCCCCCCTTCCTCCGGCTCGGGAGTAACCACCGCTGCCGCCGTCACTGGCACCCACGACGTCGCGGGCAAGGACACCCGCCACGCGTCCCGGCCTCCCCGCTCCCCTTCCTCTTCACCGCCTTCTTCTCCCAACGCCGCTACCGCCAACGGCGGCACGTTCAGCGGTAACTCCGGCGGGAAGTTTGGCGGTAACTCGGGCGGTAACGGGAAGTTTGGCGGTACCTCTGGCGTTACCGGTAAGGGGAAGGGTGGCGGTACCTCTGGCGTTACCGGTAACGGGAAGAAGGACCCTCCGTTTGGGGGAGGCGGAGGGGGCGCGTTCACGGCTGTGTCGCGTGGGTCGGCGCTGCCCTGGGCCCCCGCCAAGAAGGAGGTGAGGACGTGAAGGCAGGGGGGGGGGGGGGGGGGGTACTCTTGTCGCGCACGGCCGTAGTCGTATGACCATAGACCCTCGCATCCCTACAATGCCGGGACGGAGCATGTCTGGGTTTTCACCGACCAGGCGAGGGAGGCTTTCATTTGTTGCTTGCCTTAGTATATTGACCATTGACCACGCATCTCTTTCGAGACGGAGCAGGGGGGGGGTGTACTCATGTCGTGCATGGCCTGATCGTACGCCATAACCCCGCTACCCCTACAATGCCGGGACAGAGCACGTTGGGTTTTCACCACCAGTTTCGAGGGGGGGAGCGTTAGAGCATCTCCAATTGGGGAGGGCGGGTGAGGGGTGAGGGGGTACTTCATTCATGCATGTCCGTAGTCGTAGACCATAGACCCTACCATCCCTACGACATGCCGGGACGGAGCAGTGTCGGGGTTTTCACCGACCAGGCAGACATTGCTGCTTGCACCAAGCGCGAAGCGAAACGTGGGTGTGTTGGGCGAGTCGCATGAAGGATGAGCTGCATCCTACTAAGAACCGCTTGTGAGGCGGACTTGCATATGGGGACAGCTTCAATGAGTTACGTAGGGGGAGGGGGGGGGGGAGGGGAGGAGAGGGGAAGGGAGGGAGGGCTGGGGGTAAGTGGAAGTGGGGCCTTCATAATATCTAATACTATGTCCCGAAATACAAGCCCCATTTTTATATTTAGTTTTAGTACAAACGGTTCCTATATTTGGGGACAGAGTGGTAGTAGACAACGATTTGAACCAGTGACTGACCGCCCCCTACATCAAAACCAGTACATGAAAGCCATAGCAGACCTTGGCGCGGTTCGACTCCTTGACTGGCGGTCCCCAGCACTAAAACCAGTACATGAAGGCCAAAGCCAGGCCCTTGACTGCGGTTTGATCTCCTTGACTGACCGCCCCCGGCACTTAAAAAACAGTGTTTGGGGTCGAAATTCCACCCTTACCCCATCCCTAACCCCAACCCCCAACCCACCCTATCCTACCCCACCCCACCCTAATCTACCCCAATCCACCCTATCCTACCCCACCCCAACCCACCCCACCCCAATCTACCCCAACCCACCCTATGCTACCCCACCCCAACCCAACCAATCTACGTCAATCTACCCAACCCACCCTATCCTACCCAAGCCCAATCTACCCCAATCCACCCTATCCTACCCCATCTTACCCCACCCCACCCTAATCTACCACCACCCCACTTGCACACACACCACCCCCCCACCCCCCCACACCCGCACCCACACCTCGACCCCAACACCACCATATACCTATACCCTCACGCACCACAACCTCCGCACCCACCACACCCAACACACCCACGCACACCCCACCAATACCCCACTCACGCACCCCATTCCCCCCCCGATCCAACCCAACCCAACCCAACCCAACCCAACCCGACCCAACCCAACCCAACCCAACCCGCCCCGCCCACCCCAACCCTCACCAAGGCGCCCACGCCTCCACTCACTCGAACCCCCACCAACCCCAACTCTCACCAACACCAACTCCACCCCACCCCACCGTACCCGCATTCACAAGCACACACGCTACTCACACGCACCCCAACCTCCACACACCCCACACGCCTACTCCCAACCCGCCCCACCTGACCCCCACCCCACCACTTGCCCATCTTTATGGACGATAAACACCCAGGAAACTAACTACATACGGGCGATTACCACGCTCTGCCGACCCTGCAAGCCGGATGGGCTCTGCAAACACCCGCGGGGGGGGGGGGGGAGGGGGAGGGGGGGGTGAGAGCGGGGACGGGGGAGAAGGGCTGGCGGGCGGAGGAGGAGGCGGAGTTGGAGGAGGGGTGGACCACGGCGTCCTGGGGATCGTGCAGGTGCGTACGTCGTATATACTTATGTATTTTGTTTTATGAAGGTTTGCGTTGCGACATGGGGGGGGGGGGTGTCCTCATGTCGTGCACGGCCGTAGTCGTATGACTATAACCCTCGCAGGGGGTACTTCATTGTCATGCAGGCCGTAGTCGATAGACCATAGACCCTCGCATCCCTACAATGCCGGGACGAAGCACGTTGGGTTTTCACCAACCAGGCAGACATTGCTTGCACCAAGCGCGAAGCGCCGTGAGGTACTGGGCGAGATCGCATGGAGGGTAGCTGCATCCTGCTGAGAACCGCCTGTGAGGCGGACTTGCATATGGACGACAGCCTCCAATGAATTGATTTAATTTCTGGTGTGGCCACTTCAAGAGACAGCAATGGGTATCACTACGTATCTGCCTCGTGGATGCCTTACCATATACACACTACGTGATACGACCATTCCCCTTGTGCGGAGATGAGGTTATCAACCCCGCACAAATTATCTAACAAGACCGCCAGTATGGGTGACCGCCAAAAAACAAAAAAAAACGGTACCCTGGTTGTCGAGCTCACGCAGTGAGAGGCGTGTTTTACAGCGTCGTTGTCAACCGACGCCAACCCAACCTATATATAAAATATTTGTATGGGGGGGGGGGGTTGTTTGGTGTTGCTGTGCCGGTTTTAGGAGAGAAATATGATAAGCGTTTTTTTTCTGTAGAGGATAGAAGAGGGCCGTGCTGCTTCCTCTTCCTCCTTCACCTTCCCCTCTTTCCTCGCCCCCCTCGGCCTATTCTTCTTCTCTGCCTCCTTCTATATCTACTTTCGCCGCCATGTGTTTGGTTTTGATTTGGTTCGGTTCGGTTCGGTTCGGTTCGGTTTTGTTGACTTTTATGTTGTTTTGTTTTGTATCTTTTTTCGTCTCGTTTCGTGTGGTTTAGTTTCGTTTCGTTTTGTTCCGCGTCATGCCCTTCTCCAGTCCGTTCCCTTCTGTTCCGTTCCGTTCCGTTTTTTTCTTCTTCTACGTATGGCTTCCCTATCTTACGAGTATCCTTTTCCCTTGCCCCTCTCCTCCCTCCTCCCTCCTCCCTCCTCCCCCTTCCCCCTTCCTCCCCTCCCTAAAATCCCTCTCGCCTTCTCAGGCGCGAGAAGCAGGAGGACCGCTTCTGCGTCATGCCGGACTACAACAAGACCGTCCCGCCGCGACCTGCGCTCGAGGACGAGAAGACCTCCTCTCCAGAGACCTCCCCTGCCTCCTCTTCCTCCTCCTCCTCCCCCTCCCCCTCCCCCTCCCCCCCCTGCGACGCCTCCGGCGGCTCCGCTGCGTCCCCTGGCTCCCCCGGCTCGGCCGAAACCGATGCTCCTTGCGAGTCACTGCCATCTTGCCCCCTGTCGGGAGATGCTGGTAAGCCGAAGGCGGCAGTGACGGGGGGGGTGGGGGTGAAGGGAGGAGGGGCGGGGGTAGGGGTGGAGGTGGTGGGGGCAAGCGGGGACGGAGCGGGGGTGGAGGTCTGCCCGGCCCAGGGGTTCTTCGGGGTTTACGATGGACACTGCGGGTCCGAGGCGGTGCAGTACGTCCGAGACAAGCTGCACACCACGGTTGGAGACCATCCATCGTTCTGGAAGGTGGGTGGGTGGGTGGGTGGGTGGGTTGTGGCGGGTGGAGAGCGAGGTCTAGTGGTTTCGGGGGAGGGGGCGGGAGCGGGCGGGAGCAGACATACGTTTTTCAAGGGTTTTACTCGTTGTTGTTGTGTTCGGGGGATTGTGGGGGCGCGGGAGTAGCAACGCGTTTTGCTAAAGGGTTTTCGTGTTTTCGTAAAAAAGCTTGTCGTTGGGTGAAGGGGAGATGGATTGCCTTTCATGCCAAGAAGACCCCTGTTTTTTTTTTTTTTTCCCCCTCGTTTTTGTTATTGTTCCATCACCTTATTTATCCCGCCCCTCCTGTTCCATCGCCGTCCAAACCCTTCCTTTCACCTTTCGTTACATCTCATCTTGTTTTTTGTGTAATTTTTTTTCGTTTGTTTTTTTGTATTAATTCTGTCTTAGTATCCCTTTTCCGTCCCGTGCCATCCCACCCAATACCACCCCATTTCATCCCATCCTATTTGATCCCATATTTTGGTTGTTTACAGCGTATACATAACTCGTTTTCGTTCATGCCATTTCATGCTATATACGTATCCCATCCTAGTCCTGTCCGATCCCATCCCATCCCACCCCATACTTTTGTTGTTTTCTTTTTTCTTTCTTCTTTTTTCTTTTTGTGTGTGTTTCAGGATCCGGAGAAGGCCATGCGAGAGGCGTTTTTGTCTGTTGACTCGGAGTTCCTTGAGATGGCGGGGGAAAAAGACTGGTACAGCGGAACAACGGTCCTGGTGGCTTTGATGCGAGGAAGGTCCGTCCAGCCATCGATCAACCAACCGATTTTCTTTTTTTTTGTTTTTGTCTCTTTTCATTTTTTTTTTTCGCCGGATGTTTTTAATAAGCACAAATATATGTATATATACCATTATATTGTAAAGCAAACAGCTGTGAGATCGACGATTTCGTCGAAACTGATATTTTCAAGCTGCGCATGATACGTATGATACTTCGATCGCGCATTCTGCGGGTTTTATATGACCTCATGAAGGATGTGTTGTTCCGTATTGAGGGTTTGAGGGGTCTTACATAATATGGATGGGCCATTCAAACCAAAAAAAAAAGAAAGAGGAATTCGTTTTCGTCAGCATTTTCGTCGAGGTGCCCAAACCAAGGTACGGGCGAAAACACCGGCGAAAAAAAAGCATACTTCAGTATATATATATATATATATATCTAAGTCGCTCGTGTATACCTGGTACGTGATTGTGTACTCGTACTGCTGTATAGGGAGGGACTAATGATATCGATATGTTTCCACAGTATAAAAGGTTGGGCGCCCACACCGCGCCTGGAAGCGTTCCGAACCAGGCATTCCTTTCCGAGCTCGCTGCGTACGTAGCTCCGCAACTCGCGGGTCAACTAAAGTAGTAGCGATGAAACTCAAGAACGGCGATCAGTCACGGTATACGCGTCCG
>MEHQ01002393.1:9947-54353 GCA_008828725.1 Saccharina japonica | reverse complement strand
GGTGAGGTATAGGGCTCCTCAAGTAATAAGTAACCACCCTCAAAAGGCAGAAAAAATATGGTGCACCTTTACCGTAGCATGCGTCGGTAGCGAAAAGTAAGCTAACTATTAATAGTCGACTTTTAAAGTTTTATCATTAAAAATACACACTTAGAGCCTCGAACTCGCCATATTATAGATGAAAAAACGACGCAGATTTCCGCCAGTTGCCGGACGCAACTACACTAACTGCGATACCTAGCCAACTAATGCCAACTAATACCTATTGCGGGGGACCGTAGTGAATAGGACCAACTATTGTCACTAAGAATAGGTAAATACACACGGGTAGGTTGTGTGTGCCGCGGGTCCCTATTTACTACGCCCCCCCCGTAATATTCGGCACCTTATGGTCGGCCAACTCAAAGCCCTACCTTTGAGGCTTCATTATCTTGATTATAGTATAGGGAACATGGAAAAAAAAATGACGACTACAGAATCGGCCACACAGAACAAAAAGAAGCTCGGGCTGCTGCTTGGGGGGTTGCATATATAGGGCGTTTTGTCCGGACTGCGATGTTAAGGAGCGGTGTGGATACATACGACATACGCGCGGCATGGTGATATATTGTGATACTTTCTGCCCTTTTTTTCTAGACGCTTGTTACGGTAAAATACCTCACTTATCTCACTCGCCATTCCTTTCAGGGCTGCTCACGGATCGGGCCGAACCTCGCGGGTCAGGGCGGGGCGGGTTGAGTAAGGGTGACCCGACCCGATTCATGAGATATTTTAAAACCCCCCGACCCGACCCGACAAAGACCCGACCCGACCCGACCCGACCCGGACCCGATCCGACCCGATCCGACCCGACCCGACCCGTGATATTTCTAAACATTCTTGACCCAACCCGCGGGGTCGGGTTATGATCCGTCAAGAACCCTGTATTTTTTTCTCGCTACCGTACACGACATGACTCCCTAAAGACTGAGAAAGTATACTGCAAAAAATATCTGAGACTAACTCCTAGTAGCGTGCTTCAATTTTGTTTTTCGTTTGTCTGTAAATCCTACGGCGGACGGATAATAATAAAGCTTAAGTCCACCTCGCTTCCACGGCTGTGTCGTGGGAGAAGTTCAGACGGGGTTGATCGGATTTGTTGACCTGTTTTGTTGCGCTCTTGTCTCTTGCTCCCGCGTGGTGGTGAGAGTTGGTTGTTGTCGTTGTCTGACTCGTACTTGGTCGCGGTTGTTTTTAATGTTGTTTTTGGTTGCTGTTGTTTTCTTGCAGGCTGTGTCCGCTTTTGCTGTATTGACCCGAGGTCCTCTTGAATGCCGTAGGTATATGACCCGTTGTCATAATATATCATGGTGATATAGATAAGTTGTATTTTAGAATGTTTTTTGTTTTCGTTTTTTCGTGCTTTACTGTGAATCGGATGTTTCCCGCCACGGGCTCATTTGCCCATGACAGTGCACTATTAGTACTGTAAAACATTGGCTGCCTGCAATCGGCTATCGGTATAGCCAACACATCATTATCCCGGGAAAAAAAACATACACTCAAGGTAAACCCCGNCCGACCCGGCCCGGCCCGGCCCGTGAGATTTCAAAACATTCTTGACCCAACCCGCGGGGTCGGGTTATGATCCGTCAAGAACCCTGTATATGTTTCTCTACCGTATACGACATGAATCCCAAAAGACTGAGAAAGTATACTGCAAAAAATGATCTGAGACTAACTCCATGTTGCGTGTTTCCATTTTTTTTTTTTTTGTAAATCCTACGGCGGACGAATAATAATCATGCTTAAGTCCACCTCACTTCCACATGTGTGTCGTGGGAGCAGTTCAGACGGGGTTGATAGGATTTGTTGACCATTTTTGTTGCGCTCTTGTCTCTTGCTCCCGCGTGGTGGTGAGAGTTGGTTGTTGTCGTTGCGTAGCTCGTACTTGGTCTCGGTTGTTTTTCGTGTTGTTTTTCTTGGTTGTGTCCGCTTTTGCTTATTGACCCGAGGTCCTCTTGAATGCCGTAGATATATGATCCGTTATCGTATTTCAATTTTCGTTTTTCGTTTTTCGTTTTTCTAGTGCTTTACTGTGAATCGGTATGTCGACTGCCACGGGCTTGTTTGCCCATGATGTGCATTACTGTAAAACATCGGCTGTCCGCAATCGGTACAGCTGACACATCACTATCTCGAGAAAAAAACATACACTCAAGGTATAACCCCTCCCCCCCCCTCATGAACGCCTCGGCCGTGCGTGCAGGCATGCTCACGAACCTGGTCAAGCTGCCTCTGAACCGCATCCACAACAGCCTGAAGATGTTCATGGCTGGCGGGGACAACAAGTACGACAAGTCCCTGCCCGAGCTGCAGCAGCTGCTGTGGCGCCTATGCTCAGAGGGCAAGCTGGAGCAGACGGACGGAGAGTACCGCCTCGTCAAATAACTTTCCTGATACTGCACTGTTTTGTTGTAGGTCGGGGGGGGGGAGGAATGCCGTGCTAGCAATGTCTGCCTGGTCGATGAAAACCCGACATACTCCGTCCCGGCATTGTAGGGATGCGAGGGTCTATGGTAATACGACTACGGCCATGCATGAAAATGAAGTACAACCCCCCCCCACTAACGTCTCGAAAGGGATGCGTGGTCAATGGTCAAATGACTAAGGCAAGCAACCAATTAGTACTCCCCCCCCCCCCCCGTACAATAACCGATTCGTCGTCAGATTATGTTGGGGAAACCCGCCCCCGCCCCCGATGATGCCTCGGGGTAAGGCGTGTCGAAGGTGTGACATCCATCGTACGATTCATAACTATGAACGCATGTGCTTGTGTTCGGGGGGGGGGGGGCAAGGAGGGTCAATGAGGGGGTGTTGTTTTATTTGTCTTATGTTTGACACGAACGCATCAGGGGGACCTAAAATGTTAGCCGAAACTGCTCTATCTGCCTCTCGGGGTTTTTCGTGTGAAAGAGGATCTGAAAATACGCAAGTTCGCACGAAGTAGTTGGCGTACCTGTCGTAGGTAACATGTTAGCCGCGTGCGCATGAGGATGTTTTTGTAGTTTCCGTGGTTTGATTCTCTCGCGTGTTTTCTTTTTGTTCGGCGGGCGCATTTAATTAAGGGAAGGCATGTACCCCTGTTGCTCTTAATCCGTTTGATGATGTTTTTTATTTTTGAAAAGGGAAATAAGTGACTAAAACAAACAACGATTACAGAAAGAACCAGCCAGCTCAAGCAGCCTCGTTGGTATCTCGGGAACATTATGGTCGCTTCCCAACTACAATGCAGGGGCCTGTACGACACGTTACACATGATATTATACTATGTATGATACTATACCCGTGTTGCTGCGCGCTTACATTAGACGGTTCATAATACCGCACTTACTTTTCATTTTTGTTTGTGGTCGCCAACCTGAAGGTTACTCCTTCAGAGCTACTCGTACACCTTCATTTTTTTTGGGACAGGCTACTTGGAATTAGTGTGGGAACAAATCGCGACATGTAGCAAAAGGGTTAACACCGCCGTGCAGAGGCAAAACGCCTGGCGGCTGGAACACCGTCGCACCAGTCACGCTCCCCTGACATATGATACGTCCACGGCACATTCCTACTGTTTGGACACCATTAACCACAGATTCACACCAGCAGCACTACAGCACTACTATTAATATTGTACTGTAGTACGAGTTTTACCGGTATATAGGAGTACTGGCTGTACGCGTAATGGTCGGCAGAAATACCTCGCCAAAAATCAACCGTCGGATAACTATAATCCTCCTTGTTAAACATGTTAAAAACAAAACCGTCGGAAAACTTTAATCGTCGTTAAAATGTTGAAAATAAAAATGAACAATTTTGTTGATGAGAAAGTGTAGAACATGGAACGTTTGCCACCGCCCCAAAGCTCCACACGCCCCCCCCCCCACCATCCACCAAAAACTGGGAAATAAACTACGCAAACTGTGGGTACTCAGATTCGCTTCCCCTGGATAGTACCGCCTCATTATACACCCAAAATCTGTCGCCCCGTTCCGTGCGGACCCGAGGTATCGACCCACCTCGGTGTGTACTCCACAACCACACCAGAGGCAAACCTGCCGGGGGTGTCCGCCCCGCATTGGCGTCGTCGGCACAAAAAAAGCTACCGTGAAAAAAAAACAAACGAAACACAACACAAGCAACAAGAGGTACGCCGTCGGTACGTGGCTGGTGAAAAAAGTTTCTTCCAGAACGGCAGCAAGCAGCAGTGTTCAACGTGTAAACTGCTGCTGTGGTGTCTGAAACGGTAAATAACAAATACCACACGTACGTCGGAACGGTACGAGCTGTAGACCCGTTATGGCTCAACCAACTACTACTGCTGCTGCACGGACGTACGTACGTTGATGCCCTGCCTGATGCTTTGCTGCTGGCATGTACCGGAGTGCATTTACATCTATCTACCTATCGCAAGATCGCAAGTGACACACTCGTATCAAAGCAGCACCACTACACTACAAACACTACTACGGGGGACCATAGTAAATCCTAGTAAATATGGGACCTACGGTACACACCAAAACCTATCGTATACTTACCTATTTTTACTAACGATATTTGGTCAGTAGTGGACAAACACTGTTAGTGGATCTTCCTAAGGTAGCTAATTAGGCACTCTGATTGGCCAAGCAAGCACTGACCACTGGCATAGCGTTCGGGTTAGGGTTAGGGTTCGATCTGAGGGTCAACATACTACTACCAAGACAAAACCCCCATTTTAAAGATCCACTATCACCCTTTGTCCACCCCTCTTATTTGGTCCTAAAGTACGTAATACTCGTAAGCAGTACCAGGGTGTCACAGATGTAGATAAAGCTACAGCAGTATAGTACTTCGCTGACGGCTGCAGTTAGTTCCGTCGGGTTCGGAATTTGGTGTCTACCGGCTACCGGCACGACCGGAGCTGCTCTGCTATTCATACTTGACCAACCATACGACCACGACTGCTACCAACCACGAACGAACAGACACACCCAATAGCAGGGCAGCAACGACAAGGACACAAGGACAGCAGGCGCGTTCTCGTGTGACGAATTTGGCCGGAGTAGCCACATCTGACCAGCCCAAAACGCTACCACCCGACCCACACAGACCACAGACAAACCCGCTGTCACGTAACTCATCATTGTGGTGCCTGTTACCTACCTGGTTGATACCAAGTACCCGGGTATGAAAGCAGTATTAATAGTAGTTTATTACTACTGCTGCTGTACTGATGTAGTAGTAGTAGTAGTCTCGTCTACGGTACGAAGCAACATCATCATCAGGCTTTCCCTCTAAAAAAAAGGTACTTAGGTACGTAGGTTGGTGCTGGTATCTGATAAAATACCTCCCTCAACACATCACGGGCACCATCCACCAGCAGACCAACTCTAGTATTCCAGCAACCACCGCACGCAGCAGTACATGCGTACGAACGCGCACCTGCCAGGGCCGGAGCCACTGCATAGTCACAGCAGCAGCGGCGGCGGCAGCGACGGCCGCTACACAAACAGTTACGACTCACGAGACACGAGTCGCAGCAAACAGTGGTGTCAGTCACAACAACTACTCAGTTATTGCTATTGTCACAACTCACAAGCGACCTTCCAAAGCGTGCCCTCCCGTCCCATCGCCTCGACCCCGTCCCACACCACAAACTCCCGAGCGATCCTGCGGGCCTCGCGGGAATGGAAGAAACGCTCGAACGCCTCCGTCGCGTCCGTGGAGGCGTGTTCCCTCAAAATCATGGAACCGCCTGGGTGGGAGGGCAGGAAGTCGGTCAGGTCGTGCACCCTGCCATGAACCAGCACCACGCACGAGGTTGCTGGTGGAGCGAGTTCGAGGAGGTCTCGAGGGCGCTCGCGGTGGGCGTAGAAGAACGCCTCCTTCCAGGAGACGGAAGAGCAGGAGGGGCAGGGGCAGGGGGGGGGCTGGAGGTGGTAGGACGAGGGGATAGGGTGGGGGGAAAACGGGGTTCGTGATGGTGGTGGCGATGGCGAGGAGGTGGGGGTGCTGTCGCTCGTCCGGGTTCCGGTGACGAGGCTGCTGCTACTGTTGATGCTGCTGTTGTTGCTGCTGCTGCTGCTATTTTCCGGCTGGTCTATTTTCACCGGTACGTCCTCGCCACCAGTGAGAGCTTCCGCTGGGTGCAGGCTTCTTCTGCTGCTGCTGCTGCTGCTGCCGTTAATCATTGTTGTAGTGTTGCGGCGGAATTGGGTGTCTAGCAGTCGTCGCTGTTGTTGTTGCTGCTGCCCTCGGCCTCGTCTTCTTGCCGCATCCGACGGCTCATCGCCACTTCCCGTCTCGCAACACTGCGACTGCTCGCATCGCCGCTGCTGCCGATGCTGCGCCTCCCGCCAAGGCTCCCCAAGCACTGAGTCTACTTTGCCGAAGACCCTCACGCAGTGAGCCTTCCACAAGACCTCACAGGCGCTCACTCGGGACAGGTCGACACAGATCGGGGCGACTCCCACAAGGTCAGCAGGCGAAAGAAACGCGGCTATGTACTCCACAACTCCAGCCGCGGGCAGGTCGGCGAACACGTTGCTGCTGCTGCTTCTGCCAAGGGTTCTCTCGGCTGCGGCGACGGCGGGTCCTTCATGGGGAAGCTTCGTGTGTTGAGGTTGCGGTGGTGGTCGCTGCTGGGGAGATTTGTTCTTGTTCTTCTCGTCAGCGTTGTCGGGAATCGGAATCGACCACTCCGAATGCTTGTGATGGGGAGCGAAGAACGTCGGGTGTCCGAATCTACGATTGGTGAACACGCCCACCAAGCCGCAAGCGAGTGTTATCACTCCTACTATTATGGGCAGTCCCCCATCGGACATCTGCCACAAGCACACTTGCCACACTTCGTCGTCCTGCTCTCCTGCTCGCTTTTGAGCAATGAGGTTTATTCATCCTCATTGCTTTTGAGGAAAGCAATTGCTATCATGGGTTTCCGTTATAATGTATTGGCGTTATTTATGGGGCTGATAAAAAATGTCGGCCAATCAAAGTTGAGCCATCTCGCCGTGTCCGTTCCTGTTTTCCTGTTCAAAAACCAAGTCAAAAATGGAATGAACCAGGGGAAAAAAAAAAATGCGCATGCTTTCGCTCATCCATGTCACTCGCATAAAGAAAGGCTACGTATACGAGCTGTAGGCTACGTCGCGTGCCCTGCGTGTATTTTCGTAGCGACGACGCACGCGCCGCCTCGCAAACCCCAACTTCACTCTGTCTGCTGACCACCGGAGCACAGCACCACTGTGTGATCGGGCGCAGATCTCAGCGGTCATCTCTGGTGGCTCCCTCTTGTGGCTGTACTCACTAGATTTTGTGGGTCGTGGGGCCGTGCTCCGCCTGAAGTTTTGGGACCAGCCAACGTCATCGCTTTTTGGAGGGCGCCATGGCGAGGAGGACGAAAAGACAAACGCCGTCTATGGCCCGGCGAATCATGCTCTGTGCGTGGATGTCTTGCCCGTGCCTGGAGTGGTGCGGAGGGCCGAGCGCGGTGGCCGCATTTGTAGCCCCGGCTTCCGGGTTGCAGCGGCTGCACTCATGTTCATCGAAGGGCGGGCTTGAGAGCAAAGACAGCAGCAGCGGCAGCGGCTTGACCACAGCAAACCGGTGAGCCACTGCGAGTCGCACGGTAGCTTTCACCTTCCGTTCCCCCTCTGCCACTCGTATTTCGCCATGAGAAACCGAGGCCGTGATTGATAATTCGCCCCGACTCAACCCAGCGAGACCGGCAAGGGAGGGAGCACAGCCAACAAGGCTGTGTCCCTCTCTATCGGCCCTCGAGAGATCATACAACCACCGCACGTGCGTGCGCACATGGTCTCATTTTGGTTTTGGTTTTGTGTTTCCACGTGCGTACAAAATATCGGAAACTCCACTCAAGTCGCCAAACGAGCGCGGACATTCAATCACAATCAGGCTCGGAAACGTCGCGTGGCCAAACACCTTTTGCCTCGGGCGGTCAGGTCGCATCTCGTCAGGGATCAAACGCACGCGAGCCAGGACGCTGATCCACCTCGGTGACGGAACACCCGCCTTTTGCGCTCGACCTCTCGGGGTCTGCGGACTCTCGGCTGTCTCGTATTTTTTTTACAAAGTTATTATTTTGTAGTGGAGGCAAATGGCGACTCTGTTCGTACGTACGTCCCCTATATACGAGCAAAATGCGATGTTTCTGGTTTCTCGTTCGTCCCCTTGCGTCAACTTGCGGAGGGTTGCTGTCTGTCTGATGATGGAAAAAAAAACACAAAAGGCCTTTGACAATTCACAGAGGAATACCCACCCCAGCCAGCTCCCTCTCTATCTCCCTCCCTCTACCTGTGCCCGCCTCGCCTCCCCTGAATCCCACGCTGCCACGTCGGCGCTGGCATCAGCAACGAACAGACGGAACCAAAATCCTACGAGTTCGTTCGTACGTGAAACATGGAAAATCTATAGGGCACAGACAAAACCCAAAATCCAAATCCCATATTCTCGGAGCCTCTTTTTTCTGACCAGCGTCTCGAAAATCAAAATCGAACTCGCTCGTAGAGTAAAACAAGTCACAGCTGCTGTGACGTATTTGTTACACATTTTATACCTGGTACAAACAACATGAGCATGAACAATGAGCAGCCGCAGATGACCCCTCTGGTATCAGGTACACGGGGCACAGGACACCCTTTCTGTATGAGACATGACATCTCTTTCTCCGGCTCTCTGTTCATCCCGTACTTGTACGTACAATACATCTCCTCGGTGTCGCCTTCATGTGTCCTTATTATTTACCAGGTACCTGGTATACGAAGACGAGCGAAACTCTGTTTGTTTCTTTACGTACTCGTATCATACCTGGTATGATATGTACGAATACCAGCATCTCCCCTTGTCTCCCCCTATAATACAGCAGAGTCAAGCAGCATGTATAGAACAACTAAAGATAATGAAAATGGTACACGTACGTATTTCATTTCGAACAGCACATGAGCACGAAAAGCGAACAGCAGCACCCCCCCTCCCCCCATCTCCCTACGACGTACCTCCCTACGCCTGCTCTTCCAATCCAACCTTCCCTGTCCCTCTCCAGTCTCGAAATCAACAAGCATAAACAAACGAAACCGAGTACATATAAGTACATCTATACTGACTGAGTACAACCATAAAACATCATGACCGGCGAACTTAAGCTACCCAAATCGCAAAAATGTCAGAACATGTCATTGTATGTACGAGTGCAGCGAACGTAAGTTTACAATCACTGTTCCCTCTCTCTCTGCTATCCAGGTCGGCGTGCGCGATGTCGTCCTCGGATACGGCCGAGGGGCTGGGCTTGCGGCGGAACAGGGACAGGGTTCCTAGCGGAGGCAGTGGCGGCAGCAGGAGGAGCACTCGTGGTGGTGCTGGTGGTGGCAAACACAAGAGTGAGTTTGTCGTCTATACAGGGCCGGACCAACAACACGGAAGAGAGCTGACGAAGGAGCAAAGCGCCAGGAGAGACCGCGAGCAAGTGCTGGGGACGAGGGTGAGCGTCGGTTCGGATCGGGGAAGGGAGGAGAGAGGACGGGGAGGGGGGTTGTTGTGGAGCGCGCGAGGGTTGACGGGTTGGTCTGCCTACGTACAGCAGCAGTAGGTAATATTGTGCCTAATGTGATGGTCTGGCTTGCGTCGACATTCCTGTGTCCTGGCCTTATTGGATTGCCTTTTCCTTACACTACTCGTTCGTATGGTATGCTTATGTTACACCAAGCACGACAAAGAAAGACAGGCTTTCTCTTTCGTGAAGAGACCACGCAGAATGCCAGATGCCACAGCAAACGCGTTCTCTTTGCTCTAATCGCCACCTGTGCCTTGTGCGCTGACAGTTTTTTCGTACGAACTTTCGATTTTTCCTTGTCTTTTCTTACATTTCTGTACTTGCGTTGCTTTTCTCTAGTTTTCGGCGACACTCCGCCATACATTGCCCTATTAATAGCAGCTATTAATAGAGAGAGTTGAATGTTGAGTCGTTCACATCCCATCAGCGCAGACCACGGCACACGTCATTTACCGGCCTTTCCTCTTTGGACTCCCTACTACGTACGTACCAGTACGTACTGCGTAGGAGATGTGTTCGAGGTTGGAGGCTCGAGCCCCCCCTCTCCCCCCCCGCCCGCCGCCTACGCGAACAGCCTATATACCCCCTAAAACTCCGCGGTAACAGATTGTGACAGCAGGAGCTTCGCCGCCTACCTATCTTCACCCTCCCCCCTCTCTCCCCTCTCCCCTCGCCCTGTTTACTATTTTTGGTCGAAAGTAAATTAAAAGGTTGAACAAAAATAAAAATCGTTACATACGTACGAGTACTCGTATGATATGTAGCAAAAATAAAAATCGTTACATACGAGAGTATGTTATTAATAGTGTGCGGTCCTGCTGGTGCAAGTATTCAAGATTCAAGAGCATCATGTGATGTCGTGTCGCATCATACCCTTTGGAACCTGGTCGTATTTTTGTTGGATTAGGGCTAATTATACGTACCTAACCCTAATACTGTTAATAGGGAGTTTTAAAGAGCAAATCCTGACCCTAAACCCGACCGCGCAGGAAAATTCTCGGAATGGAGATGTAATCGAGGAGTTATTAAACAACGGCAGATATTATATATGTTGCGAGTATTAATATTTAATGCCAATAGTTGAACTACATTACCTACATTACCTGCCTGTTACCAACCATTTTGTCCAAGCTGGCCTAAGGCGTACCCTACTGCTGCCTGTGAACTGAGAATCATATACGATACGAAGTACAGCAGTAGTATGTTTTGTACTCTCTCAAATCTGCGCTGTTCCCTCTGATGTAGCGGTGTAGCGGTACGGATTGACACCTTCCTCATTTCGCCTGTTTACCCCCCACCCCCGACCCCTTCCAACCGCCTCCCTTCCCCAACTCCATCCCCACCCCCACCCACCCCCACCCCACACCCCCCACCCCACCCCCACACCCCCCACCCACTCCCCGCTCGCACTAAATCGGTAGATTCAGAGGTCTGTGCGCTTGCAAAAGCTTAAGAAAAAGCTGACGCGAGACGGCGACGGAGGCGTTACTGACGAAACGTGGGCCAAGGCGGCGGGAGAGACCGTAGAGTCTCTGCGGCGAATTCTGGAGGAAGGGGCGAACGCCAAGCAGGCCCTAGGTGAGCCAAAGCGCTGACGCTATGGCTTGTATATAAAGTTTTTTTTAGTGTTCGAGCCTCATTTTTTCTGCTGACAGGCATTAATAGTTGGTGTTTGTGCCACAAAAATGTGGGCCCAGTTCTTATATACAGAGGCTTGTTTTCTTTTACCTCGTTCGTTCCTACGAGCTTGCAAGTTTTTGTCTGTTCATTGTTCTTTGTTTCGTTGTTTGTCATCACAGAACTTCTACGATACGAGTACGTATACGAAATACGAAGCATATTTATATCACCTCCCTCTCTGTACGTAGGGTGAATAGTCTGTTACGCACGGACACTAGCTTTGCCGAATATTGTCGGATAGTAAACGATGTATTCACATATCTATATATAAAGATAATTAAAAGCATATAGTGTGAAGACAATAGCAGATGCTGCGTTCCTGATACTACTGTACTGTACGGTAGTATCATATAAAAAAGGAAGACACTTCAGAGGTGAAAAAGGAAGAAACTTCACGGCGATTTCAGTAGCATTGGCCACACGGGTGCTGGGTTATATACACGAGATGCTACTTTTTTTTTACCGGTTTTCCGCCGCAAGGGGAACGAACTACTCCAATAAGCGGCAGATTCGCTGTCTCTCACCCTAGACAGCGGTAATGGGTTAGGCCGTGCTCCCTTTGAGCGTTGTACCTGGCTGCCAAAGGGTTATCACTAGTGCCTGGTGATTTGTAGGGCCCAGGTATACCCACATGGCTAACAGCTGCAGGTGAGTGCGGTCTTATCAACCCTCTTTTGTGTACGCGGAGCAAAGGGAATGGTCTCGTAGCGCTGTGCAAGTGTGTCGCACAACTCCTTGCAGTTCAGGAGGGCACTCTTGTTATACCTGCGACATTCCATAACTCAGCAGCCCGGGCTGCTTTGGTGTGTCCGATGCTCTCTGCTGTAACCGGCACTTTGTTCCGACACTTTGAGAACTGCACCCACCCAAAAACCCAACCCTGTACACCCTACCCTACCCTACCCTACCCTACCCTACCCAACCCAGCCCAACGCAACCCAACCCAACCCAACCCAACCCAACCCAACCCAACCCAACCCAACCCAACCCAACCCAACCCACCAACCCAACCCAACCCACCCACGCACCCCCACCCCACCCCACCCCACCCTACCCTATCCTGATGAAACTGTCACAACAGTGGTGCTTAACCTGGGCATGGTGAACAGCATCGTGGCGGGCTACGTCCGGTCCGTGAAGTACGGGGAGTTCACGAAGACGGACCTCGTGCAGGACGCGACGATGGGCCTCATCTGCGCGGTAGAGAAGTTCGACCCCACCAGGGGCTTCCGGTTCGCGACGTACGGGCAGTGGTGGGTGAGGAAGTACCTCAACGAGGGGGTCCAGAACCAGAACAGGATGATCCGGATACCGGTCAGCCTGGCCTACCGAATCTCGAAGGTGAGGAGGAGGGAAGGAGGGAAGAAAAAGGGGGGGTACTCATGTCGTCCACAGCCGTAGTCGTATGACCGTAGACCCTCGCATCCCTATATACAAGGCCGGGACGGAGCACGTTGGTTTTTCACGAACCAGGTACGTAGACATTGCTTGCACCAAGCGCGAAGCGCCGTGAGGTATTGGGCGTGTCGCATGAAGGGTGAGCTGCATCCTGCTAAGAACGGCTCGTAAGGCGGAGTTGCGTACGGGGGGGAGGTATGGAGGAGGCATCGTCTTGATGAGGATCAAGTGGTGTTTGATGGAGGCGGTGCGCGGGGGGGGGGGGTACTCGGGATTTTCGGCGTTCATAGTCACGCCATTGCCCCAGCAGTTCAGTGTTTTGTAGGGTGTTCAACGGTAAATGTTGTTGTATGTTATACTGTGAACAGGTGCCCAGCTGCGTAGTCCAGATGGCGTGCTGATGTTAGTACATGGGGCCACAGCAAGTTCACCTGCTGCGCAGTAACTCCATAGGTGAACCTCGGTTTTGTTTTTTGGTGGTCAAGACAAGCTACCGTATATTTGACGATAGTGACCGGCGATCGATCCCCCCTCGGTCGTCTCTCCCCTTTTAATTACACAACCGTACGTCTGCTCCTCCCGCCCCCTCTATACCTGTGACCACCACCGCCACCACCAATACCGCCACCACCACACCCACCACCACCACCACAAAACGGCGACATCGACAACAACATGAAAAAGGTCAACCGCGTGCGGACCGAGCTGCAAACCGAGCTGGGACGCGCGCCGACGATGGAAGAGCTCGCCTCGGGAGCCGGGTGCAGCGTGGAGCAGGTCAAGGCCTGCCTCGAGCAGAGCGCTCTGCGCGTGAGGAGCCTCGACCGCCTGACGGGCCTCAGCCGGACCCGGGGCGGCGGCGCCGGAGGCGCCGAGAGAGGGGAAGGGTCCATCGTAGCGGTGGACGCGCTGGCCCCGCCGTCTGGGCTCTGCGGGAAGCACGGGACGGCCACCCCGCAGGGGGCGGAGTTCCTCCAGGTGTCGCTTAGGGAGGACCTCTCGAACGCGTTTTTGAGGCTGCTGGATGCGACGGAGAGGGAGTGCCTCGTGCTGCGGTACGGCCTCCTGGACGGGGTGCCGAAGTCGGTGGAGCAGACCGCGGAGATCATGGACTTCTGCGACTCCGACGACGTGAGTATTGGCTGGAAGGGGGTTGTTGCCTGCCTGGTGCGATTTTATAGCCTCAAAAAGTCAGCGCGTGTCGTGGGAGTGAGAGGCTGAATTGAACCCGAAATGCTCCGTCTCGGGCATTGTATGGGGATGCGAGGGTCTATGGTCATGTACGACTACGACCATGCATGACATGAGTGCACCCCCGCTCTGTTTTTCCCGTTTCCACCATTGTCTCGTATTCATCTGTTTTTTTAATTTATTGATTGTACTGTTTTTATATAATAGATCATGCTGTGATTGTTTTTTGTGTCGATGGGTTCGGATGTCTTTTTTTCTGGCGTGGGTAACGCCTGTTTTTTCTGACGTGGGTGTGGAAGGGGAGTCGGGACGCGGTCGGAGCGAGGGAAAACGCTTTTATTCGTTTTTCCTCTTTCACCGTATATATGTGAAAACGAGGATGGTTGTCGAGTCGAGGGGTTAATCCTCCTCATCATTGTTGTCTTTTTTCGTCGTTAAAATGTACCTATTTTCCTCCTATTGTACCTATTTCCCTCCTAATTCCTCTTCCCCCCCGCCTCCGCCCCCCTTCCTGTTCGTCCTCTTTTCCTTTTCCCGACCGTGACCCCAGGTGCGAACGATATCCCTGCAGGCGATGTCCAAGCTCCGGAAGGGGTGTCTCCCCGCTGAGCGTAAGAAGCTCATGTCCTACCTCTCCCTCTACGAGCCGGAGACGCTGAAGGGCGGTGACCGACTTGAGGACGGCCAGCAGCAGCAGCAGCACGCAGACGGCCGCTGTAACAGCCGCGGCGGCAGCCACGAGGAGGAGGAAGAGGTCGAACCCACCATCTGGGACTTCTCGAAGCACGGGAAGGAAGAGCTGCAGCACGAGCTGTCGCGGTACCTTCGCAAGCACAGGATAGACGCGGCGAGGGAAGAGAAGGAGGGAGCTGGAGGTGGTAGCGCGGGTGGGGACGGGGGGTCGGGCGGGAGCGGGAGCGGGGGGGGCAAGACCTCGAGGAAGTGGAGCAAGGGGGTGCTCGCGAAAGGAAGGAGTCGAAAAAGGTCGGGTACCGGCGACAACAGCCCCACCTCCACCACCGCCTCCACCACCTCCACCACCACCACCAGTGCAAGCGGTAAGATTGGCTCCGCGAGTGCTCTGGCCGCGCAGCGGGAGGAGCGCCGGCGGGAGCTGGAAAGGTGGCAGCGGGAGCGCGAGGAGGAGGAGGAGCGGGAGCGGCTGCTGAGGCCCATCCCGGTGGGAGACGGGGCGGGCAGCGCCGTGGTCGGGGACCTGGAGCCCAAGCCCAATAGCCGCGAGGCAACGCAGCTGGAGCACCTGAGCCGCTTGCTGTGGGACGGGGAGGAGGAGCCGGAGGACTTCGTTTTGTCGTACGGCAAGCGTCAGTCGCTTCAATGACGGCACGTATACACCATACACACCCTACACCTCTACCTGATTGGTAGCGGCACGATGGGGTGCGGTGCTTGCTGTTTGGTTCGGTTGGCCACTTTTCGGTGCTTGGGTTTTCTTCGTTAGCGGTTTTGCGTTTTTATTTCGGGAGCCCGGGATAGGGATGGAGGGGGGGCTTTGGGCTTTTAGGGGGGGGAAGGGGGCGGAGGGGCGGGGTGAAAATCCTTCGTTTTTCGGCACCGCCCTGCTAGTGGCAGAGGTGGTGAAGGCGGTGGTCTGGGTGGGAGGGGGGGGGGGGATGGGGGTGCTATGTCGCTGTAGGCCGTGCCTATGTACGAGTACGCACGCCCTCCCTCCGCCGGTGCCGCCATGTGTTTTACTGCAAGGGTGTGAAGTTTTGAGGTTGCACGGTAAGTTCGCCCCCCTCGGCCCGGAGATTATTATGGGACGGGGGGGGAGGGTGGTCGGGGGGAGGGGGATAGATTCCCTTCCCTTTATATACCACCCCCCCCTTTACGTGTCTTTCTTGGCCGAGGCGGGAGGGACTTGGGGGGTTTATGGGGGGGGATAGGGGTTTCGGATTCTGTGAACCGCACGGGTCAGTCGCCTTCTGTGACATGAAATTTCCCCCCCGACCTGAAGATGATTAGGAGGAATTGGGGGTTAGACTCGTGTGGCGCTTTATACCCCTTCCCCGTTCTCCTGCCCGTTACTATTTATTAGCCGGGAGGGAGAGGGTGTTTGGGGTGGGGGGGGGTGGAGGTGGGTGGGTGGGTGGGAGGGGTTTTGAGGGGGTGATTTGCCGGGATTTAGCGCCTTCATGTCGACCGGGGCGAGGCCGTGCGCAATACACGAGAGGCACGCACGCGCGCGGCATCCTCCTCTAGCTAGCTATAGCTACGGTAGCAGTTTTAGAGAAAGGTACTTTGCACCGCGCCAAAGGTGACACCCTTTGGCGCTCCCGGATTCCCGCGAAAATGTGGTAACGATCCCGGGGAGGGAAACCGGGGGAGCGGGTGTTTTTTGTTTTTGGAGGGGCGGGGTTAAGGTCGAGGGGTGTACGAGTTACGGAGAGTTGTGAGGGGGCGTGGCATGGGGTGGGCTAGGCTGGTGGGGCTGGGCGGGTGTGGGAAGAGTGTATCGTTACAACAGTAGAGGGGTAGACGCGCGGGTTTGATGGGTAGATTGGAGGCCTCGGCGGCGGCGGGAGGGGGGAGGGAGAGCGGTGGGTTCGGAGGACACCTCCTCTTCGCACAGCGCCTTTGGCTTTTTGGTGCCTTGTTCCTTGTCTTAACTGCAGAGCATTAATAGCACGCAGTATCGCGTAGTATAAGATGATACCACGTCTTATTTAGGTCCCGTTTTCGCTCGCTGCCTGCCTGTCGACCGACGGGTGGGTTGATGGTGGAGGAACGGACGGACGGCCGCCGCACCGCGGCAGGATCCCTTGTTTTTCGTTGATGTTACCGTTGCCGTTACCATTGCTGCGGCGGTTGCCGTTGCTGTGGCGGTTACCGTTCGGTCAGCAGTCACTTTTCCTGTTTCGGTGGCAATTACCGTTACCCTTGCTGTGGCGGTTGTCGTTACCGTTGATCTTACCGTTTATAGTACCGTTGCTGTGGCGGTTGCGGTTGCTGTTTTGTTTTCTTCTGGTGAAGATGCAGTGCATTGATGATGTGCGCCGAACCACGCGACCTGAAAACACCACATGACATGACGCGACGGGTGATTGGAATAGACACGGTATTTTACATGAGATGACACGAGTACGACTTCTTTTTCTTTTTCTTTTAAACCTGTTTTTGTGTGCTGCACGTAAGTAAGTGTGTGTTTGTGTGCGTTGTTGTGTGTTTGTTAAGCGCGTTTGTTTCTTGTGTGTGTGTGTTCTTCTTTTGCACCACGCGAGCACAAAAGGAAAACGAGAGCTACAAGTAGTAGTGGTAATGATGTTTTGATGTTTCCGGGAAAAGAGAACGAAGTAATGACAAGAGATAATAAAAAAATATATATCAGAAAACAATGGTGGCGAACGGAGCCTCAGCGGTGGCGGTGAACAGTCGCTATTTTCTTGTTTGTACGAGCATGAAAAAAGTTACAAGGACGCCTCAGTTACGAGATCGAAGATTTCGTCGAAACTCATGTTCTGCAAGCTGCGTGTGATGCGTCGATCGCGCGTGCTGCCGGGGTATACGATTTGACGACCTATTACGAAGTTCTCACGATAATACTATAGCTCATTTCCCTTTAATCTAGCGGGTGGTCAAATATATTGGCCCATGACTTGTTGATAAGAATCAGTACCAGGGGGTTGTTGTTTTTCTCGCTTTATCTCATTGCCAAACATCTACAGTAGTCTGTGGTTACAGCACAGGTTTCAAAACAAATAAAAATCGTGAGTGGGAAGAATACCTTACAAGGGGGCAAAAAAAAAACATGGTACAACGCAGCACGATACATATCGTAATTGCGGCCCATCGCACACCTCGACCAAGAGAAAGTGAAATCAATCCAATGGAGAAATGAAAGAACAAAAAAAGGAACACAAAAGAAAGGAGAAAAAGAAGAAGACGAGAAAGAAAGGCAAATAAGCATGACAAAACGAGAGGATAGAGAGCGCGCCGGCAGCGTAAAAACGCAAGCGTCCACGTAAGACTTGCATATACTCACAGGGAGGTAGACGAAGGGGGGAAACGACCCAAAAAAAGCAAAACAGACAACAAAATCCGTTAATAACAGAGAAAGTTACTCGAAGCTATGAATACGCACGCGCGTTCTCGAGATAAGCAACGAAAAAGCGAACGAGTTACGAAGCAGGAACGAGAGAGAAAACAGAGAAAAACGAAGATAGATAAACGAAAAATATAAATAAAAATAAAAAAGGGGAAAGCGAAAAGCAGGCAAGGGAGGCATACAGAAGGCGAGGGAGTACGGGCGGCCCTACACAAACTAGTTCGGTACTGGAAACGCGCGCATCATGACGAGGATGACCATTCCCAGTCGTCAGTCTTTTGGGCAGCCCCCTCCCCCCCGCGCGCGCCTCGTCCCCCCCTGCCCCCGCCCCGGCCCCTCCCTGGGCTCATTGGTGTCAACGGTCCGTGTCGCAGTTGCATCCGCAGCCGGCCATGCCGCTTTGCTGCATCACTCCTCTCCGCGTCATGCCATTTCCGCATGTACGCCTCCGCCCCGTCCTCTACCACTCGAGGCCATCTGCCGGCCTTCTGTGCTGCCTCGTGCTGCCCTTCGGGCCTGATGCCGAACGCCTTGAGGTCCTCCTCGAGACTCCCCATCCAATACTTCCTCCTGTGCAAAGGAGTAGCTTACCACCGACCATCTCCCCAAACATCGCCCTCCTCGGCAGCCGCTCTTCTCCCATGCGTGCCACGAAACCATCGAACTCTATCCTTCGTCTGCGCACCGTCGCCTCACTCAATGCTCTCGGAGTCTGTCTTGACAAGCGCGCGGGCGTGTAGGATAGAGGGTGATCTTCGCGCTTTCGTTTCCGCCAGCCGAGGCATCGATGGAGAATACCGTGGGGAGGCGTGGTTACGATAATAGAGGTAGCACTTGCTTTTAAATTTTCCCTCGGAGGCAAATACTCATGGCTTGACTTTTGTTTGCTCCTTAATCCAATATCGATGGCAGACTATTTGTTACCTGGTAGTTATTACAACAGTATTCGTGCTACATATCTTCTAGGGATTTTGGGAGTATTCATCGAGTTTGATCAAAATCAGTTCTTGGGTCACATATATATATACATAAATATATTATATCTGATTATATGTACATATATGTATATATATACGTATATAGGGTTCCTCGATCGAGGCACCTCCGGAAATGTAAATGCCTCGTATGTCTGCCGTAGCAGGCAGGCAGCTGGGGTACTATTCATCGCTTGGCGGACACCAACGCTGCATGTAAGGGCGTGACGCATGCTACGGTAGAGGTGCACCTGCATACAGGCCATGTTTCGGCCTTCTGAGGGTGGCTACTTATCACTTGAGCTCTCTGTGCCTCACCCCAAAAACTGATTACGGACGAAAAATAAAAGTGCTACCCGATGCAACCATGCCATGGCCTAATGCTACATACAACAAACCATATTGCAAAACGAGATTAAAAGTCTGACGATTTTGGGTTAAGGAGCCTTTAATAGGTCATTCAGAAACCCATTTCAGCCAAAATACGCGTCGCGTCCCCGTTACGATACAAAGCTGACACACGCCTCTTCGGCCAGAAAACCAGACAACATTGCAGGGAGAGAGGAAGAGATACAGCTCGTACCCATTAATAAGCGAGACTGAGTGAAACAAAACAAGGCAATCAAGACTAACGAAAAAAAAACGAAAACGAAAAGCGGAAACAAAGCAGGTCACGGCCGAAAACGGCGTCGGGACAGCTCCCAAACTAGATTCAGAAATGGAACTGCAAAGGGAATGAATGCGTAGGAACATTGTCGCATGGTCTGCCGCTTGCTTGCTGTGTGTCGCTGATGGTAGCCGTGCAAAAAAGGAAGGAGACGATGAGCTATGTATGGGGCACCCAAAGAAACGGCCACCCACACCTCTACACCTATACCGCTATCTTACGACAGTGAATCGGATTGCGAGTATCCAAACGTATAATGAGATCATGAGCAGCTTCTATTTATTGTGGTCGTACACCTGTCCGGGTACCGCACGCACAGGGTTCCAAGCCTAGCCTGCCGGTCGTACTCCTACACCATCTCCCTAGGTTCATCATCTTACGACTGATCCAGGGTCTAAATCCATGTCACTGGGTTCACCATCTTACGACCGGTCCAGGGTCTAAATCCATGTCACTCGCCTTGAATCCAGTCGTAGTTCGTTGTAGGATCAGGTGGGCACTCACCGGTCCTTCCTTCCTCGCTATCCGAGGTATCCATCTCCTGCTCATCTCCTGCTCTCACATATCGGGAGGGTGTAATGTCTTGTTTTCGCAATGTGGCCATTCCGATGTCCAGGCAAGTACAAAGCGAGTAAGCGAGTATTCGAGCATGCACTGTACGATGGCATACAGTATGCGTGTAAATCCGCGTGATATACAGACAGAGGTGGTAAGTGTGGCAATGCTTTATCTTTCGTTCGTCCGTGCCGTATCGAGTGACACGAGGTGGAAGCCCAGCTCCCAAGATACTGATCCCGTGTCAATACGCCACCATAATCTTGGAAACCTTAGGTGACGGTTGGCTCTCGTCGCCTTTCCACTAGAGTGCAGTGGGGAGTGCCTCACCACTTGTCCCCCACTCATACTCCAAGCCCTCCGCGCGTAGCTAGTACAGGTAGCTACGGCACATCACCGTATTTGCAGTACCCGATCACCTTGAACGCCGTAGCATACACCCCTGAATCCAGCAGGAGCCCGGGGCCAGCACCGCTGCGCACCCAGCTAGATATATAGGTGGACTGGGGAAATCCGAGTTGGATTCTCGGATTGGACACCATGATACAAATTTTTGAGGCAGGTCAGCATAGGCAAAGGATAGACAGTGGTAACTCTCTCCCCGTTAGCGCGTCCTGCATCGTACCATCGTCTGGTAGCGTCTGTTGTTCGTGTTAATCGCTTGCCAGGGGCCACACCAACACCCTCGACCTGCGGCTGAAACCATGCAGGTTGTACCGCGTTCACGCCCATCGACTGCTACCGGTTCCGGTGGTGAAGAAATGCTTGCGTTGGTGGCCTTGCCGCTCCCGCCTCCACTCGCTGTCGACGCTCCAAGTCCCAACGTGGTTGGCATTAACATTGGGCTCAGATATGCCAAACTGCTCGCTCAGCATCTTTTGTGAGCAAGACATTGTCTCCACGTCCTCACAACGGGATTCGGTAGCATGCCGGTTTTCCACGTAATGAGGCCTTTATCAGTAGGGTACATTATATCTTTACGGCCCTTGAACTGGGCTTCCCTGTAGTGCGCTCTAATACTACGCACTACTTGTTCTTTGTCTTTCTTTCTTTTCTCTCCTTTTCAGTATACCTGGGTCGCTTGGCGTTTGAATGTTGTGGTTTTGTATTGTCTGTCGCCCCAGTCGTGTCCCAGTTATTTCAGCGTGTATCTGATATGAGCATGAACAACCGTTTTAATTTTATATCAAGCACAAAGTATATAAAATGTTAGTAACAAAAGTGGAAACCATTGTTGATTACGTACAGCAGGTCTTTCCTTTCTCTCGTTTTTTCTTCAAGTTTAGTTGTTTTGTACTGTCTGTCGCATATCCTCCGGGGAGCACGGCAGCGATACTACCACCTGTGCCGTCTGGGCCATCCTACGTAGGATATCCTAGCGGGTTTCCTACTGGTATGTAAGCATGCATGCCACAGGGATACGTGCTGGGATACCGACCTATAATATAATTCCGTACTTTACTTTCCGTGTGTGCTGCCCCGAGTCTGTTACGTCGGTAGGAAATTCAAGAAAAATAAAACAAACAAAAAATGCCAGAAAAAGCACGATAAGAAAACCAACACAATCGTAGTAGGTTTGGAGCTTCTACGTGCAAGCGGATATGTAAACACGCACACTTATGGAAGGGTGGAGGAGGAGAGTCGAGTGATATATCATGCATGCGTGTGTTCTTCACATTAAGCCGCTATTTCTACCCGTCGAAATCCAGCACACACCCAGTGTCCGTGCTGCTTCTTCATCCTACATAGAAATATACAAGCTCTAAGGTTACAAAACCACGGCACAGAGGTACTACATTGCAGACAACCCTGGAGAGGAAGCCTTCGAGACGTTCCGAACCAGAATTATAGGGACGACTCCATCCTGCTGGGCGTCACCCATCCGTGCAGTCCCACAAGCGCACGTACACCTGCGAGGAGGCAGTGCTGCCCACGATGGATCAGCTGTCTCTACCTCCGAGGCGCGCGAGCCTCACCACTACACTCGTCCGGCACATACATGTTGTGTGTCCTTCGACGAACGGAGCCGAAAGTTTGCCACTTTAGCAGTGGAAATCTCCGGGCGTCTCGGGATAAAAGGCAGCAACTTCATCGACCAGCTAGCAGGTAGCGTCGTGGAGGGGGGGGGCTGGAGGGGCGATAGCGAGGGAGGAGGTGGTGAAGGAACGCCTACTCCAAATAATCTCGGTGACTACGACACAGGTCGTCATTTCGAGGAGGGTGTCGCGCCTCAAGCTCCAGCATACGGACCGCCAGGAAGCAAGAAGGAGCAGGGGGAGGGAGGTGTACTCATGTCGTGCATGGTCGTAGTCGTATGACCATAATAGTAGACCCTCGCATCCCTACAATGCCGGGACGGAGCACCTTGGGTTTTCACCAACCAGGCAGGCACTGCTTGCACCAAGCGCGAAGCGCCGTGAGGTGTTGGGCGAGTGGCATGAAGGATGAGCTGTATCCTATTAAGAACCGCTTGTGAGGCGGAGTTGCATACGAACGGCAGAGTCCAATGGAGGGGGGGGGGGGGGGGGGGGCGTGACAGACCCACATTGATGGCGTGAAGATGGAGCTTGGATGCGGCTTGAAATTTGGAATATGTGAAAAAAAAGAGTCTGAAATGAGAGGGAAGGAACAAGGACAGCAATACACGGAGTAGATACAGATCAAGCCGGAATAAGGTGCAGAAGGGAGATATAGAGACTTTTGTGCATGTATGTATAGGGCTCCTTTCGTTCCCGTGGTTTTCTTCTTTCGGAGTGTAGTGTTTCTGAGTGATCAACGCTGAAGCTCATTCATGCTACATACACATTGTCGGGTGGCAAATATAACAAAACAGAAACACTCCAAAAAACATGAAGAAAGACACGAAGAAAAAGAAAAAGAAAGCAAATTATCCCGAAAAACAACACGAACAGTAAAAAAAAAAAACACCGAAACAGTGGAAGAAAGAATACCCCGGGTCTTGAGGCAAGATGGATCGGCAACGAGGCGCAACACCCACGCCTGCAAACCCAGGTACACTGAAAGAGGGAAACCCGGAAGACAAACCAGCACAACATGCCAGGACGTCCTCGTTACGACACGAAAAAATAAAGTAAAGACACAGATATATAACATTGTAAACGCGAACACGCAGAAACGAAGATGTCCACAATATTACGTGGGACAGGACCCGCCAGGCCTGCAAAAAGCATGCCCTTGTGGCTGGTACGTACGGTCGCGATTGTCGAAGAGTTTTTGTTCGTGTCTTTGGTGAGACCAGCGTAGATTTCACACTTTTCGTTGTTACCTTGTGGTACCAACAATTATTTTATAAGTATCTGCTCACTTGAGTCAACATCGTTTCAAGGAGAGGGGGGGGGTGAAGAGGGAGGGAGGGAGGGAGGGAGGGGGACAAGGAGGATCGCCCACTCGAAAGGAGCCAATGGGGGACAGAGTGAGTGCATCATCACGAGGAGGCGCGAGTGGCCAGCAGTTCGCCGTAGACTTTATAGACATCTGTGCGTGATCACGGACGTTCTCTGTTGGCTCGGGACTTTAAAAAATGCTCCTCTTCTTGTAGAAGACATGAGCACGATACTGGGGTAGCACACGAACAGCCGTAAGGGTGTGCTCGAAGAGGGTTAGAGGGAAACAGCATAACGCCACACAGGCGGTGCGAAACGAGCTGAAACTTGGCGAGGGTGGGTAAGATGGTGGGTGATGACCAACTGGTAGGTGGTGGCGCCGGCCGGGGAGTGTTCGTCACGGCTCGTTTGGCCGGGGGGGGGGAGGGGAGGGGGTTGTAGGTTTTAAGTTTTTCTGCGTGCAAGCGAACAGGTACACTCAATCGGACGGACTCTTTCAGGCTTTCCTTCATAGAGAACTGCAGTAAATGGAGGAACCACGGAAGCATCTGTCTCATGCTCGGTCAGTCAAAGTGTGAGCGATTTTGGGATAGAGAAAGGGATCTCGTGCGCGCAGTTAGTTCTTCTGATTGATCGATAGTTTTTTCAGGATGTTTATGATTGGTGGGACAATCTCTGGATGATGTGTGTGACGCCATCATGATATGGTTAACAATATACGTAGGGCGTGCCTGAGTGGTGAAGGGAGTGGGTTCGCATCCCTTGGTGGTCTCACGAGCAGGTTTGAGCCCTGCATGCCGTCGACGCCAAGACGCGTACGTTTAGCTGGGTAAAATATTACGATGAGGCAATGCGGGACGGGCCCGACTATTCGCGACGCTGTGCCGGATTTCTCTGGTTACTCTTGATCACCCACCCGTGTGGGGTACAATAGTTTTAGCCCTTGCTTTCCTCTCCAGATGATTTTGAGAGGGAGGGCGCAAGTACTATACCAGGTAATGTATAGTAACGCCTCCATAAGAATAATAGAGGGCAAACGGGGATGCCATGACATTATGGCGCGCCGTTATTGTATCTTGTATGAAGCTATACTTGTACATAACTACCGTACTCGTAATCGTATCCATCGTTGGATACGATCTGTCAAAAATTTCGTTCTTTCGGGCCCTAAGTTGATTTTCAGCCGGCAACTGGGGTAAAAGTAATCAGTACGTATAAATACATATCCGTTTTATGGCGATATTTGCGGGTTATTACGAACACTTGGCGTATGACAGAATACGGTATACCGTGACAGAAAGCAGTACCTCCCTTTTTGGTTTGTAGTTTGTAGCACTCGTAGCCTTGTCCTGGTTTTCTACCGTCAACTGGCGTAACAAAAAAAACATCCGGGTGTACCGTTGTAGGGCGACTTGCTGAGTTATTACGGACATACCAACACTTTTGGAAATCCCAAGACAGACCCCTTAAGTATGTATCATATGTACGGGTTGGGGTAACGGATAGGGGGCAATCTCTGGATGACTTCACGTGACGCCATGCCAGCCTCTTCTCTATCGAGGTCTGTGGTGGTGTATTTGCAATACGGGTGACCGGCTAAAGAACCTAATTGTGTCACCTACTTACTCTAAGTTGTTGGTTGATGAAGTTTCGCGTGCGGCTGATGATGAGTTTTTTTTTTCACAAACATGTTTTTCTGCGCATCGGTGATCTCTACATACATACCCGGTACATACTTATTTGTTGCCGGGGATGGCGTCGTCACCGCAGCTAATATACCTATTATGTACACAGGTGGCCGGGGGGCCGGGACCCCCCTGGGGCACAATGCGGGCACAAAAATACGTTTTTGGAGACATTTGAACAATGCAGCACCCCCATTACACGTGCTGAAGTGAGAGGTTGTCGGCACCTTGTGGGGTTTCCTACAGAATGTGCAATGTTCAATGTCTCCACAATGGTTTTGTTCCAGGCTCACATTATGCAGGGGGGGGGGGGGCCCCGGCCACCTGTGCAGTCACGCTTCGATCCATCGGCAGTAGTATATTTGCATATCGATAGTGGTTCTTGAGCGTCTTATATACGGGCACTGATTACTGGCATAGGGCTCGGGATATATTTAGGGTTCAGGTCGGGAGGGTTGGTTTTAGGCGCCAGGCACAAAACCTCCGTATCAAATCAATATCACACGTGTGTACCAGGGCATTAATTTGTGGTTCGGCGTCGCGCACGAGGCGACGCAAGGAGTGTTGCGCGCCGCAAGCGCGCAAACCCCCCGCAGGGGCCCCCGGAGCCCCCCCCCCCCCAGGAGCCCCCGGGGCCCCCCCCCCGGGGGGCCCCCCCGGGACCCCCCCCCCCCGAGGGGCCCCCCGGAGCCCCCCCCCCCGCAGGAGCCCCCGGAGCCCCCCCCCGGGAGGGCCCCCGGAGGACCACCGGAGGCGAAACAATTGCGATATATATGCGTGAATATACGCCTCAAAACTAAGTAAAAAGCCCTTTTTAATTTATTTTCTGGTGTGTGTGTACCCACAGTCTCCCCACCGGCGTGTCGGTTACGTATATTAGTATTTCTCCCCTCCGACATTGTACCGTGCATGTGCCGTTTCGACTTGTAACGCCCCAGTAGTAGTAGTAGCAGTCTGTCTCTTTCTCTTCTATTACTCTGCACCAATAAGTATCCCCAAATAAGTCATTATAGATTTTGCCTTTCCGACAAAGTCAAATGTATCGTATTATGCATGTTTCCAGTCCGGCGTTGATCGAATGTTATCTTCTACTACCAACCGCAGCAGCCTTTCGCTTAAACATATACTATACGAAATATATATATACCACTCTGAAATCAAACAAAATCCAACCTTTCTTTTATTGGAGGCGCCTCCTTACCCCCCCCCCCCCCTCCCTTCCTTTGCAAACCCTTCGTCTACACCTACACGAAGTAGAACAGCAGCACGATTTACCGATGTGTGCGTCTAGTCTTAACCTTCCCCGAGGTTTCCCGGGCGCTACGCACCAGCCACCTCATCTATCAATGCCACGCCTGCAGCCTCTTTTGTCACCCGAAATGTTCCGCGACGCATCATCGCTCACAAGAGACTCTACTGCAGATACATACCGGTATGTGTCTACCCCCCCCCCCCCAACATACATATATTGTATATTTATAGGTTGGGTTGGCGTCGGTCCAGGGTACCGAATTATTTTTGGCGGTCACCAAAGCTGGCGGTCGAGTAGATCATTTGTGCGGGGTGGAGAACCTTTGCTCCGCACAAGGGGAATTATCGCGTCACGTAGTGTGTATATGGTAAGGCATCCGCGAGGCAGTTACATAATAAAACCCATTGCTGTCTCAGGGAGTGTTAAATTAACTCATTGAAGCTGTCGTTCATATGCAAGTCCGCCTCAGAGGCGGTTCTCAGCAGGATGCAGCTCACCCTTCATGCAACTCGCCCAATACCCCACCGCGCTTCGCGCTTGGTGCAAACAATACCTGCCTGGTTGGTGAAGACCCAACGTGCTCCGTCCCGGCATTGCAGGGATGCGAGGGTTTATAGCCATACGACTACGACCGTGTACGACATGATGAGTACCCCCCCCCCCCGTGCAAGAAACGTCTGCTTGGTCGGTGAAAACCCGACGTGATCCGTCCCGGCATTGTAGGGATGCGAGGGTGTATGGCCGGCCATACGACTACGGCCATGCATGGCATGCGGCTAATGGAGCCCCCCCCCCCCCTGGGCCTATGGTCATACGACTACGGCCATGCATGATATGGGTACACCCCCTCTCCCCTCCCCCGTGGTAAAAAAGCCAAGACGAACCCACTCGCGACCTTTCTCCCTCCCTCTATCTGCTTCGTCTGAGCCCTTGGTGCTCTTCAGATTTCGAGAGGGTGTCTGTTCCCACGAGTCCAGAGCGCAGAATACGAAATACTATCCCTAGAAGGAGAGATCACCAAATATTTCGAACGTTAACCCTTTTTGATGATCGGCTCCAAGGTATAATCGACACCATGGTATATATCGATCAGCACGCCTCCGTTCACGATCGTGGAAACCCGCGTTTTCGCGCTTGTCCATCAAGGCCACTCGGCGTCTTTTTTCCCCGAGACATTTGTTCTTCTTTTCCCTGTCAAACTCTCGGTGAGGCGGTTTACGGTGGCGGCGGCGGCGGCGGCAGCAGCGGCAGCAGCGGCAGCAGTTGACAACCCGCCGGAGCGGTTGGTGGATTTCGACGAGTCCTTTTTTTTAGTGTATTGCGACGTTTTTCCCCCCGCATATATACCGAGGAGGCTCGTCAAATAAACATACACCAATGCGATCCGCGCTCGTTTGGAGATGCTTGCGCCAAGTATTACCCCTTCAGTTCCCCTCGTCTCTTGTTGGCCACCGATGGCTCTCCCTTTTATAGGCGAAGCTTGGAGCGCCCTAACAAGACACCGCCCCTCACGCTGCCACAGAGCATACTTACACTTTTTCGTGAGTGTGGCAACGTATGGTCGCGCCCGCTCAAGCCGCACTACTCCTGACGTTTTTTGCAGAAACAACGGAAAAGGAATGTCACGGGCACACCGGATCCTCAGCACTCTGGAAACCCCACCGAGGCATTTCGGTCCATGCTGGGCATACCAGGTATACGGTACCAGGTGCGCACTATTGAAGATACCTGTGTCGTGAGAAAATATGTCATATCATACGTTGTCACCCCGAACCGGGGACTATCCAGCAGTTTCCCCTCCTCGCCAAAGCCGCCACCCGTTCCACCTCCGCGTCGTCCCCCCACCACGCCAGCTGCAAGAGCGCGGGAAGGGAAGGGGGTTTGAGCAGCGTCAACCGCGTCGGCTGCATGCGGTGGCAGTTCTTCAGCTCCAGGACGCTCAGGGTGGTCGATCCACAGGCCGAGCGGATAATCGAGATCACCGTCGATCGCGTGAGCAAGCTGCACTCTGACAATCGCAATTCCTGCGCGGCAGTCGGGGGAGTGTCGGGGTCGGTCGGTCGGTCGGTCGGTCGGTCGGGATCAGGAGAGCGGGGAATTCGGGGCGCGGAGGGGGAGGGGGTGTACTTGATTTTCATGCATGGCCGTAGTCGTATGACCATAGACCCTCGCATCCCTACAATGCCGGGACGGAGCACGTTGGGTTTTCACCAACCAGGCAGACATTGCTTGCACCAAGCGCGAAGCGCCGTGAGGTGTTGGACGAGTCGCATGAAGGGTGAGCTGCATTCTGCTAAGAACCGCCTCTGAGGCGGACTTGCATATGGACGACGGCTTCAATGGGCTCATTTAATTTCTGGTATAGCCACTTCCTGAGAGAGCAATGGGAGCACTATGTAACTGCCTCGCGGGTGCCTTACCATATACACACTGGGGGCGGTACTCATGTCATGTCTCGCCGCAGTCGTATGGCCACAGACCCTCGCACCTCTACAGTACAGGGACGGAGTACGTCGGGTTTTCGCCAACCAGACAAGACAATGATTGCCTGCACCAAGCTTTGCGAAGCGAAACGTAAGGTGTTCGGAAAGTCGCATGAACGGTGACCCGCATCCTATTAATAACTTCTTGTGAGGCGGGCTTTCTGAAAGTCGGGCATCGTTTGAAGCTACCGCGCCGCGCCGTCGGCTGCGCCCGCTGGCGGGTGATCAAAGCAACAGTATGGATGTGGAGCATGTGGAGGGTATAGCACGGCCGACCACACAGCCTTTTAACCTTTGACTGGTTGGGCCGAACAACGCGTTTCTTCTTGACCAAGGGGGGAGGGGGGGCGGGGCGTACTCATTTGGTGCTTGTCTTAGTCATTTGACCACTGGCTACGCATCCCTTTCGAGACGGAGCAAGGGGGGAGGGGGAGGGTTATGTTCCCCCATCCCCTCCAATCGAGGACGCACATTCACAAAACAACCCCGGGACGCACATGCACATCTACAAAAAGCAGTCCCACAACACGTATATGATACATACGTAAATACATAATCAACACTCCGGGAAGCACATGCATACATACATAAGCAACTCCCGCAGACGGTTTTACTTCTCCCACCTGCAACCGAGGCAGGCCCCCGAGCAGCGCCCGCACGTGCCCGTCTTCCAGGGCCGAGAGGCCCGTCCCATCCACCGCCCGCGTATGACTGCCGAGCCGGCCGGACCTCAGGAGCGCGATCAGCCCCGACCCTTGCACGCCGTGACAGCCCGACAGGGACAGCTTCCTGAGCCGCTGCTTCGATTGCTGCTGCTGCTGCGGCGGCGGCGGCGGCGGCAGACCGTGCGGCAGAGCGTGCAGGGAGGCATGCGGTGGGGGAAGAGACTCCGGAGAAGGCTTCGAAGCTCGCGTGTGCCCAGCTGCGGACTTCAAATATTCTTCGTCTTGCCCCTGCCCCATGATGTTTCCTGTATCCCTCCATTGCCCCCCCGAATGCCCACCCCCACACGTTCTGCGTGCTCCTTGCGCAGCGTGTTCCCTCCCGCCACCGGCCCCGCTTGATCCCGCCGCCGCTGCCGCAATAGCTGTTTGTTCTACGGTACATGGTGACCCCCCCCCCTCTCGTAACTTGTGACCAGTCGAGACCGATTCTTGAATCCCTTTTCCTCCCTCGCCGCGTCCGGCGGTTTCTTCCCCGCGGCTACTGTCGTTGGAAACACCGGCCGCCAACTGTTCCAGTTGTTGACGGAGATTGGCTTCGGTCCCCTCCGGTATTTCTTCTTCGTCCTGCTGGTGGTGCTGCTGCTGGTCTTTCTGGCACGGCTGATCATGCTGCTGGTCATGCTGGTGGAGCTGCTGGCCATGGTGGTGGTGGTGGTGCTGCTGGTCATGCTGGTACTGCTGCTGGTCATGCTGGTGCTCCTGGTGCTTCTGAGTCGGCGTCGGCATTGCCGTCGATTTCGGCGACGGCTGACGCTGCTGCCGCGACTGTTCTTCCTGACCTTCTTGACCACCTCCGAGTACAGAGTGGGTGCCGTCCTCGTCACGCGGCAGGCGCAGCGGAGAGTGCGCCGGCTCAATGCCGCTGTCCCCCGCGACCGCCACGCACGCAGCGATCACACCCTCGTTCGTGAACGGACACTTGCACAATGTCTGCAAAAGGGGGCAACGCAAGAGAAAGGCCAAGAGGAAGGTAAGCACTGCTCCTAAGCAGAAAGGATGAACGCGGAATCGGAATCGGGGACAACCATAGGTAACTGGGCAGCGAGCATGACTGCGTAGTCTGCGCTATACTGCACTGCACTGCACTGCACTGCACTTCTTCTCTCTGCACACGGCCCCTTAATTGTGTACTGCACTGCACTGCTGCACTGCTACTGCACACAGCTGCACTGTACCGTCCTGCGATGTGTCGCTTTCTCGGGCGGCCCCAGCTGTCAGGCAGTTTCTAAACAACAACCAGGTGTTTCGCACTCAGCCAATCACTATACAGAATGATTTCTGGTCGGCGCAACAGCAACATGCCATACCATACCATGGCATATCATTCCATACCATACGATACCATACCATAACATACCATAAGCACTCAAAGCGTTGGCACGATGGGAGACACATCTTCCACGCAAGACGCGCAACAACCCTCCCACGACGATTATCCCACCTCTGGCGAAATCGACTCTCGCTCCCTCCAAACCCCTTTCACTCCCCCAGCCCTCTCCCCACGGACCATGACAGCACCCTAGAGGTATTTTAGGGACCGTGCGGGGGGGGGGGGGGCTGGTTTCCACATAAAAAAAAGGAGACAAACAATAAAGTTCTGCTACAAGCAGGTAGGTATCTAGGTTCGTACCAAGCGGGTTGTGTTCGTTGTACCATGTGACAACCGATTTTCCTAATTAAGGATTGCCTTTCCGATGAGAATGAAAATCGAAAATATTTTGTTTTGAATTGTAAGAGATGTGCTTCCTCACAGTCATTTTTTTCACCGTAAACTATTGCCAGTTGTGACACCCGTCGATGACAAAAAAAAAAAAAAAAAACGAAATCGACATCGGCAGTCTCAAGATATCGAAAATCCCAGAATATCTGGATTTATGGGCGAGGTACCTCGCTCATAAATGCAAATTCCCTTAAATCCTCGATTTTACGAGCCTGTCCAGGTTGTTTTTTTTTTTTCTCGTGGATTGATACCTACCATCGAGGAACATATTTTCTTGATCGTGAGCGAAATACAACTCTTAAACAATAACAAAGTACCAAAATCGATTTTCATTCTCATCGGAAAGGCAATTCTCAATTAAGAAGACCGGCTGTTATGTGCGTAAGGACAGTAAAAAAAGAAGCGTGCNTGCTACTCGTATATCATATGATCTATATATAGAGGAGTACGTATATACTAGTAGTACTTTTTGGGCTGACGGGGTTTCCCTGGCACGGAGGCTATAACACGTTACCCGATTCCGTCGCAATGCCGTTTCTGCCTTACAACTGCCGTTCGTATCGTTGTATGCCTACAGTAAGCACGCCATGCGATTATTCACCGAGTTAAGCGTATACCATACCAGGTACACGTTTTTTCTAAAGCCAGTTTTTTTGTGGGTGGGTGTGGGTGGGTGCGTGGGTGACTTACTTATTATTGGTATGGAGCCCTCCTTCAGTGAGGAATATATTCAACAAAAACAGAATATACGGGCACCCCCCCCCCCCGCACGGTCCCTAAAATACCTCTAGGGTGCTGTCATGGTCCGTGGGGAGAGGGCTGGGGGAGTGAAAAGGGGTTTGGAGGGAGCGAGAGTCGATTTCGCCAGAGGTGGGATAATCGTCGTGGGAGGGTTGTTGCGCGTCTTGCGTGGAAGATGTGTCTCCCATCGTGCCAACGCTTTGAGTGCTTATGGTATGTTATGGTATGGTATCGTATGGTATGGAATGATATGCCATGGTATGGTATGGCATGTTGCTGTTGCGCCGACCAGAAATCATTCTGTATAGTGATTGGCTGAGTGCGAAACACCTGGTTGTTGTTTAAAAACTGCCTGACAGATAGGGCCGCCCGAGAAAGCGACACATCGCAGGACGGTACAGTGCAGCTGTCCCCCCCCCCCTTCCCCTAAATAGTACCGCCTCATTACACACAGGTTCAAGGTCATCCAAGAGGGTCTGTCATTCCGTTCCGTGAAGCCCCGAGGCACCAAACCACCTCGGGGTGCGTCCCCCCAGACCAAAACCACACAAGAGACACATACGTACACCTACCCGGGGGGTGCCGCCCCACTTTCGCGTCGATTGCTAGATTTCGTTTTCTTGTGTAGTTCTACTACACGGGCCCCTAGTAAACAGGACCCGTCAGGTACACAAAAACGAATACCTTCCAGTATTTGTTGCTAGAAATATTTAGTCCTGGATACTACGTCCCCCCGGGGTAGTCGTTACATTCTACAAAAAAAACAAAACGAAACGAAACGAAACGAAACGAAACGAAACGAAACGAAACTACCGGGCAGCATTAATTAACAAGGATGGCTTGAATTATCGAAGTTACGGGGTTACCATAGTATATCAGAATCCAGTAGGGTTTGTAGATACAAGGGGGATATTAGTTTTTGTGCGGGGGCCCATTGTAATGTGCTGGTTGCTCTATGCGGCTCCCCGTAGTGAGTTTGAATAATGGAGTGTTTTTTTTTTCGAGGAGACGATATTGTAAAAGACAAAAGGAATTGCGGCAGCGATATTTTATACTTCCTCAGTCGAGAGGAGTATATTATTAATATTAATAAAAGTCAGTCATAAACGCCTATTCATACCGTACTATAGAGTCATGGCCCACGTATGGGCCGTGCTAGGCCAGACACGCCTAGGGTGCAAACTTACCTCTCCTACCGTACTGTAGAGGGCACTGCTGTAGAGGCGACGATACCGGGTGTAAAGTTCCTCTCTTTGAGGAGTGTGTCTTAAGGTCATACATGTTTCGGCCCAAGAGTGCTCGTACACGGTACGCACGTACCCCTGTCGCAACGTATTTTGAGTCTTACCAGATCTTGGAGGCCGGGAAGCGCGAGGACGGACATAAGCACCTCGTCCGTGACGCAGCAGTACGACAGGTCTAAGGTCTCAAGGCAAGGACCGCACGCGCTGCGGCACGGTCGCACCACGCGCACGAAAAACAAAGTGACAACCGGGCCAAGCCGAGCCAAGCCAATCCAATCAATCGATCAATCAATCCGCAGTGTCGAGGGAGTGTGGTGTGGCACAATGCGCCGATAACGAGAGGAAGGAGGGAGGGGCATGCGGGAGCAGGTGGGGAACAACGGACGAGCAGAAGAGGGGGTGAGATGGCTTCGTTCGGGCCATGTCTGCTCAGTAGGCTTTCTCGTAGGTGTCGATCGACACATGGTTTTGCGTACTTGCCGGGGGGAGGGGGGTACTCGTTGCCATGCATGGCCGCAGTCGTACGACCATAGACCCTCGCACCCCTCCAATGCCGGGACGGACCACGTTGGGTTTCCACCAAACAGGCAGACATTGCGTGGACCAAGTGCGAAGCGCCGTGAGGTGTTGGGCGAGTCGCATGAAGGGTGAGCTGCATCCACCTGTGAGGCGGACTTGCATATGGACGACAGGGCTTGGTTGCCCTAACCCCCTGCCCCCCCCGACCCCCCATTATTCCACCCCACCCCACTACACCGCATCCTTGCCAGAGGTGTGCCGTATTGTAACGGTCATGCTCGCAGATGAGGCAGTAGAGCAGAACAGATGGCTCGACCGATAGAACGCCCCGGTCGATCGCAGTGGATGCCGCCGAATGACACGCTGCCACACGACCTTGCGCGTTCCTGAGGAAGCGGCGCAAAGGGAGTACCGGGCCAGCATGCCGACAACTGCAGCTGATCCAATCAAGATGTATGTTGGTGCAGTTCTCTCTCAACGCAAAAATCACAAAAACACGTCCGTGTCTTCAAAATCCCATCCCTCCCCTCGGGGCACGAAAATACAGTTAATAATACATCAAGAACAAATACCGCGGTGTTCTGCCCGCAAGCGGGGTCGACTGTTCTGGCAGGTAACTCAACAACCACAAGCATAAACAGTCCATTCATGGGCGCATAGCACGTCCCTGGCAGAGTACCGAAAAATAAGGTTTACGGAGCGCGCACGCGCGCACGCGGGGGGGGGGGGGGCAGCGACAAGTCAATTGGTTGGCTTTTGCGGTCGTGTGGGGTCTCACCGAGTAAGGGCCCGAATCGCATCCGGAGTGACAGCCTTGCTGCGAGCGAGGCTGATCGAGGTGAGGGAGGACATGGCCCTGAGGCGGCGGGCCGACTGCACCGTGCGGACCAGTGGCTGAAAGAAGACGAATCCCTTCAGCTGCTCGCAACCTGCCACGCCATGCCATGCCGTGCAATGCCATGCCGCGCCGCGCGGTGTGAACAACACGTGGGTGTGGGATGTTGGCAAAACGCTCGCGAAGTGAAAACGTATACCGCTGGATGCTTCGCCCACGGTACACTTATAGGACCCAAGCACTGCTGTACCGGGCAATAATAGTGGACATATCAGCGAATTGGTTTCTACGGTGTACTTTTGGTTCGCTTCCAACAGCTGGTTGAATGTTGGGGCGTCCGTGGACGATCAAAATCGTCCACATGCGACAGATATAAAAACGGAGCAGCGATCCCAAAAGTCGCAGACACATTTGTCCCAAACGACGATGATGACTACTTACTGCTATCGGCTTGGTGTATGTTGATGCACCCTCGTATTCTCCGGCCATCAACCGGGCAGCGCTTCCTTCCAGAAGGAGGCTCGAAGTGTCAACTCCCTTGGCTTCAACAGCTTTGAACAAAAAACTAACCATGTTCGTATGAGCGTCTCATTGCGCTCTTGTGCTGCAGTAAAAACTCGAGATTACACCTCGTAAATATTTTTCCGAGCTGATTTTTTTCCCCAACGAACGGGGTGGGGGGAGGGGGGAACACACTTTCAAAAAGATTGGACTTGCAGTTGGCATGCCGCCGGTACCCCCTTTGCGCCGCTTCCTCATGACAAAAAAAAACATCAAGGTCCTTCCCTATATACGTACAGTGTATGTATCAGCTACAAAATAAATGTAAAACAATGTCAGTTTTTTTTTCTTCGTGGTTTCTTCTCCACCGAAACAAGAGGAGATGGTCTGTGCGGCAGGCGTGCGCGCACCTTCGAGGCCGAGCTGTCGGAGATGGCGCTCGGGATGGTCAAGGACGGCGGCGACCGTAACATCCGTCGCCCGTGAAACACCGCACAGCGACAACTGTTCGAGCCTTGCCAGCTCCGTCACCATGAACACAAGGCCCGCATTGCCACACCTGTATTTGCACACGTCGGCGCAGTATCAGCAGCAATGAACCGCGGGTTTGGGGGCGGGGAGGGGGGGTGTACTCATGTTATCCATGGCCGTAGTCGTATGGACATAGTCCTCGCGTCCGTATATGCAATGCCGGGACGGAGCACGTTTTTTTTCACCGACCAGGCAGACAATCGCTTGCACCGAGCGCGAAGCGCCGTGGGGTATTGTGGGGGAGGGGGGGGGTCACGCACAGCACTCGCAATATAAGGCTTCATGGTTGCGGCAAACTGATCGGTCGCTACAACGCGCCAGATCGTCAACAACAGCAGTAAGCGAAACAGCACCGCGCGTGTAGTTTTTACTGGGAAAGCGAGCGAGCACATCAAGGCTTTCCGATATCGCCTCCACCCCCCCTCCCCTCTCCTCCCCTCGTCCACTCTCCGTGCACCTACCACTGCCCTTCAGCAGGGCAAGCGACTCCTTTTCTCACCCTCTCAAGCGCTTGTGTCCGCTTTTGATACTCAGGGATGTGAGCTGCTGGCACGTCGCAAGCGCCGTCGGCCCGGCGTCGCTGAAGGCTGCCGGCTGCCCCAGCTTCTGTCGGAGGGACACCTTCCCGGGAAAAAACAACGCAGCCGTGAAAGAAAAAAACACACGGAGATGCCGGTGCGCGCTCCCTGTGAGTGACGGGGGTTATAATGCTAACGTTTCCGTGGAAACCTTAAGGGGGGCGTGTCCACTCGAAACGCCAATAATGCGGAATCCTGACGCGAACAGGAAATGTGGAATGTAAAGCTTCCAGCCGCGCCGAAATTTTCCCTTAACGTACGTGTGTATTTGTCCCTTTATTTCAGTGGTATTATCTTGGAGATGAGGCATCCCCGACCCCCGTCCCCCCCTCCGCCTCCCCCCAGCCTCGCTTAGCTTCCACCCCCCCCGCCCCCACCCTCCCGCAGCTACTGCCGCGTATTGCAGAAGGCCAGCTGCTAACAGCCATACGCTGTGATTCTAAACCCTTTCGTCTGTTGGCCAGCCACTCCTGAGAGGTTAATACAAATATTTCAAGGTTTTCGCTGCTGACGTCACCCGCTCACCTCCCGAACGTTTGGGCATCCCTCGGAAATTGCCTGACACAGCGCGTCCGTGATGTCGTCGACCACCAGGCTCAGCCGTCTCAGGCCCGTCAGCGGCGGCCTCGGTCCCCCGGGGAAGGCGGCGCCGCCCTCCGACCGAAAGCATAGGGGGATCGGCCGCTTCGCCCCGCGCAGGACAGTGGCCGCCAGCTTCGAGCTGACGGTCGCGAGGGTTAGCTCCACGAGCCCGTGGGGGACCTCCTCGGCCGTTTCATACATCGCACCACCAATACCACCACCACCACCACCACGGCCACTGCCACTACCAACACCACCACTACCACAACCACCACCCCCACCACCATCATCGTGGCACATCCTCCCCGCCTCGATCGCCGTTCCGTTGCCTCCAGTCGACCGTCCCGCGGAACGTTCGGCGTCCGCGCGAAAGCCCCGGGCGGTCGCCGCCGCGGAAGACCGGATGTGGGGGTACTTGAAGAACGGGGTGAGCGCGCAGATGGGCAGCTGGCCGGCCGAGACGTTCGTGAGCGTCAGGCAGCGTAGAACGGGAGCGCAAGCCTCCGCGAGGCGAGACCACTCATCGAAGTGCTCCGGCGTGGGGTTACCCAGGCCAACCGAGGGTCCGAAGCCACGGAGGGAGAGGGACCGCAGCGCTAGCGGGGCTTTATTTCGTCGAGGCGTACCGCCGCGGGTCGTGCCGCGGGGTGCACGCGCACTCACCTCTGGATTTTTCCCTCCGGCGCCCGCGACAAGGTGCTGTTTCTGCCACGCTTGTCCTCCCGCCGCCGCCGCTGTTGCTGTTGCTGTTGCTGTTGCTGTTGCTGTTGCTGTTGCTGTTGCTGTTGCTGTTGCTGTTGCTGTTGCTGTTGCTGTTGCTGTTGCTGTCGTTGTTGCTGGTGCTGTTGTGTCTACTGATACTGTTACTGCGGCCGCTACTGCGACTAATGTTGCTGCTATCCCTGCTGTTACTCCTGGTGTTGCTGCTGTCGCTGAGGTCAGTATTACCCCTGAATGCTCTACTACCGCTATTGGTGTTCTTGCCCAAGGGTTCGGCCCCACCACTGCTGGCGATAGAGGCGTCGATAAATATGAAGCCAGTGGCGACGGTGATTCAGCCGGCGAGCACCCCACCGAAGAGGATATCAGCAGTCCTCTTAGCTGATGCTGCTGCTGTTCTTGCTGCTGCTGGTGTTGCTGCTGTCGCTGTCGTGGTCGTTGTTGTCGATGTTGTTGTCTTTCTTCTTCTTGGTTCTCTCCTTTCCCTCGCTTGCCGTCTCTACCCCAAGGGAGAGCACCCGCAGCGGCGAAACCACCCACCGCCGTTCGGATCCCTTCAATTGCGCCTCGTTGTTGTTGTTGTTGTTCTCCTTTTTGTTGATCCTCTTTTTTCCCTTGCTTGCCGTCTCCACCCCGACAGCGAGCGTCCGCAGCAGCAGCAGCAGCAGCGGCGGCCACACCATTCGGCACCGCTGTTCGCACCCCTTCCTCCGACCCCGCAGAGTCGCTCACGCGCGAAGAGGATGGGGGTATCGATACAGGTAACGGTAAGGGTGACGAGCAGCGGGAGAGGCCCACGAGCCCCGCGGCCCCAGCAGCCGAGTTGGTGAGGAAGTCGATGCCCGACCAGCCGTAGCCGTTGCGGAGAGTCACGCTCGTTAGGCCCGGCACAGCCTGGGCGATGGCGGCCGCGCCCACGCCCGAAAGTCGCCTCGCATCTATGTCAATCTCGACCAGCGCGGGACACCTTCGTTTTTTTTTCGTGCAATGGTTGATGCAAAGTAAGGCGGGGTATGACAGAGATTCGACAAAAACAGGAGAATTAGTGGCACCATATATATACATACTAGGGCGAGGAGTAGGTCGGGGGGGGTGGGGGGGTGGGGGGTGTACGTCATTTTCATGCATGGCCAAGGTCGTATGACCATAGACCCTCCCATCCCTACAATGCCGGGACGGAGCATGTCGGGTTTTCACCGACCAGGGGTGGGGGGTGTACTCATCGTGTCGTGCACGGCCGTAGTCGTATGACCTTAGACCTTCGCATCCCTACAATGCCGGAACGCATCATGTTGGGCTTTCACCAACCAGGCAGACATTGGTTGCACCAACGGCGAAGCGTCGGGGGGGGAGGGGGGGGGCGACAAGCTGCACAAGGAAGAAAACATATATGCTGTTGTTGTCTGATTTTTGTCGGGTCCATAAGTTTTTCGTACGTCCATCTCGACCAGCGCCGGGCACCTTCGTTATTGTTCATGGTTGGCGCGCAGGAGGCGGGGTTTAAAAGCGGCTCGTCATAAGAAACAGGACAATGGCGACGTACATAAGACGGCGAGGAGCGGCAGGGTTGGGGAGGGGGGGTTGTACTTCATTTTCATGCATGGCCGTAGTCGTATGACCATAGACCCTCGCATCTCTACAATGCCGGGACGGAGCATGTCGGGTTTTCACCGACCAGACAGACATTGCTAGCTTGTTGCTTGGCTTAGTCATTTGGCCATTGACCACGCATCCTTTTCGAGACGGAGCACCGTTCCTACTCCTAATAGAGACACCTCCAACATTTGGGCGCTCATTGCGTTGTTTCCATATATTCCAAAGAAACGTTTTGCTACTGTAGTCCTATCCTCTTCCTGTTTCGCCGCCTGTAGCCACCATCTATCTCCTAAGATAGCGATCGCTTTCTAGCTACTATCCAGTGGACCAAACTTCTCCAAGTCACATTCGTTCATTTTCCTCATTCCCTCTTCTAACACCTCCCGTTTTTCCTTGTACATTTCACATTCTCCCACTATTGTAGTTGGATTCTGCTCTCTATTGCTTTGCCACAGGGGCACATCTGTGCACCTACTTCCTCTCTCTCCCGGCTACACGTATACCTCCTTCTTTTTTCTGGCAGGTCCAGGTCCCCTACACGAAATCGCAGTTTCAGCTTTTTCGTGAAGTCCATTCGGCCGTTCAAATGCGTTTTCAATCCTATTCCTTCTCTTAACCTCCCGTACATTTTTAAGTGTTGCTTTCCTTCTTTTTCTCTTAGCGCTAGCCTTTCCCTTATTTCTATCGTTTCTTTTACTTATGTCTTGTACCCCCAAACCTCTCTATGGCCAGCATCTCTTTTTGGTTTCCTATATCCTTCCACACTTTCTCGACTACGCTCCCCACCTTATCCCGGCTCGTCCTTTGGTTACTTTCTCCAATACAGCTTCATCAACTATGTCTGGCAACCTCTTATTTGGCATGCTCTTCATTTTATATTGCCATTCCAACTTGCGCACGTCTCTGTTTGTCTTAAGTGGGTACATTCCCAGTTATGCTCTCATTGCTGCTGTATTACTCGTTGTACTTGAGCGTCCTATAATTTTTTCAGCTGCTGTCATCTGTACTGTTTTCAGCTGCTTTACGAACTTGGCGTCCCTTTCCCATACTTCTCCTGCATATTCTAGCTTTGGTACAATCACTTTCATCAGGATACATCTCTTGATTCTAGTGTCAAGGTGCGAGTCTGTTAGAATCCCGTCCATCTTGCGCACGTATGCTTTACCCTCGTCTATTACGTTTGTTATGTGTGCATCCTAAGAGCAGTATTTTGAGACCTCTACGCCAAGGTACGTATACCAGTCTACGATCGGCAATTCATGCTCTCCCCACTTCCACGTAAAAATTACCGGACTCTCCTTATCTTTGTTACATACAACTACTGCGCACTTTTTTTACGTTCGCCGTCACTCTCCACTTCCTGGTGTACTCTAGTGCCTTCTCTATTTGTTTCTGCAGTCCTTCGGGTGTTTCTGATATACTCACAAAAATCATCCGCAAACATCAATCCCGACACCGTATCTTCCCCCACCGTGCCCCCCTGCGATGCTGCTTCTACTGCTACTATCATGTCATTAATATATACCTTGAATAGGTCGGGTGATAGCCGTGCATTCCGCAACTCCTTGTAGGATATCAACGTACTTCAGTACTTCCCCGTCCAGCATCGCAGCCCTTGTCGCACATCCCGTCATCTTCTTCATCATTCTCCACATTATTAGCAGGGTGGGGGGAGGGGATGCACTCATGTCGTGCACGGTCGTAGTCGTATGATCATAGACCCTCGCGTTCCTACAATACCGGGACGGAGCACTGGGTCTTCACCAACCAGGCAGACATTGCTCGCACCAAGCGCGAGAAGCGCCGTGAGGTATTGGGCGAGTCGCATGGAGGGTAAGCTGCATCCTGCTAAGAACAGCCTGTGAGGCGGACTTGCATATGGACGACAGCCTCCAGTGAACTGATTTAAATTCTGGTGGGACCAATCCCAGAGACAGCAATGGGTATTACTATGTATCTGCCTCGTGGGTGCCTTACCATATACACACTACGTGATACGACCATTCCCCTTGTGCGGAGTTGAGGTTCTCAACCCCGCACAAATGATCCAACAAGACCGCCCGCCTTGGTAACCGCCAAAACAAAAACGGTACCACCCTGGTTGTCTAGCTCACGCAGTTAGAGGCGTGTTTTACAGCGTCGTCGCCAACCGACGCCAACCCAACCTATAGATACGTATATACCAGGTCATATATTCTAATTTTGACCAACGCTCTCGTGATAGGGACCCCTGGCAAAATGGCCATGGCCGTTTTCTTACTTGAATAAACTATTGATTTTGTGTGCACTTTTCATCAAATTCTCAGAATTTTATTTTGTCTACGTACGTCGTACTACTTTTGTTTTTTGCATTTTTCATAAGTTTCTCATAATGTTATCTGTCTACTATACGCACGTTTTTTTTTCCTACATAAAAATAATTTCGGAGTGATACACGGGTATCGAACCCCTGACCCTTGTGTTGAGGAAATGCGGTGCCACCTGTTACTCTACACGTACAATTTGTGATTACCCCCATTTTTTCTGTACTTCTATCGTACACGACTTTTTTTTTTCCTACGGTCCTCACGCAAGTGGAGCAGATCCTTATAGCTCATAGCCATAGCCTGCGCCATCATGCGCGTGTACCGCCCTAAGGGAGGGCAGCGGGGGTTCTCGGGGCACGTCGTCGACGTTTTTTCCTGTACTTTTCCCCACCAATGCACACAAGTTGACGACAGTTACTAATATCCTGCTGCGCGAGTTCCTAGCGACAGCTATACTATCTTAGGGGAGGGGGGCGTACGTATTTGTTGCTTGCCTTAGTAATTTGACCATTAACCTCGCATCCCTTTCGGGACGGTGGAGGGGGGGTGGGGGGGGCTAGGAGGAAAGGGGAAGCTGCCCAAGGAATGGTTTCTGTTTATTTCGCGGTTTAGTGTGTTTCCTAGTGCTGGTCACCCCGGTGGTCTCGTGTTTACCCTCCATTTCGTGAGTTCAAATCCCACCGTGGTGGTACATTCTATATTTGGAAACATATGAAATGAATCAATTGCTGAAAGCGCGTAGCGTGGGTAGCTGCTAGTCCACGCGAGTCGACGAGGGAAGAAAAACGAAGGCACGAACCGTGGTGGGGGGGGGGTGCTATGATATGTGACCCCGGATCTGAGTCACGATTAGGAGGGAAAGGGGAAAAAAGGGAAAGGATAATAACTGGGATGGGGGGGGGGGTGTACTCATGTCGTGTACGGCCGTAGTCGTATGACCATAGACCCTCGCATCCCTACAATGCCGGGACGGAGCATGTCGGGTTTTCACCGACCAGGCAGACATTGCTAGCACCAAGCGCGAAGCGCCGTCAGGTGTGGGGGCGAGTCGCATAAAGGGCGAGCTGCATGCTACTGACAAACCGCTTGTAAGGCGGACTTGCATGTGGGTGACAGCTTCAATGAGTTGATTTAATTTCTTGTGTTATATATATATGAAAATAGAGCCGGGCCGTCTATTAATTGTGGTTAGCCTTGAATACTACTATTAATAGCGTATGAGCGACGGAGTTCGAACCCCGGCGGGTCCCCCCCCCAAAATAAAACGAATAGATGATGTGCCTTTTTCTTCGTGGTGCCAAGCGCGAGAGCGGAAGTAAGCAAAACTCGTTACTATGGCAGCGGGAACGCTGAATAATGGCAAGTACCGGGGGGGGGGGGGGGTTTTTTTTTTTGCATGGCCGTAGTCGTATGACCATAGACCCTCGCATCCCTACAATGCCGGGACGGAGCATGTCGGGTTTCCACCGACCAGGCAGACATTGCTTGCACCAAGCGCGAAGCGCCGTGAGGTGTTGGGCGAGTCGCATAAAAGGTGAGGTGCATCCTACTAAGAACCGCTTGTCAGCCGGACTTCCATATGGATGACATCTTCAATGAGTCAATTTCATGTCTGGTGTGGCTACTTCCTGAGACAGCAATGAGAGCACTATTTACCTGCCTCATGAATGCCTTACCATATCACACTACGTGATACGATCATTTCCCTTGTGCTGAGTTGAGGTTCCCGACCCCGCACAAACGATCTACTTGACCGCCAGCCTTGGGTAACCGGCGAAAAACAAAACGGCACCCTGGTTGTCTACCTCACGCAGTGAGAGGCATGTTTTACAGCGTCGTCGCCAGGCGACGCCAATCCAACCCATACATATAAAATATATGAGGGGCGGGGGGGGGGGGGGGAGGGAACGTCAAGTGGTGGGAAAACAAAAAGATAAAAAACAAAGATAGAGTGGTCTCTACGAGCGCGCCGGACACCTTGTTTCTTTTATGATTGAACCCCCCGGGAGACGTGGGGGGGGGTGAAATCGACGCGCCAGGAACAGGACAACGGCGGCACGTATAGGAGGGCGAGGAGAGGGGGGGGGGGGGGGGGGGGGGGGGGGGGGGNNNNGGGGGGGGGGGGGGGTAGGAGGAGAGAAGCAACTATATAGCCAAGATAGAAACACCCGGTGTTTTCAGTTTCTTTCGGTTCAACACGCTTCTTTTCCTTGAACTCCCCCTTCGGAGTTGAGCAAATTTTTTTATACCTGGTATTTTACGAAAACCGTACTAAAATGAACATATCGCACTGTTAATGCTGACACCTACCGCTGTCTCAGCTGTCATGGTGTGCCTGCGCGGCAGTTCTGTGGTAAGTATATTGATAAAATTAAAAAACAAAAAAAAACAGCTGTGAGCTCGAGGATTTGGCCGAAAGTCGAGTCACTTTGCTATTAATAGCTGAGTGTGATATTTCGATCGCGCGTACTTACGGGTTTTAAATGTCCTCATGCAGGATGCACATCCCGTATGAGGGGGGGGACACAATCTGAGGCTGTAGAATTCAGGGAGCGTGTCTGTTTGTGGGGAAAAGCAAAATAAAAAAATAAAAAAACGTTTTGCACGTAACTTTGCCACTAATATTATATAGCCTGTATATGTAACACATACATACCTGGTACACTGGTCCTACGTATAACACCTACGCGGTTGTCTCATCTGTTCTCCTCGTATATATGTTTTCGCGCGAGATGTGCGTTAGCCCCAGGAGTACATCGCTAAGCAAAGGTGTGTGGGCGGCCGCGGTACGTGTCACCCGTAAATGCACACCATATGCGATAGTACTACTGTACGTGCGCTGAGTGTCCGTAGGGGTGGGGATTACTATCAGTGCGGGATGGAAGGCGCAGGGCGTGTAGGGTGGGGGCGGCGCGGGGGGGGGGGGGGGGGGGGGG
>MEHQ01001303.1:45055-55055 GCA_008828725.1 Saccharina japonica | reverse complement strand
TGGTGGTGGTGGTGGTGGTGGTGGTGGTGGTGATGGCGAGATTCCGGAGCGTCCAGGGGCTGGCGAAGCGTTGGTTGGCCAGCGTGGCGCAGTCTTCGGTGTCCGCGGCGGCGATGATGTTGGCGGCGTTACCGCCTTCGCTGATACCGGCACTGGAACTGACGCTGATACCAATACCGCTCCCGACCCCGACCCCGCCATCGCGGACGCGAATGTGGACAGCAGTAGCGGCGGCGGCGGCGGCGGCGGCGGCGGCGGTGATGCCGGCGACAAAAGCGACGACGAGCTCGTCGTCGACTGCCTCTTCGCGTTCCCGGCGGAATGCAACGCCACCGGCACACGCCCAGACCTGGCTATCGCGGGTCGCGTTAAGCGAGGAGCCCTTTCAACGCCCCGTTGCACCTGTCCACCCCTCGGGTCATCTCGCCGTGCGTCCCAACGACGGCGCGGCGTGGCGGGCACGGCCGCAGGGGGCGACAGCAGCAGCAGCAGCAGCAGCAGCAGCGGCGTCGAGAGTGGACGGCATAGATCCCCCGAAAACGCTGATAGTTCAAGCGGAACAGCAGATTCCGGCGAGGGAGGTTCACGTTTGGGCGGCGGACCGGCTGCTTCGGGAGGGGCTGGACCGCTGTTGTCGCCGCCGCCACCACCAGGCGGCGGCGGCGGCGGCGGCGGCGGCGGGGGGGGGGGGGGGGGGGGGGGGGGGGGGGGGGGGGGGGGGGGGCGGAGGCCCAGGAAACGGTGGTGGGTGCTGCTTGACGCGGCGAAGTTTGTGGGCACGGCGCCGCTCGATCTGTCCGCCGTCCAGGCGGACTACGTTACCCTCTCGTTCTACAAGATGTTTGGGTGAGACAACAACAGCAGCAGCAGCAGCAGCAGTGTCAGTTATTTACCCTCGTGCCTTCGAAGCAAGGCGTTTACGTGGGAGGGTGACAGTTATTTTACCTTCGTGCCTTCGAAGCAAGGCGTTTACGCCGGGGGGCTACGTGCGTTTACGGGGGCGGGGGCACGGGGGAGGGTGGGAGGGGGGTGTTGAGGGTGGAGGGGCCAATAACAGTGGAGGAAGACTGCGTTTCTCTCTCGTTCTACAAGGTCTTTGAGTCTCGTTCTACAGGATCTTTGGGTTTGAGAACAGAATCGCAGCAGCAGCAGCAGCAGCAGTGGCAGTTATTACCTCTTCGCCTTGGGCGTAAGGCGCAAGGATATTACGACGAGGGGCGGGGGGGGGGGGGGGGGGGGGTATGCAGTGTTTTTCGGGGTCCTTCGGGCATTTATTTTCTTCGCGGTGTGTCTTGTTCGGCGCAGCGATGCGTGCTCTTCCCGCGATGGCCTCGGTTTACGAAGCGCTCTCGGCACATGTAAAGGCAAGTGCCCGCGTCCCACGCGCCAAGCAATGGTGGCGTTCGTTGTCACACCAGCATGAAAAGCCGCCGCTAATGGTCGGCTTCGGAGTAAGGGCGGGGTTGTCACTAGGCGTCTTCGCTCGAGTCTCGTGTGCCGCCACCGTGGCACGCTTTTCGTGCGCGCGCAATCGTGCCTCTTCCAAGCACACTTTTGTTAAGGCCGCGTTTGTGTCTCGACAAATAGTTTTCAACGTTTTAGTGAAATTCGGAAAGGCGCCCGCAAGGTAGCAACCTCACCCCGTTGATTCACATCCCCGCTCCACCCCTGCCCCACCCTGCTCTAACCTGCCCAACCTGACCCTGGCCTACCCTACCCTACCCTACCCTACTCACCTCCCCCTTCCCTCCCCTCCTCCCCTCCCCCTCCCTTTCTCTTCCCCTTCCCCACTCTGCCGTACCACCTCTCACGAGGCAGCTACCCGACCGGTCTCGGTGCCTTGATCGTTCGCGAGCCCGCGGCGAGGTTGCTACGCAAGGGCTACTTTGGCGGCGGTACCGTGGCTGCCGCGCTTGCGGACAGCCCCTTCCGGCAGCTTCGTCCCGAAACGGAACGCCGACTTACCGACGGCACGGAGCACTTTCTAGGGGTGTTGGCTCTCGAGGTATGGTGGGAGAGGGTGGCCGGGAAAGGGTAGTGGTCGGTCGGGGTTTTAGTGGTGTTGGTGGTGGGGGTGGTGGTGGTGGTGGCTGGTGGATGGTGATGGTGGTGGTGGTGGTGGTGGTGGTGGTGGTGGTGGTGGTGGTGGTGGTGATTGGCGGTTTCGTTCACACTGCACAAACTCAAGGCACGGCGAGTTACGTTGAATGCGTTCGGTGTTGGTTGGTAGTACAGCCCCGTCTCGAAAGACATGCATGTGTGTGGTCATTGATCAAATGGCTAAAGGCAAGCAATAAATCAGTACGCCCCCCCCCCCCCCCCCCCCCCCGTTCATTCCACCTCCTTCCCCCGGTTCTAAAAACCAGGCCGGCTTTCGCACGCTGAAATCCGTGGGCGGGATGAAGGCCGTGGCCGCCCACACGTCCTCCCTGGCGCGTTACCTGCACGCGCAGCTGTCGTCGCTGCGTCACGGAACCGGGGAACCGGTCCTGAGGTTCTTCGGGCGGTGGGAGAAATCGACGCCCCCAGCAGCAGCAGCAGCAGCAGCGATAGAAGCAGCAGGGGTAGTAGCAACGGTCGGTGAGGAGTTCGACACGTCCGCGGAAGCTGTACCGGGAGGGACGCGGCAGGCGGGAGGGGGGGGACAGGGGCCGGTGCTGGCGATGGGTTTCTTGAGGCCGGGAGGGGGGGGGCATACGGGCCATGCGGAGGTGGAGAAGCTGGCCGGCCTGGAGAATATTCAGCTTCGGACCGGGTGTTTTTGTAACCCTGGGGCGTGCCAGGCGGCTCTCGAGCTGAGCGACGACGATGTTATGGAGCAGTTGGAGCGGTGAGGGGGGCCTTGTGGGGTGTCTAGTCTCCGCCTGCCTGCCTTGCCTGCCTGCTTGCTTGCCTGTATGTTTGTCTGCATGTTTGTCTGCATGTTTGCCCGCCTGCTTGCCTGCCTTTTTTTTTTGTCTGCGTGCCTGTTCGTCTGCGTGCCTGTTTGTCTGCGTGCCTGCTTGGCTGCCTGTCTGCCTGTTTGCCTCTTTTGCGGTGTTGCGCGCTACATGATTCGCCAGTAGGCGATTCTGAACCTTGCATGATTAGACCCGGGGAAGTTACTCGGCTCGCTGTTCTTGAGGCTGTTTTGAACCAACACGATCATGGGGGGGGGTTGCTCGCTGTTTTTTTGGGGCGTTTCCGGTGCCTGCCGCCCTCCCAACATGAGCGCAGACAAGCTTTTGAGCGGCGTCTAAAAGTCTGCGAGTAAAGAGCGACATATAGGCGCGCGACGTCTGTTGCATTTGTGCGTATATTTCAAAGTCACCTTGTTGTCTTTTTTCTTCATCCAGAAGCAAAACTAACTTCTGCTGCATGAAGTATACCGGTATCTCTCTGTTTTGAGCTCGCGCTTCATGAATTAGCCGAACGTGCGGCTGCGGCCGGCGACCTAATTTCGCGTCAGGAGCCTCACACCCCCTCCGCACAATAAAATTATTGCCTGCCCCTCCCGCCCCTCCCGCATTTTTCTTTTCGCCTTTTCTCCACACCTCCCCCCCTCCGCTATTACAAAGTTTTTGCCCCCCCCCCCCCCCCAAAAAACGATCGCTATCTTAGGAGATAGATGGTGGCCACAGGCCGGCGAAACAGGAAGGGATCATATTAGCAAAAAGTTTTTCTTTGTAATAATATGGAAACAACGCAAGGAGCGCCCAAGTGTTGGATGGTGTCTCGAATAGAGTTAGGAACGGTGCTCCGTCCGTCTCGAAAGGGATGGTGGTCAATGGTCAAAGGACTAAGGCAAGCAACAAATGAGTACGCCCCCCCCCCCCCCTCTCCAAATAAAAATTGCGCGTTCTCTGCCCTCCACCAATTTAAACTATTGCCTCGCCCCCCTTCCCTCCCTCCCTCCCTCCCATACCAATTAATTCGACGCTGCCATCGATATGCAATAAAGAAAGTCCGCATCACAAGCGGTTCTTAGCCGGATGCAGGCCGGATGCAGCCCACCCTTTTATACGACTGGCCGAGCACCTCACGATGCTTCGCGCTTGGTGCTAGCAAGAAATGTCTGCCTACTACGTAGACGGGGGAAGCCCGACATTACCCCGTCCCGGCATCGTACATAGTGGTGCGAAGGTCTATGGTCATCGACTACAGCCATGCACGTACAAGGAGTAACCCCCCCCCCCCCACCCTCCATGCGAGGGTCTATGGTCATACGACTACGGCAATGCATGAATATTCGAGTACACCCCTCCCCCCCCCCCCCACGCTCCGTCTCGCAAGGGTGTGTGGCCAATGGTCGAATGGCTGAAGACAAGCAACAAATTGAGTACGCCGCCCCCCCCCCCCCCCGTCCCCCGTCCCCCCCCATAAACATATTGCCTCTGGTTTTGCGAGACAAGAGGTCACGTTTGCTGGGACGAACACGACTTGATCGACGGTCGACCGACGGGGCCTTGTGCGGGTCTCGCTTGGGTGGATGTCTACGTGGGAAGACGCCGCCGCGTTCGTGAGCTTTGTACGGAAGCCACTTCGTCGTGGTGAGGGTTGCGTGGGTTGGGTGTGTGGGGTGTGTGGGTGGTGGCGGGTGGTGGGTGCATACGAAGCCCGGAAGAAGTACCGGATGGCCCTGTGGCTGGAGTGGGTGGAGTAGTCTCGTGGAGTGGGTGCGTGTGGGTGGGTGGCCCTGTGGTCGTGTGGGTGGGTGGGGCGTGGGTGGCCCACATTGGGTGGGTGGGTAGGGCGGTTCGTGGGTGCTCCGTGGGTGGCGGTGGGTAGGCGAACCCCGGTGGGCGTGGTTGTGGGTGGATATGTTGGTGTCGTGGGTGGGTGGGTTAGGGCGTCACTATCGTGGAGGTGGGTGGGTGGGTGGGTGGTGTGGGTGAGTGGGGGTGTGGGTGTAGTGGAGTGGTGTGGGTGTGGTGAGTGGTTGTGAGTGGCTGTGGTGGGTAGGGCGGGTGGGTGTCGACATTCGTAGATAATAGTTTTGCACAAACAGCAGTAGTATATACTTTACCCGAGGGTATTTTTTCGCGAACAAGAAGAGAAAAGGACACCAAACTCCACTCCTGAAAAGGACATAATTAATATACATATATATATATATTAATAAGAGGTTTCCCTTCGAAGGCTTTCGGGCGTGGGGTGACATGACGCAAGGTAGAATCCGATGAAGTGTTGTGCTGCTGGATGAAACTTAAAGGACCCACCAGCCGTCGAAAGTTTGGAGCCTTAAAAACAGTACAGCCCCCAAACAAACGAAAGGAGCCTAAAAAATAAACAATGGTTGGTGTACCTCTACCGTAGCATGCGTTTACGGCCATGCATGACATCAGTACCCTCCCTCCCCCCCCCCCCCCCCCCCCCCCCCCCCCCCCCCCTGCCTGCACGGTTTGCGTGCTGGTCAAAATGCAGACAGGTCTCGATCGCAGTCGCCCACCAGACGGCGATAAAATCACTCTTTCCAGCTCCGATGGCGCGGCGGCAGAAGCCACCGACGGGTCCTGCTCCAAACGCGTGCTCGAAGCCATCTACGTGTACCCGATCAAGTCGTGCGCGCCGCAGCGAGCTGGGGCACCGCCGCCACCTCCGCCGTCGCCGCCACCGCCGCTGCCGCCGCCGCCGCCGCCGCTGCGTGTGACACCTCCCACTAGAGGTGGCTTGATGGCAAACCTTGTGACTTGGGCGGCAGGGAGAAATGGCCGTGGTGGTGAGGGTGGTGGCGGTCGTGGTGGTGGTGGTGGTGGTGGCGGTGTTAGTGGCGGTGTTGGTGGTGGTGGCGGTGGTAGTGGTGGTGGTGATGGTGGTGGTGGTGGTGGTGGTGGTGGTGGTGGTGGTGGTGGAGGAGGTGGTGGCGATGGCGGTGGCGGCGGCGGCAGGGAGTGCCCCGGACCGGCTCGTTGGCCGTTAGGCCCGTCGGGCCTGGCATACGACCGGGAGTGGGCGGTGGTTGACCACCACGACCGAGCCCTTCGCCTCAAGCAGGTGAGCCGCTCTCACCAGAACATGAGCCTGCGACTGAGGAAAGAGAGAACAGCATTCGGCCAATGGTGCTGCTGCTGCTGCTACTGCTGCTGCTGCTGCTGCTGCTCACATTCTGCACTGCTATTGCGTAGCCGCACTCATGTGAAGTTTTGGAGCCTGCCCTGTGAGCGTGGACTATCTTTTGGCGACGAGTAAATGTAACAACAACCACAACAACAACAACGACGACAACTGTAGCAATACACGTTGGTTATTTCCGTGAAATGCGTACGATAGTAGTCAGCCCTGAATTTGGTAAGGCCCGCTCGTGCTTCGCCCGCTCCACTCGTGTAGCCCTCTTTTCCCCACCCCCCCCTCCCACCCCCCCCCTGGACCTTCCCCCCCCCCTATCTCGGCGTGTTTGTGATGGCCGAGGACGCACAAACGCGTGCGCACGGCTAACGTATACCAGATACCTACAGAAGAACCCACCGCCCTCAAAAGTGACCCCTCTTTTTCCCGTACCCTTTCCGACGTTTCATCGTTTTCCCCCTGCTCGTCGGCTTTGTTGCGCGGCGCCGCTAACTCCAGGCCCCCGACATGTGCAAGATTCGCCCGTTCGTCGACCTCGACGCCCGCACGCTCACCGTGTCGGCCCCGGCCATGCCAGACCTAGTGCTTCCTCTTCACTGGGCAGCAGACGACCTTACAGGAGACGCGGCCGGAGATAACTCCGCGGGTACGGGGCGGAGGGGCTCCAGCGGTCGCGGTGATGCACCACCACGATCGCACAACAGTGGTGGTAGTGGTGGTGGTGGTGGTGGTGGCATCAGTAACGGTGGTGACATCAGCAGCATCAGCAGCAGCAGTCCCATGATCGTTCGCGTGTGCGGCAACCGGCGGGCGGGTGTGCCCTGCTCGGCGTCGGCGTCCGCCTGGTTCACCCGCTTCCTCGGCGTGCCGTGCTCGCTCGTTCGCGCCGCCACCGTCACGTTCGACCCTCCCACCGGCGGTGGCAACGGCGGCGGCGGCGGCAGCGGCGGCAGCGGCGGCAGTGTCACGCCGTCCGCGCTCCGGTTACCGTCTTCGGACAACACGAAGGATAGTGAAGTGGCACCACCAGGGTTGGCAGCAGCGGCGGCGGGCGTGACGGCGACGGCGGCGGCGACGACGGAAGATGTGGCGAACAGGGCGTTCGCCAACGAGGCCCAGTATCTGCTGATATCGCGGGCCAGTGTAGGTTTCGTGAACAAGATGATTTGCGAGAGTTCCTTGGCCGGCGACCACGCGGCGGCCGGGGCTGGAACGGACGGTGGCTTCGGGAGGAGCGCCCCCCCCAAACAGGTGCGTACTTCTATGCTGTAGTTGCAGCGGTGAAAATGAGGAGATTGAAGAGATTGGCGGGCGGGTGGGCGGGAGGGCGGGTTGGCCGAGAGTAAATCGCCTCGGTGAAGTGCAGATTGAAGCCTTGAGGTCGGTGGGAGGAGCTAGATCGGGGGGCAAAGCTTCGCTCACTTTCACGCGCCATAACATCGGAGGTTACAGGGAGAAAATAGCCCGCACGCGAAATAGTGCTCAAGCTAAATGCATGTGTTTGTTCTGCGTGTTTGTGCCGCCGCTACCACCGTCACCGTCACCGCCACCGCCACCGCCACCGCCACCACCACCACCATCACCACGGCCACCACCACCACCACCACCACCAAAAACACCACTAACACCGCCACCACAACCGCCATCACCACCACCACCACCACCACCACCACCACCATCACAAACACCACCAACACGACGACGACCACCATCGCCACCACCACCGTCAGCAGTAGTGCTACCACCTTCTCCGCTACCCTTTACACCAGCACCCCCCCAATCGAAATGTGCCTCTACGAGCCCTTGTCCGGGCTCCTGTCGTACCTAAGCTTCTACCCCGTTACCTCCACACCGCAGTTATAGTAGGCCTCGTTGTTTCGTACCATTCTGGGGGCCGTAGCATAGGTGCGACGGGTTGTGGCCATAAAATAAGGACCGTTTCGTTTTTTGGCTTTATACGACGTGGATTTTCGTCCGAAAGTCATATTTCTTTTTGTTTAATTTCATATAAGTGGAGCTTTCTTTTAAGGCCATCCAGGCCAAATAAAAAGGAAACCACTCGGGAATTCCGTCCAATCTTTGTTCGACTTCGTACGTAATTAGTTTTCGGATTTTTTTTTAATCGAAAAACAAAAAACAATACGGTACGAAGTACATATTTTTCACGTTTTTTTTTTTGCAAATGGGCACAATCGCCACAACAGCATGAGCGCTCCCCGCGCTCTGAAAAGTCACTGGGCTACCTGAAACTCGCTCTAGCGAAGAAAATCGGTAATTGACGAATGTTTTGTGGTGGTTGTACTTTTTTCGTGACCTCTTTTTGTTTTACCGAATTATTTTGGGCGCAAATAGTGCTGTGCAAACTGAACCAAATGCGGTGTAACCTGGGCGAAATGCGGTGCAATCTAAAAGCCAAATTCATTGCAACTTGAGCCAAATGCGGTGGATGAAACCTTGGCCAATGAGCTTCAACAACATGTAGATATCCTGTCAAAAACGTAACACGTGACACGTATATACCGCGAATGTACTTGGAAAAGAGAACGCTACGTTCCAACCAACGCAACGTGGCCGTATCACGCTAACCTTGGTTTCCCTACCGCCGCCGCCGCCGCCGCCGCCATTGCCGCCGCCGCCCCCACCCCCCGCTCCGTTCTGTGCAGGTTACCACCACCCACTTCAGGCCCAATTTCGTCGTCAGCGGCGTTCCGGCGCACGAGGAGGACAGCTGGCGACGAATCAATATCGGCGGGGTTTTGAGGTTTCGAGTGACCGGGCCATGCAGCAGGTGCTTTTCTTTTTTTGGTGTGTCAAATTGTGGTGGCCTCCTTCCTTACAGCGTGGCGCTTTTTTTTTTTTGGCAAGATGGGGATTTTGCGTTGTGTGCGCTGCATCGCTACAAACGAAGGAGAGGCTTCTTAGTTTTTGTTTTTGCGGGTGTTACGGGCGGGCTTGAGCGGTGGTGCGACACGGTGTGCGTATATACCGTTTTTTTATTTTTTTTATTTTTCCAGAGTCTACAGTGGATAGGAGGCAATTGGGAGAGGCCCACGTGCAACGTATGTTACCAGCACCACATCTTAAACGCTGCTGCGTTCTTCCTATATCGATAGCTCTACGCCTAGACTTGCCGGCTGCTAACGGCCCGCGTGTGCCACCCTTTTCCGCCTCCTCTAACCTCCCCCCCCCCCCCCCCCCCCCCCCCCCCCCCCCCCGCGCGCTCAATTGATTCGATGCTGTCATATATTGCAATAAAGTCCGCCTCACAAGCGATTCGTAGCAAGATGCAGCTCACCCTTCATGCGACTCGCCCAACACCTCACGGGGCCTCGCGCTTGGTGCAAGCAATGTCTGCCTGGTCGGTGAAAACCCGACGTGCTCCGTCCCGGTATGGTAGGGATGCGAGGGTCTCGTATGGCCATACGACTACGGCCATGCACGACATGAGTACACCCCCCCCCCCCCGCGCGCGCCCCCATCCCACCCACGCCCGCCCCAACCCCCCGCGTCGTTGAACACACGCTTGCAGATGCAAACATGCATCGCCTTCCAACGTTTTCCTTTCTACCATTAACAGCCCCCCCCCCCCTTTTTTCATCCTTCTCTCCAACCCCCCCCCCCAAAAAATAAATAACCTCTCTCGGGCAAATGCGAAAAATCGCAGATGTTCCATGATTAACATCGATCCGGAAACGGGCGACACTTCCGGCGTAGCCCTCAAGGTCCTCGCGGGCTACCGCAGAGAGAGGGCCAACATCCTCTTCGGCCAGTTCCTTGCCTGGGACCCAGCGCCGCCCCTGCCACCACCCGCCGCCACCCGAGCGGGAGGCAGGGAGGGGGGCGAAAGCGGGCACGGGAGCGGACGCGAGCGGGCTGGAGCGGGAGCAGGAGGAGGAAGAGGAGGAGGAGGAGGAGGAGGAGGGGCGGGCGGAGTCGGAATCGACGGCGCAACCGG
>MEHQ01001303.1:5885-45043 GCA_008828725.1 Saccharina japonica | reverse complement strand
GGAGCGGGAGCAGGAGGAGGAAGAGGAGGAGGAGGAGGAGGAGGAGGAGGAGGAGGTGCGCGCGGAATCGTAATCGACGGCGAAACTGGATGCAGACCTCCGTTTGGAAGGAGGAAAACCGGGACAGGAGATGCAGCTGTCGGCGGAGCTGGCGACAACGAGGGTCATTTTCCATCCGTTTGGCGAGGCGTTACGGAAGGCCGGGAAGGGGAGGATGATCAGGGGGCGTCGAGGGAGGCGGGAGGGAGGCGGGGGGGGGGGGGGGGGGGCCCCGAAGGGGGTGGGCCGGGAGGGGGTGGGGGGTGAGGAGGGAGTGGTGACCGAGGAGAGAGAGAGAATGGTGGCGACGGTGGCGGCGGTGGCAACGCCGGCGGGGGTGGAGGCGGCGGGCGGTTCTCGAGGAGATGGCGGGTGGACGTCGTGGGTATCGGAGGGCATGGAGGTTGACGGGGAAGCTTGAGGCGGATGCTTTGCCGTGCTCTTCCACGCCTCATCGTCGTGTGGTGATGGTGGTGGTGGTGGTTTTTGCTGCGAATATCAATCGGCAGCACGCTACGTACGTACATCGTTTTTGTTGTTGTTGCTGTTGGAGGTGTGCTGTACAATACAGGACATTTGACGAAAAACAAAACGATAGGCAACTAAGAAAAAAAGACAGGCTTGAGGAAGATTGGCAACCCTCCGCCCCCGCCCCCGCCCCCCCCCCCAAGAAATTTAGGAGTCATTATACGGAATGGAATAGTGTAGCTAGAGTGTAGAACGCACGCGTTCTTAAATAAGAAATCCAGCCTGGAACAGATTTCCTGTTTCTTAACTTCATACTTCCAGTATTGTTGGGTGTCCCTGTACTGTAAATCCGGTGGCGTTAGCGTTAGGTTGAGAGAGCGTTTAGGAAGGTATGCAGCCTCCACCTCCCGTCAAACATTTGATGGGAGGGAGGTTATATTATCGTCAGCGGGACACGGGACATTTATCGTGTTTTGTTTTGTTTCCTTGGAACGTGTTTTTGTTTTTTTCTTGCCGAGGGGGCAGTTTTTTGTTTTCTCGAGAACATGTTTTTTTTTTTTTTTTTGCCGAGGGGCTTTGTACGTAGTTGTTTTGTTTTTGGACGTGTTTTTTTTTCTTTCTCCCCCCCCCCTTGCTGATGGGCTATTATGCCTCCGAGGTTATTTTTCGGTTTGGTGGGTTATATACAGATGACGCGCCAGCGCATACCATTTAGCAGTCAGGAGCACTACGTGTGCACGGGCCCCTTGACCCCTTCGTTGGCCCACCTATAGACCAGAGGCCCAAGACTATGCCGGAGTGCGGCGAGCGAACGAGAAGAAGAAGAAGAAGAAGCGCGTCAGCAGGTACCAACCACTACGTGACACCACGCGGCGAAGGCGTCGGAGGCGTGCTTGTATCGTATATAGCTCGGGTGCACCCACCCACCCACCCACCCACCTCCTTGCCTCAGCTGGCAGGCGGCTTATTGGTGGTACCGATGGTGTAACCATGGTCATTTTCAAGGCGTGCCTTCATGTCCCTAAAGGGGTACGCGCGTAAACCTTAACCTGCAAGTTGTATTTGCGAACGACGCCGCGCGCTTTCGGTGTTTTTTCTTCCCTGAGTTTTTTTTTTTTGGTGCTACGCGAGTGCGACTCGCAGGGGCCGGAGCAGGGGCGGAGCCTCCTCCCGTTCTTCCTCTCTCGCACGAAATATATTTTTTAATGTATGTACAATAATTTTGTATTTTGTATTTTGCTTTTTATGTTTTGTGTTGTGTATTTTGTATGTTTGTGTTTTTGTGTTTTGTATTTTGTGTTTTGTATTTTGTGTTTTGTATTTTGTGTTTCGTATTTTGTGTTTTGTGTTTTGTATTTTGTATTTTGTATTTTGTGGTCTTTTGTTGCTTGTTTTTTGGTTTGCCAATGGCAGTAATAATAGTGACATGCCTTACGAGTAGGGTAATTGTGTCGCCTGCCATCACTGCCGGCGCTTCTGGGACATGCAGGAGCGGGTTTCCAGCTTTGAGAGAGAAAGGCCTGGACAAATGAGGGGGTTGGGGTTGGGGTTGGGGGGGAGGGCGGGGGGGGTACTCATGTCATGCATGGCCGTAGTCGTATGACGATAGACCCTTGCACCCCTACAACGCCGGGACGGAGCAGAGAGAGAGTAGGAGCAAGTTGACTTCTCGACCTGTCTCGCTCCCCCCTTGTGTGTCGTTGTCGAAACCGTTGGGTAAAAGCCAGTGATGGCTGCTAGTTTGTGTATTTCCCTAGCGCTTTCCCCCTCTGTTTGTTTGCAGAAGGAGGGGGTATATCGTCAGTCACGAGGAGGGGGCGCGACGCGTGACGGGACAAGAAAAAAAAACGGGAGAGAAGCAGAAGCTAACAATTGCTCTTGTCACCCGTGGGGGGGGAGGGCGGGGGGGGGGGGGGGGGCGGGGGTTGGAATGTGTGGTATTACCCCTCCCTCCCTCCCTCCCTCCCTCTCTCAAATCTCTTTTCACACACACACAAATATTTAGCGTTTTACGCGTTACGTACATGTAAATCATGTGTGTACTATACGCGCCGGCATGCTGAGTTGCTGCTGTAGTTACCTTCGTCCGTTTTTATGGACGACAGACAGGCCACCGCGACCAAGATCGCGGGTTAAGTGCGGGCATTCTTTTGTGGCGTCGAAGTTTTTGCCGAGTAGTATTTTTCTTTTTCCGCTCGAAGGTGCTTGTAGAACACCTTGAGAAGAGACGCGGTTTTGGGGGGAGGCGATGAGGGGGGCGGCGGGGGGCGGCGGGGAGCGGCGGGGGGGGGGGGGGGGGCGTACTCATTTGTTGCTTGCCTTAGTCATTTGACCCTTGACCACGCATCCCTTTCGAGACGGAGCAGGCGGCGGGGGGGGGGGGGGGGGAGGGGGGGGGGGGGGGGGAGGGGGGGGGGGGGGGGGTGTACTCATGTCTTTTGTGCATGGTCGTACTCGTATTACCTTATCGTATGACCTGCAATGCCGGGACGGAGGGGTGGAACGGAAACGCCAGCTAGCGTTGAGGGTCTAAGACGTGGCGTTAATTCGATTCCGTCAAAAGTGCTGGGGGAAGTTCCAGACTGTTTTTTTTTGTTTTTTTTCTGTTTGTTTTTGTTTTCGTCTTGCTGTTATATTCTTGTTGGTTCTGGTGAGTGCGCAAGTGCATTTTTACAATGGTTTTGGCGGGCTGAAATTTGGCCTATATATTTATGCTGCCAGAAGCTTCCGCTTTTCTCCGTGTTGTGTCTTCTTTTTTTGTTTGAGGTGTTACGCCAGCATATGGTAGGAGAACGGACATATATGCTGGCCCGCCCTCTGATGCGGCTAAATAGTGCAGGTGCTCGCGTGCCTATTTGAGCCAGGACGTAGTGGCGGTACGGTGGTATACATAGTCGTGGCGCGAGAGACGAGGGAGACAGCAGGTATAGGAGCGGCGTGGAGAAAAGTTGACGTTTTTTTTTGCTCAGCAGCTTACAGTCAACAACGAAAACAGCCAGCCCCTGCTGTGTTTCTTCTCGCGTTTTACGTTTCCCTTTTAGAACTGCACCTAGTTTTGTTTTTATTTGGGAGGGGGGGGGGGGGCAGAGTACTTGGAATTCAAGTACTTTTTGTTTTGTTTTTTGAAGCAACACGAGTCCAAGGGCTTTCAAAAGTCCGTGCTTACGATTGGTCTTTTCGTAGCCGCCGCCGGCGCAAAAAACAATTTACGGGGGAAAATCGGAGGGAAAATGGTGTGTGCCCCGGCCTCCGGACTTTCTGCTGTGGGATAAAAAATAACGTTTTGGCGACGGAGAGGCCCACCGATCGTCGGCTGCGCGTCGGGCGCGAAGCAACGTCGCTGTGTCACCATCCAACTCATCGATCGTGCTGCTGCTGCTGCTTGCTTGCTGCGTGGATAACATCTTGAATTTAGAGACCATGCCATTTTTCGATTTGAAAATCTGATGACCCAAGTCGTCGGATTTTGGCCCAAAATCCGACGACTTGGGTCATCGGATTCTCAAATCGAAAAATTTCCGGTCAGATTTTGCATAATCGGACTGCATAGGACGGTGCTTTCGTTTTTGAGATCGAAAAATACAAATCTGAAGCTCGAAATCGAACCGCATAGGAAACGGCCTAAGACTTTATTGTGCATTTTTACTTTTGTTTTTTTGCAGGACGAGTGAAAGGGCTTTCAAAACTCCGTGCTTATTGGTCTTTTGTGGAGGAGTGACAAGAGCCTGCTTTGTGACCCGGATCTGAGTGACGACTAGGGAGGGAGAGGGGCAGAAGTGCGAAGATAATAAATGGGATAGAAAAAAAATGAAAAAAAATAAAAATCGGCGCAAACTGACGGGGGAAAAATCGGAGGGAAAATGGTGTGCTCCGGCCTCCGGATTTTCTGTGGGATAAATCATGTAATATTATATTGTGCAACAGGGTACGGGTGCACCCTATTGTACCCTGCCCACGGAATCCAGGGCGGCGGTCCGAAAATATATCGATGTCCTCCCCCCACCCCCCCTCTCCTGCGTAAAGCTTACCGGCGTAAACACGTGTGCTTGCCGCCGTAAACACGTGTTACCGTATTCACTGCTGTCAGGTATGACTGAGGGGGCTGTGCCACGGCGGAGATTGCAATTAGGGGTTGGGAATTGCAATTAAGGGTTGGGAATTGCAAATAGGGGTTGCGCTTTTTGAGCCAGAATTTCTCCTCAACCATTGCATCAGTCAACTATTCATATTACAACCGAGGATCTACGTACACCCCCAACATCTTTTGGATTGTGTGTGTGTGTGTGTGTTTTTTTTTTCACGAAAACAAAAATACTAGTCGTGAAGATAACTTCAGTTCAGTACAGCATAGTACCCCTATACGGGGATTATGCAGCGGGTTTTGAGCATACAAACACCCGGTTTTTCCTGTTTGAAAACTTTCCTTTCCGATGAGAATGGGATTTTACCAGTTTGGCACAATTTTTTTTCTCCAAATACTGTAGGGCTCCTGAAGGGAGCATAATCAGAAAAAAATAGGTGCGCTATATACGTACCCTTTTACCGTTCGACGTACGTAGCAGGCATCTGGTCCGTATAGGTGGCTGCTGGCCGCACGACGTAGCACGCTCCTGGTCTGTATAGGTGGCTGCTGGCCCTGTCAGAAGAGGGCGCGCTTGCTTGCGCATCCACATCCCTGTTTGTCGGGGCTCGACGGGTTTGGTCCGGCAACGTCGACGCCAGCGGTTTCCGCACAGGTTATATCGCCGCACTGACACTGCGAGAGAGCCGCTATATGCGTATCGCATAATATATCGTGTGCCTCGTACGTAGGCGAAAGCTAACTGCAGTATAGGACACCTAATAAGAAACCGGCTAATAAGAGAGCCAGGCTGGGATTTAGAGGAAGATGATAAATTCTGGAGTCGTTATCTTGGAATTAGTGTAGAAAGCACCCTCTCTCTCAAATAAGAAATCCAGCCTGTCAACCAGATTTCCTGTTTCTTATTAGGTGTCCGGTACTGTAATCCACACTATTTAATAGCTCAAGTGATTAATTAATTAATCAACTAATTTTATCCACCTCTACCCCTATTATCTCATCATAACCGGCACAATACTAATGTTGACTATATGTGTATATGAAGCTGGTTTCCTCGCGTGTGATATGCTTGGCCTGTTTGCGCTTTCGACAATAGTATTCGGCTGTAGTACCGCAACACCGCAAATTTGAGACCGAAAAACACGTACGGGATACACAACCATCTCACGGGGGCACTTGCCCGATATAAGCACGCACGTACGTATGTAACACCGCCTGTCGGGGGCCTGCCTACCCATTGGTTCGCTTCTAGTCAAAGGCATTCATACCACAATCGGTGCCGCAATGCTTTTGCTTACAAGCACTGCTGCTGACGCCGGGGCATTGCCAGCTACGCGAACGCCTCCTCCAACTCCTCCGAATTCTACGTGCAGGTGCGAAGCTCGAGAGCACCCCAAGGTACGAGGGTGGAAGGGTCCTCTATTCATGGTTAAGTCCTTGGTTCTTCTGCTGTTCATCTCGTCACCTCTATTAATAGCAGCGAACGCGTTGCAACCCCGAGAGGGGCGTTGGTTTCTCAAATTATTTCGAGACAGGGGGAGCGAGAGGTTTCCTGGACTTGTTTGTGCCTCTGCGCTGTGTCCTGGAGAGCTATATACCGACCACGTCTATTTCTTGTGCGTCGATCGATGCTATATATGCGATTTTACCTTTTCTGGCCTTTCCTGTTCTTGCCACTAAGAGGATTCCCACCGTGAGCGGTGGAAAGCTGTGCGCTTCCTTGTCTCTCCTTACGAGCATCTCTTTGCGCCCGTCCGTACTGCTGGTTCTCGATCGCAGAGTCAATCTGACCCGTTACTTTCACAAGAGCACCATGGGCTCGCATCGCAATCCTGCGATGATATCCACCGTTTTAGCCGAATGTGCCGCCGACCCGTTTCCATTGGTCATACGAGACACTCGACTGACTTGCTGATTCGCTGCACTGGGATAAGGTTGCTTAGGGTTTCCGCGTCCCGGCCTCCGACATGGACGCCCCGCGCGCCAGCAAGCCTTCTACGACCACGTGGGCCGTCGTTTGAACTGTCATCCATAACCGTGACCACCATTTTAAGCAAGGTCGACAGCTTTTCATCGACGCTGGGTGTCTTGGCGCCCTGCTAGGTTACCGGCGATAGCAACCACACTTACCGCCGTTGGCAGGGTCGCATGGTTTCATGTGGACGTGGTCACAGCGATAGCGTGGGAAGGGGAAGTACACGCATCTCGCCTTGCTCCCGCAATCGCGTAAAACAAACTCGCCTTCGAACGTAAAAGAAACAACAACTACCGGCCGACGCGTGCTACGATACAGGTACGCGTATTAATAGCGCACTTTTTGACTGCTTTTTTTTCCTGAATGGTCGGGATCCTTTACCCAAAATCATCGGATTTTCGCAGATTGTATACTTAGGTCTTGGTATTGTTCATCGGGTATGTAGCAGTTTTATTTTCGTCCAAAATCAGTTTTTGACTTACTATTAGTATAGAGCTCCTCAAGTGGCCACCCTCAGAAGGCAGAAACATGTCCTGTATGCAGGTGCACCTCTATCGTAGCCACCGTCCACTGTGACAACACCAACGGGCGCAATACTTACGACAGCGGCACACACGACTCCTCGCTCGCGTCACAACTCACAAGATGCCGGCAACAACAGTTATTGCAGCTTGGGACCGCCTCTCTACCACGACCGAACCGTCACAGTGGCAACGCGAGTCGTTGTTCTCCTACCGTATCTACATCTTGGGGCGTCAATAGGTCACCCGCAGCGCCGAACCTGACCCAAAGTTGCTCACGGTAATTCAATCGGACCGCGGCACACCTCCTTTTAATGCTGAAAGGAAAATGCCTAGCACGCGCTGCAGCCCTACACATGCAGCGGGCGTCAATCTACATGCGCGACAGCCAAGAACCTCGCATACCAGCAACACATTATCTGTCGATGGTGTGGTGTGTCCATGCCCCCCATCCCACCTGTGGCACCTCCGCCGGGGGCATAGGCCACGAACCCCATCAGAATCCCACGCTTCTAAGGCGCCCGTCGCTCTACTACTACCACCACCTACCTAGCAATTGAGTGCAACCGTGTTTCCGTTCCTCGTGAAGATGACTGCAGCGTTGCCGCCGTAGGTCCATCACACCTTCCAGTACCGGCAAGCCCCGAGCTCCCATTTCTCGCGAAGACCGCCGCAATGTTACCGCAGTACTGGAACGTTCGAGCGTAGAGCTCCTCGTTCCCTCAAAGACGGCACGGACAGGTGGTAACGATTTCGCATGCGCGCGCTGTACATATCAACCAAGCCGGGACTTAAAAAAAACCTTGACTGGAAAATACCAGGCGTGATGGTTGCCTTGTAGTGCGGCGATTGTCGGAGCAGAGGAGGAGGAATGAGCCCTTCAATTGACAACGCCCCCCTCGACGTCTTCATACAAGAAGACCGTTCGAGGCCCTACGTTTCTCACGACCGACGGAGGTCTTTCGATTGTTGTCAATTCAGCAGTCCATCATATCAGCGCAAGGCGAAAGATCTTTCGTCGACCCCCAGTACCTCACCGGCGGCGGGCGAACTATTATGGAGAGAAGATCCTATCCTAGAGAGTCACACCGCCGTGGCACCCCATGCGAATCATAGCGTCTCGCCGTGAAACGGTTGCGTTAAACGTGCACGTTGAATGGGCATACGGACGCGTGTATCGGACACGATCAACGGGCGCAACAATATAGTTGAAACGGGCACGTGAAACCGACGTGTTACCTTGGCTCGTGCACCGGACACATGAGTACAGGGTACATACAACGGACACGTGCAACTGATGGACTCGACAATTGCGTAATACGGACACGGGGAATCAACACGCGATTCGGACCCGTGGGTCGGACGCGTGCAAAGCACAACTTTAACTATTGGTTTTATAGCATCTACCTGCTAGACCACTTAGTCGGCGGTGCTATAACACCAATGGGCACGTGCAACGGATACATACGTGAAATGGACAAGTGCGGCGGGTGCTAAGACCACCCACGTGCGCGGACACTGTTTGTACTCTACTGTAGATCTTTTGCTACAGCTGTAGTAGCCAGCAGACTACTGAGTCGGCGATCGGGTACAAAGGCTTCTATAGCAGGTAGGTGCATTGCGCAGCCTATCTAGCCAATGCTCAGCAACATGGGATATTCTTGAAGCAAGACTATACGCATAATAACTAGGTACGTAACCACAACATACCCCCGTTTGCGGTCCTTGTATCGAGATGAGGTGTAGCTACCGCAAGACTACATAAACGCGAAGAAGAGCCTTGTTAGTCGTCGGTCGTCGGTGGTCGGGACATTGGCAACTATATACCACGGGATAGCAAACTTAGAACGAGGACGTATCGACCTCCACGAACAAGCATCAAGGAACATTGTTGATGGTCGGTCAGTACAATGACCCGTATGGTACGTCTCACCGTAAAGCCTGAACGTATCTTGCCGGGTTCATCGAGGATTGTTGCGCCTACCTTGTTCACCCTCGTCGACTGTCGCCGATTCTCACCTTTTCCCTCGTTTTCTTCCACCTTGGCTCAGAAAGCACAGCTTTTTAACATAATGCACTTGCTTTGAGCGAAGTTCACGAGCCAGCTTAACAGCGGCTCGCGCCAAATCTCCAGCCTAGCACGCCGCCCGCCACACTATCACGGGCAGACACTCTGATAACCGGTTATGAGCCCCGACTTGTTTTACGCTTTAGGGTAGAGCTGCGGTCCATCGAGTACGTCGAGTACAGACTTACTCCTGAGGATCGAGCTGCTAAGTGCTCGTACTTCTGCAGAGACCAGTTGCGAGTCTCCCGCGATCACCGTACCATATCGTCGGTGAGCGGCACCGCTGCACAATACAAAACACTCGACGTCTGAATACCAGGGCTACGAAAAGGAGAAACCTTAACGTCTCCAGCAGCGTTACGAGCAGCGTCACTGGCGACCTTGTCACCGCCATGAGGGGAGTCGAGTCGTACAACGGCCACCCCAGCAACAGGAGGAAACTTGTTGGAAAAGCCGTCGGTATCACGAAGAGGTGCTGCTCGCGTCACAGACCACCTCCCACCACGACGACGGCGACTGTTTCAAGCAGCGAGTACCACGCCCGAAGTAGGGCGGCGTATATTCTGCTATGGTCATATGGCACCCACTATTTCTTTCTGAGTGCGAGGAAAAGCCGGTCATCAACTTCGACGACGATCTCGACGGCGGTTTCCAGCTCTAAGAGCGGCTGCATGCCCACATCTAGCAAAACCATGGACTGTGGAATTCCTGGAGCAACATGCGTGGGATTGTTATCATCATCATCATCATCGATCGCTGGAGTATGGCATCGCCCGGGGTCGCTTGTCGTGGAATTAACAGTGAGTCGTCTTCGGAATCGCCGCAGACTCATCGTGGGATCGCTGGATGGACAGTTTCCGGGATCGGGTCACAGTACTATCATTTAGAATTGCCGCAGGACGGCCTCTAGAATTACCGCAACATCATCGTTTAGCACTGCCAGAACACCGCACCTTGGGTTGCTGCAACATCATCATAAGGATCACCGGGAGCCTATGATCGCCTGGGATTGTACCAGCTTGACGGCAATGCCTATTAAGTCGTAGTTCTACACGCCGCCTTGCACGGCGCGGGAAAAAACGTAGGCTGCAAATTGATGTAATTATTTGTCCACAAACTGATCGCTGAAATGTGGTACGATTTCCAGAGTATTTATCTGTGTGCCCCGTTGCTGGTACCGTTCAAAACATATTTTCCCGTCGTCTTCTTGGTCACCGTCCCGACCAATACTACCGCGGTGTCTCGTTACCACGCAAGTAACAAAAACAAATGCCGTCGCCTTCCAAAACCGCCGCGACCCGTACCGCCGTGTCTCGTTCCCAGTCAAGCATAACATAAGAATGCCATCGTCTTCCATTTCTGTTCGCCTAGTTACCACCATGCATGTATCGTTACCGACGGCCCCCCTTGAAATAAAACAGCGGCTAGTCGTTGGTTAAATACCGCAAACATACATACATACATACATCCATGCATCCATGCATGCATACGTCCACTCGAGAGGCATGGTTCACTCGTCCAGTGTTCACGACCGGGTTGCGATTCTTCGCGTGATACCCGTGCCTTCGGCGCCAACCGCTCATCGATACTATATTTCGTCCTGTTCACGTGCCCGACCACTGATGTACGCCGTTGTCGAAAAGTCGGCTAGCGTGCCGAGCGAAATGGAGGGAGCGCGTACGCTACCCACGCTACCCCGACGCCCATGAACTCGGGCGTAGCCTTGTTCATTGGTGTTCATAAGTCAGTAGGATGTCCCCTTTTTCTGCACACTTTTGTCACACAAACCGAGGACCAAGTTTCAGACTCGAGTCTCAATCTCCCTCGCTTCGAATGCTTCTGCATGTCGACATTGCAGCCGCCGCCCTTCGTGTCGCTCGCGCTTGGTCCCTCGTCGGGCGAGGCTCATAACCTATTCGATATGTTCTTGCCTTCGACGAGGGTACCATGCTGCGTCTACTTCAACTTTGTGTTCCACGGTAGATGTCCACGTAACCACTACAGTAAGGGCTTTGCTGTGGCTTGCGGCCCTCCTCCACTGCTATTGCCTCCTTTTGCCTGTCCTTTTACCCCTTCCTCCTTGTGTGGAGAAGGCAACTACTCGAACATCTTAGTGCATTAAAAATTATTGTACTGTTGCTGTGAGGCTCAGACAGAACCCTGATCACCTTTTGGTGCCGGTCCTTCAAAACGACCTGTTAATTGCCCTAGGGGGGAAGTTGCTTCGTACGTACGGGCCACTAGGGCCAGCCGCGACTTGGCTGTTGCCGCAGCAGTAACGGATTATGGAAATATGCAATGTTAGAGTTATATCACTATCTGCATGAATCCGTTGCCCACCCCCACGCTTAAAACGTTGCGTGAGAAGGTACTTCAGTGGGAGTTGGTGATTTGCACCGGATGCTCGGAGAAAAATACGATGGAAATGGCTGTCCTTTGAACCGCTCACCCTCGCTCGACGAAGCACTTGCAGCATCGACCAGATATTCGTTAGTCCTGAATCTGCTGGGGGAGAGACCTGCGTCCGCCGGGGGAGCGGAGACAGTGATAATCACTATCGACGATGTTTCTCGCACGAGGTGACTTACTACTGTAGTTCCTGAACAAGAAGTCCTGAGCAAGAAGTCCGACGTGCCCACGGCCTTCACGTGAGAGTCCTGGCCGACACCCTTCCGAGTTAAAGGCACCTCCGTCCGACACCGAGTGCCTTCGCTCGGACAACGGCACCGGAATCACCAAAGATGGGTTCGTGAGATAGCTCGACCACCGCAGCATTCGCCATGAGTAAGTACATCCCGCGTGAGCCGAGCTGCGATAGGGGTTAGCACTTATAACCGTAGCACTTCGTCTCTGACGGAGCTCTTAACTCTAAAAAACTACCCAATATATTCAGATCCGATGTGTATCACACGTTTCGTGACCAACAGGCAGGAAGTCAGGGAAATGAGCCAATGCGAGAACACCATCACCACCACCATCATCATCATCACCATCATCATCATCATCATCATCATCATCATCATCGTCATCATCATCGTCATCATCGTCATCATCATCATCATCATCATCATCATCACCATCACCATCATCGTCACCACCATCATCATCATCACCATCACCATCATCGTCACCATCATCGTCATCATCGTCATCATCATCATCATCATCACCGTCATCATCACCTTCATTCCTCCTCCTCCTCCTCATCATCATCGTCATCGTCGTCATCATCCTATTTTACAATACCACAATACCACCCGTTAGATACCTAGCCTATGGGATTATTTATCGGGCTTAGCGCACGTGTCCCCCCCCGCAAAAGTCGGTTGTTGGGTGAGAAGGAAAGAGCTCCCCAAGCGAGGACCCTCAGAAATTTCAGGTGCCACCCCTACTATAGCACGCCACCCGCCGATCTCCAAAAATCGACGTCCGGATCCGAATCGCCATGACGCTGGAGCTTACGATGGCGCCGTGCGTCGAAGCTCCCCGCGTACTCGAGGCCATACCGCTGCAGCCAACATACACCTCTCTGGGGGTCCCTTTATAGAATCGACGCTATCAATACGATTGCGAGGCTGGGGGACATGCAGCCGCCTTACTGCAGTAGACTTTCCTCCGACACATGTCTTTTCCGCGCCTGCTCCCGTTCTTAAAGCCCGTTTTTTTTTTCCAAGTCACACGGATCTACCAGTCAGACTCGAAGGTGAAGCAGCGCTTCTTCTTGAGCACCGGCACCGGCCACCCGCGGAGCTGTGGCAAGGTCCGGCTAAATTCTGGCGATAAAGCGGGCGCCCGCGACGTGCTCTGGAACCATCCGCGGTAGGGTTATCGATTACTACCAGCAACATGCGAGGGATGATTTCCTGCAGCGGCGCCGACAGATGGAGGGAAAGGCATCGTCCGTCGCCACCGCCGCCGCCGCCGCGGTCACAGTGACCACCGGGACCGTCGGCACGCTTGGGTATGTGGCCTGTGTCGCAGCCACTGCCGCCACTGCCGCCACCGCCGCCGCCGCCGCCGCCGCCACCCACGTCATCTGGGACGGTACCGCCACCTCTGCCGCCGCCGCTACCGCCACCGCTGAAGTAATCACAGCAGCTGCTATCATCGCCGTCGCCGCCACTACTGTACCAACATCATTGCAGCCTCCAGCAACTTCGCATCGCGCCGCCCGGGAGGTTTGAGGACATACGCCCCCGGCCCGCAGAACGATAACATACAGCGAAGTCGGACGCGTGCGAGACCCACCTCTGCAATTGAGAGAGTTTCGGTGGAGTCCATGGTTTTATTTTGATCACGGCATCATGGAAGGGCTTCGATTGGGCCCTCGTCGTCCACTAACACGCGCCGCACACCATGTAGCCCAGTCCACCCCACCTGCCATGGCAAACGAGCTTTTCGACACCGAGCTCGTGCGCCAAAGCCTGCGTTGACGAGTGCTCCGATATGTATGTGGCGTCAATTCGATGGGGCAGAGGAATTCCGTGGGACGTCTCTCCCAGAGGGACGTTCGACGCTTTCTAGCAATAAAGAGGCTTGACCTTTACATCGGCGAAGCGGATGCTCACACGGAAGGTCGACGAACATGGCCTTGTGGCCAGGAGGGAGGCGGTGCTGCTGTAGTAGCGAGGGGTGCCTCGATATTCCAGTACGTAGCGGCGTCTTGTTTTCATTTGTTGGATGCTACTGCATTCGAGTTGGGTTTTGATTATAGCGATTTGATGCCGGGCGGGCGCTCATCCGGTCCAACCTGGGAGAGGGCGTTTATGTGCGTTTGTCTGAAGGGTTGCGGAGAAATGCCGGGAAAGGTACAATATTAGCACGCGGTTGAGCCTATCAGTCTCTACGGCTTGAAGCAAGCGCCGAGGTCGTACGTAACACAACCAACTACTATAGTAGTGACGCGCGCGCATGAATGAATCTTGGGTTGTGATAAATCGACTCGCCGATGCTTGCTTGTGTTGTTCTGGGTGTGATCGAGTCGGGGTCTGTCTCTCCATGGGTACACTCGCCGTACATGGTCCACAAGTAAAAGCCAACCTCGTGAAAAGCTGAGGCCCCCTCTTTTGGGGGGACACTACAGTGAAAACAATCATGACAATGCCATGCGTGGTAAGCTATCTTCAAGGTTGGGGGTTTCAGACGCGCCCAGAGCAGGCGGTATTGCTTGTTAGCAGGGGCTAATACTGTAGCACGGTGAACGATACTTTTTGCGGTAGGACGTAAAAAAAAGTAGATTTGATCAAGTTCTGCGACGATTGGCATCGTCTTGCTTGACCCAATCAACAACCTGGGCAAGTTGTGGTGGGGGCTCTGGTTGCCGTTTGATAGGGATGCAAATACGTTGTCGATTTCGCACCGGACTTTTATTGCTGAAGCTACGCGTACAGCAGAAATGTTAGATGCTAGTTCTGGTCCGTAGGACTACCCCGCTATCGACTGGTCCCGAACTCGATCACGAGAGGTGGAGTGGCCGGCCTTTCTGCGAAGTGGTGGGTTGCCTGATACGACTTGAATAATAATACACGGAAAGGGCGAAGATAATTAATCAGGTTAGCAAAAGAGGTACACGATAGAAACATTTTTGTGTTATGATATGACACGTGATGCACAGCCGTCTGCAGTGGTAAGACGATCTACTGCTTGCTGTACTAATATAAGGGCAGGGGTGGATGGAATGAATTCATTGCTTACTTGAGCTAGACGTGTGCTACGATAGAGATAGCACTTTTTGGCTGAAATCGTTTCTGAAATGATGGAGCTCCTTAACCCAAAATCGGCGGACTTTGATCATTATTTTTTGTTGCAATACTGTTCCTTGTTTCCTTCGGCCATGGGATTCTCAATCGGATAGCACTTTTACTTTCCTCCCTTAATGATCACTTTGGGGTGACGTGTAGAGCTCTTCAAGTAACCACCCTTAGAAGGCAAAAACATGGTGCACCTCTATCGTAGCATGCGTCGCTACTCTACGAGTACATTATGTGGATTCACTCATTTTGAGACAGGAGGGACACCGTGTTGTGACCCCGGTAAGCGTATCACTTTGTAGGAAACACTCACGAATGAGTCCAAGGAGAGATGCATTGGAGGATTCGGTACTATGTTTTTCCTACAAGCGAGTTTCAGCGTTGCAGTTCAGAGAGGTACGCCGCAGTGTGATATGGAGTTAGCTGGTGGTGGTGGTGGTGTTCTCCGATGCTGACCGTACAGACAGTATAGCAAAGGAAGGTCACCGACAAAAAGAGGCCTGCTTCCGAGGGCAGAGTGTGTGATGCACACGCAGTAGGTACAGTACATATAATAGGTGTAGGTCCTCGTGGTTGCTGTTTTTTGTTTCCAGGGCGCAAAAAAAGTGCGTCGCGCTTTCAACTTCGGAAGCTGAGAATACACCTATAGCACCGACCGGCAGGCCTTGTCAAACTACAGTAGGGCGGCGTTTGTATGCCGTTTATGTGGACATCCATTACCTGATTTTACTACAGTGGAATGCCTTGTATCAGGGCTTCCGAGAATACCCAGAGAGCGGCTACAAAACTGAATGTGATGGACATTCTTTTCCTGATTTTACATCAATCAGAACGTCTTGCATCAGGCCTTTTTCGGGGATAACCAGAGAGCGGCTACTGAACTGAATGCGATGGACATTCTTTTCCTGATTTTACAGCAGAACGCCTTGCATCAATCAGGGCTTTTTCGGGGGATAACCAGAGAGCGCCGTGCACTCTTCAAGAGGGCCGACGACCATGTCAAACTCGCAGAACACCAACGCACCGCTTTATGTGGGAGCTTATTGTGTGTACTTTCCGTGAGGGTGTTGTCATTTACCCACGTATCGTTTTGTGGAGCAGCATGCAGGGAGTATTACTGCGCTACGTACCACCGCGGTTTCCTGACAAATACGTATTGTATGTACACAGGTAGGTACATTTTTTTTTTTTCATCCCAGTAATTGTCTTCGCCGTCTTTTTCTCTCTCCCTCCCACAATAGTCGTCGTACCTCAGATCCGAGTCACGTACTACGTACCTCTGGGCGTAAATATAAGGTCCGCATTGCCTTCATATTAGTGCACAAACGGTCCTTATATTCCCGCCCAGAGTGCAGGTTCCCCCCCCCGCGCAGGAGGAGGAGGAAGTAGATGCACATATGTGCCCATGTGGCAAAACAATAGAGAGTAGAATTCACATAGTGGGAGAATGTGAGATGTACGAGGAGGAACGGGATGTGTTTAGAAGAGGAAATGGAAAGTAGACGAGTGTGACATGGAGCAGTTTGGTACACTAAATTATACCAGGTATATGCTACGAGTATTAATAGGTAGTAGCGAGAAAACGATCGCTATCTTAGGAGATAGATAGATGGTGGCCAAAGGCTGCGAAACAGGAAGGGGATAGGATTATCAGCAAAAACAAATCTTTGTAAAAGGTTTCTTTGTACTTTATGGAAACAAACAACGATAGAGGTAGCACTTTTGGCTGATTTTTTTTCTGAATGATCGGGCTCCTTAGGGCCCGAATTAACGAGTATAACATAAATTCAATTGGAAAAAAAAACAAAATTCAAATCCGCTTTTCATTGGTCAACACACGCACCAGCAACAAATATTATGCCCCAAGATCCTAATCTTTGGTGCTGGTGCGTGTGTTGACCTAATCTTTGGTGCTGGTGCGTGTGTTGACCAATGAAAAGCGGGTTTGATTTTTTTTTTTCCAAATTGAGTTTTTTTCTTCTTCGTTAAAACGGGCCCTTAACCCAAATTCGTCGGATTTTCAATATTTTGTTGCCATATTTTCGATAGTATACCTGGCTCATGGGATTGTTGGTCGGCAGCACTTTTGGTTTCCTCCTAAATCGGTTTTCGGGGGAGGTATATTATTCGTGGTATGCGGTAGCTTGATACGGTCGGCGGATATGTTTGGGGGTTTCATGTATTCTGGGGTTTTGTATTATGTGTCGGGGCATTATTTAATATGCCTCGTGCCTGGAGGGATGAAGCTGGTCCTGCGGGATCAGTCGCTGATGCTAAGATACGACCCGGACCTTGACACGAAGATACTGTCCGTATATATGTGAGAGTGGAGCGTGACGGAAAGGTACGGCTCACTTCTGTGTGGTTTATGTCTGTGGAGCCTTTGACGACAGGTACTGTGCTCCTTTTGTGTGGGTGTGTGTTCGAGAGTCTGCCACGACCAGGTGGGCTCCGTGTATAATATCAGGTGCCTCCTCGCCTACGCCATAGCGGCACACTACGTGGTTGCAGAGAACACGTTTGACAGCAAGCGTTCACAAACACGATTATCGTGGGTTTCCGGGGCCGGAGCTTGCTGAAGGGTTGTTGTTATGGCAGAGGAGGCCGAGCTGCTTCGACAGCAGCTTGCGGAAGTGTCTCTTAATTTGGCCGAGCGAGACGCGACGCTGGCAGCAACGTTGGCTGAGCGAGACGCAACCTTGACGGCAACGTTGGCTGAGCGGGACGCGCGGGACGCGACGTTGGCTGAGCGAGACGCGGCGTTGTCGGCGGAGAGAGCGTTGAGGATATCCGCCGAGGCAGCGGCTCAGGGGGGTACCGCTGGGCGGAGCGGGCGGCCCATGCAGCAGGCAGGTGTTGGGCACCCTGTGCCGGAGCCAGGCTACCGTCACCAGACCCCCCCGGCGCTTATTTTGTCTTCACAAAATAGCATGCGAGTGCCCAAGTTCGATGGGCGTAGCCAGCTGCACCTGTGGTCACACAGGTTCCAAACTACTTGTCAGCGCGGGGTCTGATCGAGGCGCTTGAGCCCACGAGCGACCCCATTCGGATAGCCGGAGGTTTGGGAGGAATGGAGGAGCAAAACCGGTCCATCTATCTCCATGGGCAGCAGAAAGTCGAGAAATGTGAGAAGGCATGGGAGTTTCTCATGGAAGCTATGCAAGGACAGCCTGTTGAGGAACGTATGCATGCTGCTGGGTCGGTGGAGGGAGCGTGGAAGGCGGTGATGGCTTGGTATCAGCCGCAGGGTGATGCCGAGAGGGATCATCTCGAAAAAGAGTTCGAGAATATTGGAATGCAGGGGGATGAGGACCCCAAGCTCTTCTTCGCCCGTGCCGAGGGGAAACTCAATGTGCTGTCCGCATTGGGTATCCGCAAGTCGGACCGCGAGGTTACTCGCATACTCACCCGTCGTCTTCCGTCCGAGTTTTACGACGTGGAGCAGCGCACCAGTCTGCTTCGGCCCGGTATCACGCGATCGGAGATGGAGGAAATCGTCCGCACCTCCCACGCTAACCGCAAGACGAAGGAGTTGGAGGAGCGGAAGTTAGCGGCGGTCGTGCCGATGGCTGCAGCGCCGTTGGTGGATCCCCACGCCCTCGCCGTTGGTGGGGGTTTCCAGGGCAGATTTGGAGGCGCCGGGCCACAGCAGCAGCAGCAGCAGCGGTCGTATGGAGGCACAGGGCCACAGCAGCAGCAGCAGCAGCGGCCGTATGGAGGCGCAGGGCCACAGCAGCAGCAGCAACAGAAGCAGCAGCGGCAGTATGGAGGTGCAGGGCCACAGCAGCAGCAGCAGCAGCGGCCGTATGGAGGCGGGCCACAGCAGCAGCAGCAGCGGTCGTATGGACAACAGCAACAGCAGCAGCTGCAGCGGCAGTATGGAGGCGCCGGGCCACAGCAGCAGCAGCAGCAGCAGCGGCAGTACGGTGGCACCGCGCAGCCGCCGCAGCAACAGCAGCGGCAGCAGCAGCAGCAGCAGCAGCAGCGACAGTTGGGGGGTGGGCAACAACAGCACCCACCCCAGCCGCAGCAGCACCGCCAGCAACAGCAGAGGCCGGGGGGCACAAGATATTCGGGATCTATCGTATCGCACACCGAATAGGGGGGCTGTTCGTGGTATGCGGTAGCTTGATACGGTCGGCGGATATGTTTGGGGGTTTCATGATGCCCCTCGGGCACAAGTCCGCGATTTGCACAGCGCCGAATGCTTTCGCAGGGGCGTGCGGTACTTGTGGAGCCTACGGCCACACGGCCAGGCAGTGTCGTACTTGCTGATGATGCTAAGATACGACCCGGACCTTGATACGAAGATACTGTCCGTATATATGTGAGAGTGGAGCGCGACGGAAAGGTACGGCTCACTTCTGTGTGGTTTATGTCTGTGGAGCCTTTGACGACAGGTACTGTGCTCCTTTTGTGTGGGTGTGTGTTCGAGAGTCTGCACGATCCAGGGTGGCTCGCGTGTATAATATCAGTTGCCTCTCGCTCTTAACCATAAGCGGCACACGCACGTGGTTGCAGAGAACACGTTTGACAGCAAGCGTTACAAACAATAATATTGAAATTGAGCCGCCTCAAGCGAGGAGGCGTCAGAAAAAAATGCACGGTGCACCTCTATCGTAAGCATTCGTCTGCGCCGCAAGATGTTGGAGGTGTCTCTATTAGTGGAGTAGGCAACGATGCTCCGTCTCGATAAGGGATGGCGTTGGTCAACGGTGCAAATAGACAAAGGCCAGCAACACATTAGTACGCGCGCCCCCCCCCCCCCCCCCCATTACGATTCGTGCCTTGCAATTTTGTCGCGAAGAATCTTCTCCCGTGGACTCTCGTCCACTTGCGTCTACCCACGCTATTAATAGGCGCTCTCAGCAGTTGAATCCTTTTTGTTACTTTTTACAAATGAATTAATTCACAATCTCACCACGGTGGGATTCGAACTCCAGGTAAAACGCTACTACTACTGCTGTAGTAGTATCTATGTAGTACCTGGTATTAAATAGCATTAATCGAAAGTAACCACTGCTAGGCCACCGGAGCGACCGGCTGGCTGGTGGCTGTAGTTGACCGCTTTGGGTTGCTTGGTTCAATATGTAAACAACTTTGTGTTCTGAGCAGCAGGGGGGATGTTGGTTGGTATATACCGGTAGCATGATGTGGACCTGGCGTATCGTATTCGCTTGAAACGCACCCTGGAGTAGTTGAGGTACATACAGTATTCATAGTATTACGGGAGACCATAGTAAATAGGACCAAATATTGTTAGCAAAAATAGATAAATACTTAGGTTTTTGTGTATACCGCAGGCCCTATTAACTATGGTCCTCCGTGATAGCGCATTCCACTACAACAGTTGTTGTTGTTGTCTTCACATTAAAAGCCGTGCCGGTCTCTCTATCCAGTACCTCCATCTGTCCGTACTAATCCAACACTTGACGCGGTCGATTCCCGTGGTCACAGGCTAACTTACCGCAAAAAAGGTATACTGAAATAAAAGTGGAACCCGAAGGGTCTGCAAAGCGATCAAAATCAGTCAAAAACAGATAGTCTGGAGCCCTCCGCTCCCCTCTACACGCTATGCGAAGGTAAAAAATAAAACTGGAAAGGTCAACATCACCAATTGGGGGTATACGCCCCCTGATTCTATCTTGGTGCCCCTATATTGCCGGGGTGTTCCGTGCCAGGTTCACGCCGGCCAGGCAAACAAATCGAGCCCTCCACACCGATTGTAAAACGCAGACATGATACGGGGGAAGGGAACTACAGGGTCCCGTGCTACTGATGTACCCCCGGCCTGCGAGCAGTGTAACTGCAAAAGGTCAAAAACAGCGAAGGAAAACAGACACAGACAAAGAGACAAGCCAAAAGCACAAACAAACACTCAAACAAACAAGACCACAGAGATAGCACAGACACGCCATCCCGAGGGGGTGGTGCAATGGTGCAGCGATGGGGAGGAGGGAAAAAACAAAACAAAACAATAACCCAGGGGAGTCAATCCGGCACATATCGCGCCACTCGGTCCGCCATTTCTCGCTTGTTTTCTTCCCTCGCCGATTCGTCCTTCTTCCGCACCCCTCCCGTCCCGTTGGTGTTTGTCGTCTCTATATTTTTGCTAGGCTGGTTGTCTCGCTTGGTCGCTCGTTTTCGGCTAGCCTCCTCTTCGTCCTTGTGCCAGGAGATCATAAACCTCTCAGCTCCCTGCAGCACTCCCTGATACCACTGCCTTCCTCTCTTCACCTTCGCTGCTTCCGTCCAAATTGGATTCGGGACTCCGAAGACGCATCTCTCGTCGTTCGTAGAGCCGTGCGTAGCCCCGAACGCCTTGAAGTCGTCCTTCAGGCACGTCTGCCAGTTCCGCTCCGGGCACCCCGCGCCCGGGTCCTTCCCCCCCACCAGCTCCCCGAACATCAGTCGTTTCGGGAGTCGCCCGTCTGGCTGTCTTGCCACGCCCCCCGCGAACAGCAGGCGCCGCTGCCGGACAGTGGCTTCCACGCTCTGGCACCCGACCCTCTTCAGGGCCTGGGCGCAGGACAGCTGCCGGTAGGTGCCCTGCTTGCGCTGGTATACATACATATTGTGGTTTGGGGTACAGTGCACAGCATCCTCCCAAGGCCCATCACATGGCCGGGGGCATACATATGATGTTGCACCATGATGACATGTATGTATGTCTTCCCACCACTTCCTCAACGCTCAACGTATGTTTCAACTTCCAAACACATGGCATCGATACGACGAGCTAACGTGCATATCTATCTCCTCCTCCTGCTGCATGTAAGTATTAGTAGTAGTACGAGGTAGTGGTGCTCGTCTAACTGAACTGCACACACAAGACATCTCAACACCTCAAGGGAGACTACTACTACTACTACTACTACTACTACTACTACTACTACTACTACTACTACTACTACTACTACTACTACTACTACTACTACTACTACTACTACTGCTGTACGAATATTATCTGAAAAAAACAAATGGCATCGATACGAGTCAACGTGTATATCTATCCATGTCCTGCATGCAAGTGATGATTATGCTCGTCTAACTGCACAATATTTCTCAACGACTCAAGGGACTACAGTACAATCCAACGGAAAACTACGACGCGCCTCATGGGACTACAATCCAACAGAAACCCACGACGACGAAGATTTATCTGTCACACCACCTCGTCCCAGATCCGCCCCCCCCTTATAAGAACTGGTCCCACATACGTATTTGGGGGACAAACTACTTGGAATTAGTGTGGAATGTTTTTTTCAGTTCTGAATGGGTTAAACGCCACTTTTCTTATACCCTCTCTCTGTGTTACGAGCCTGTCAAGGCTTTTTTTGTTATTTGGATTTTGTTGAGTGGAATCGATACCTACCTGTAGTACTGCTGGAATGTATTATCAATATTTTATATTATACTCGTACGTACGTAGATATCTCGTACGTAGATGTTGTCTACTTCCGCTTGCTGCATGTATGTACTCTGTATAATAGGTTTGGTTTTGACTGTGTGTGAGGGACGTGGTATATTTTCGATTATGAGCTACAACAGAATCATCAGAAAGGTTCGTAATCATTCTCAATTTTTTGGAAAGTTGGCTGTTTGTTGTACATACATAGAGCATTCGACGCGAGTCGACGAGGGAAGAAGGTGCTGAAACCTTCTCGCGATAAAAATACAAGGCACGTACCGTGTAGTCGAATGGAGATTGCGGGCGTGTAGTTCAGTTTTGGACACGCATAACATGCTGTAGGGATTTTTAGGTGTACCTCTTCGGACTGGTGTATCCTTTCCCTGCTAAGTGTGCGTGTTCTTTAGGATTCTCTGATGGCTCTAGCACTTTTGTGACCACGGGCTGTGATCTTGCTAGATCAGACTATAGGGATTAGCAACTGAAACGAGTTTAATGTGAAGACAACAACAACAACAACAACAACAACCGTAGTGGGGAGGGGGGGAGAAGAGCCCCTACTTAGTGACCCCGGATCTGAGTTACGAGGACGTACGAAAAAGAGGGAGAGATATAATAAAAGGGCGAAGATATTAAATGGGATTGAAAACAAATAAATAATAATAATAATAATAATAATAATAATAATAATAATAATAATAATAATCATAATAATAATAATAATAATAATAATAATACGAATAATAATAATACGAATAATACGAATACTAATAATAGTAATAACACGGAGTGCTTTTGGAGTGATCAATGATGAAGCTCATGCCACACATAATTGTCGGGAAGGCCAAGGATAATATTACGGGGGGCCTATAGTAAAATAAATAGGACCAACTAGTGTTAGTAAAAATGGGTAAATATATAATATATAATATATAATATATTGGTATGTTTTTTGAGTGTACCGTAGGTCCTATTTACTACCAGTATGAAAATGGTCGCCCGTAATAATTATATCAAACGTAAAAAAAGGGTCGCAAAAGACAAGACACAAGACTCATCAACCAAGCTTTCGGAAGGATCAAAACAAAAGGGAGAAAACATGATCAACGGAAAAAAATCATCAGTTTGTTGCTCGGAGAAAAAAAAGCGCACGCAACACGTATATAAACAAAAAACGGTGACAGGGGGGGGTTCTTCTGCGCATGCATGACGCGTGCTATACTAGTACGCAGCCTTCACGAATATATAGATAGATGTAATACGGTTACCTCGTACACGATATGTTTTCGGTAGGTTGCTCGTGGTATGGGGGGGGTATAATTAATTAATTTAGCGAATGAGGGAGAAGAATATACGAATAATATTATGCTGTTATTATATTATTACGTTTGTTTATACCCCTTCTTCAACGGAAATTTCTGTCATTCAAATATTAGATTAGATTATACCAGGTACAGTAGTAGTATATCGAGAGTAAGTGGTTGATGAATGCGTAAAGACGTGTGTGTTAATCACATTATTAGACCTTCCTTTCTACCCGTCGACATCCAACACACCCATCAGAGTGTCCGTGCCGATTCTTCATCCTAAAAAAAGGTACCAGTTCTTCTGTGGTCACAAACCTGCTTCACAGCAGTACAACAGTCTATATACCAGGTATTACAAGTCCATTGTACCAGAGGTATGTACGTAGTATAATAGTATATTGTTTCATTCCCTTTTACATCATGCATCGGCTTATTCATATATCTGCTGCTTGCTGTTGTATATATGAAATGCAATAATGATATTATAAATAGCTGGACTAAAGCCAGCCACAGAAAACCAAACAGCAGGCACGGATGGATGGGCGGATGGTACAGCAGGCACGGATGGATGGGTGGGTGGTGTTTGTTGCGATTATGGGCTGATAATGTGTGGCAACATCAACACTAACAGCAAACGAACGGCAGCCTATTACCCGGTACCTCTCTTTGTATGTGTGTGTTCTTCACATTAAACCGTTCTTTCTACCCGTCGACATCCAGCACACCCACAGCACACTGTCCGTGCCGATTCTTCATCCGACATAGAGAGATATCATCATCAGTTCTGTGATCACAAAACTACGACACACAGAGATACTACTATACGCTGCAATGCAGTAAGCAGATCACTATATATAACAATCATTATGCTACTACAGGCACGAGCATTATTGGCAGCAGCAATAGCCACAACCTAACTAAATAAAACGATAGAGATTACTCGCGTTGTCGCGGTGTCAACTTTAGGAAGTATAACTACGTACAGACAGTATGTATGTACATATATAACATAATGTGAAGTTGCAATGTGTGCGTGTTCTTCACATTAAACCGTCCTTTCTACCCGTCGATATCCAGCACCACAGCAGTCATGATATATACTATAATACTATAAAAAATATATGATCGTATATAATACCTTTCTTGGAGGGAAGTGCCAGGGAGCTATCAATCCATCCGTCCACCCGTGCTGTGAAACCAAAAAGTCTAACCCCTCTCCTTTCCGAGTTTTCCGTTACNTATACCGGTAGCATGATGTGGACCTGGCGTATCGTATTCGCTTGAAACGCACCCTGGAGTAGTTGAGGTACATACAGTATTCATAGTATTACGGGAGACCATAGTAAATAGGACCAAATATTGTTAGCAAAAATAGATAAATACTTAGGTTTTTGTGTATACCGCAGGCCCTATTAACTATGGTCCTCCGTGATAGCGCATTCCACTACAACAGTTGTTGTTGTTGTCTTCACATTAAAAGCCGTGCCGGTCTCTCTATCCAGTACCTCCATCTGTCCGTACTAATCCAACACTTGACGCGGTCGATTCCCGTGGTCACAGGCTAACTTACCGCAAAAAAGGTATACTGAAATAAAAGTGGAACCCGAAGGGTCTGCAAAGCGATCAAAATCAGTCAAAAACAGATAGTCTGGAGCCCTCCGCTCCCCTCTACACGCTATGCGAAGGTAAAAAATAAAACTGGAAAGGTCAACATCACCAATTGGGGGTATACGCCCCCTGATTCTATCTTGGTGCCCCTATATTGCCGGGGTGTTCCGTGCCAGGTTCACGCCGGCCAGGCAAACAAATCGAGCCCTCCACACCGATTGTAAAACGCAGACATGATACGGGGGAAGGGAACTACAGGGTCCCGTGCTACTGATGTACCCCCGGCCTGCGAGCAGTGTAACTGCAAAAGGTCAAAAACAGCGAAGGAAAACAGACACAGACAAAGAGACAAGCCAAAAGCACAAACAAACACTCAAACAAACAAGACCACAGAGATAGCACAGACACGCCATCCCGAGGGGGTGGTGCAATGGTGCAGCGATGGGGAGGAGGGAAAAAACAAAACAAAAAAACAAACAAACAGTCCAGGAGAGTCGATCTGGTACATATCGCACCACTCGGTCCGCCTTTTCTCGCTTGTTTTCTTCCCTCGCCTATTCACCCTTCTTCCGCACCCCTCGCGTCCCGTTGGTTCTTGGCGTCTCTTTATTATTGATGCGCTCTTTGTCTCGCTTGGTCGCTCGTTTTCGGCTAGCTTCCTTTTCGTCCTTGTGCCAGGAGGTCATAAACCTCTCAGCTCCCTGCAGCACTCCCTTGTACCACTGCCTTCCTCCCTTCACCTTCGCTGCTTCCGTCCAAACTGAATTCGGGACTCCGAAAAAACATCTCTCGTCGTCCGTAGAGCCGTGCGCAGCTCCGAACACCTTGAAGTCGTCCTTCAGGCACGTCTGCCAGTTCCGCTCCGGGCACCCCGCGCCCGGGTCCTTCCCCCCCACCAGCTCCCCGAACATCAGTCGTTTCGGGAGTCGCCCGTCTGGCTGCCTTGCCACGGCCCCCGCGACCAGCAGGCGCCGCTGCCGGACAGTGGCTTCCACGCTCTTGCACCCGACCCTCTTCAGGGCCTGGGCGTAGGACAGCTGCCGGTAGGTGCCTTGCTTGCGCTGGTACCCAATAACTGGTGGACCACGCTAATAGAAACGGGTACACGTGCACAGCACCTCCCAAGGCCCATCAATTGCGGGGGCATACATATGATGTGTGCACCATGATGACAGTGTCATGATGTCTTGCCCCCACTTCCTCAACGCTAACTTATGTTTCAACTTCCAAAAACACATGGCATCGATACGACCGAGCTAACCTGCATATCTATCTCTCTCCTGCTAGCATGTAAGTTATTAGTATAGTACGAGGTAGTGGTGCTCGGTAACTGAACTGCACAACAAGACATCTCAAAAGTATACCTTGTGAACAGTACAGAATACTACGGTACCACGATCATTACTACTACTGCTGCTACTATACTGCTACTACTACTACTACTACTACTACTACTACTACTACTACTACTGCTGCTGCTACGATACTGCTACTATTACTACTACTACTACTGCTGCTACTATACTGCTACTATTACTACTACTACTACTACTACTACTACTACTACTACTACTACTGCTGTACGAATATTATCTGAAAAAAACAAATGGCATCGATACGAGTCAACGTGTATATCTATCCATGTCCTGCATGCAAGTGATGATTATGCTCGTCTAACTGCACAATATTTCTCAACGACTCAAGGGACTACAGTACAATCCAACGGAAAACTACGACGCGCCTCAAGGGACTACAATCCAACAGAAACCCACGACGACGAAGATTTATCTGTCACACCACCGCGTCCCAGATCCGCCCCCCCCTTATAAGAACTGGTCCCACATACGTATTTGGGGGACAAACTACTTGGAATTAGTGTGGAATGTTTTTTTCAGTTCTGAATGGGTTAAACGCCACTTTTCTTATACCCTCTCTCTGTGTTACGAGCCTGTCAAGGCTTTTTTTGTTATTTGGATTTTGTTGAGTGGAATCGATACCTACCTGTAGTACTGCTGGAATGTATTATCAATATATTATATTATACTCGTACGTACGTAGATATCTCGTACGTAGATAGATGTTGTCTACTTCCGCTTGCTGCATGTATGTACTCTGTATAATAGGTTTGGTTTTGACTGTGTGTGAGGGACGTGGTATATTTTCGATTATGAGCTACAACAGAATCATCAGAAAGGTTCGTAATCATTCTCAATTTTTTGGAAAGTTGGCTGTTTGTTGTACATACATAGAGCATTCGACGCGAGTCGACGAGGGAAGAAGGTGCTGAAACCTTCTCGCGATACAAATACAAGGCACGTACCGTGTAGTCGAATGGAGATTGCGGGCGTGTAGTTCAGTTTTGGACACGCATAACATGCTGTAGGGATTTTTAGGTGTACCTCTTCGGACTGGTGTATCCTTTCCCTGCTAAGTGTGCGTGTTCTTTAGGATTCTCTGATGGCTCTAGCACTTTTGTGACCACGGGCTGTGATCTTGCTAGATCAGACTATAGGGATTAGCAACTGAAACGAGTTTAATGTGAAGACAACAACAACAACAACAACAACCGTAGTGGGGAGGGGGGGAGAAGAGCCCCTACTTACAGTGACCCCGGATCTGAGTTACGAGGACGTACGAAAAAGAGGGAGAGATATAATAAAAGGGCGAAGATATTAAATGGGATTGAAAACAAATAAATAATAATAATAATAATAATAATAATAATAATAATAATAATTATAATAATAAGGAAATGACGCCTGTTGCAAATCGTCTCCGTGACCACACAGACAGGTCGCCATTTCGAGGAGGGTATCGCGCTTCAAACTCCAGCTCAGGGACCGCCAGGAAGCGAGGAGGAGCAGGGGAGGGGGGGGTGACAGACCCACACCGATGGCGTGGGGATGGAGCTTAGATGCGGCTTAGGACTTAAGTATTGAACGTAAAGAGGGCATATTGGGAAGAAGGAGGGAGCAAGGACAACAATGGAGTTTTGTGGATACATCTTGGCGGGAAGCAGACATAGAAGGGTGTTAGACTGTACGCATAGGTTTCCTTGGTTTCCGTGGTCTTCTGCTTTTGGGAGTTTTATGAGTGATCAACGCTGAAGATCATGCTGCAAAGATAATAATAATAATAATACGAATAATAATAATACGAATAATACGAATACTAATAATAGTAATAACACGGAGTGCTTTTGGAGTGATCAATGATGAAGCTCATGCCACACATAATTGTCGGGAAGGCCAAGGATAATATTACGGGGGGCCTATAGTAAAATAAATAGGACCAACTAGTGTTAGTAAAAATGGGTAAATATATAATATATAATATATAATATATTGGTATGTTTTTTGAGTGTACCGTAGGTCCTATTTACTACCAGTATGAAAATGGTCGCCCGTAATAATTATATCAAACGTAAAAAAAGGGTCGCAAAAGACAAGACACAAGACTCATCAACCAAGCTTTCGGAAGGATCAAAACAAAAGGGAGAAAACATGATCAACGGAAAAAAATCATCAGTTTGTTGCTCGGAGAAAAAAAAGCGCACGCAACACGTATATAAACAAAAAACGGTGACAGGGGGGGGTTCTTCTGCGCATGCATGACGCGTGCTATACTAATAGTACGCAGCCTTCACGAATATATAGATAGATGTAATACGGTTACGTCGTACACGATATGTTTTCGGTAGGTTGCTCGTGGTATGGGGGGGGTATAATTAATTAATTTAGCGAATGAGGGAGAAGAATATACGAATAATATTATGCTGTTACTATATTATTACGTTTGTTTATACCCCTTCTTCAACGGAAATCTCTGTCATTCAAATATTAGATTATATTATACCAGGTACAGTAGTAGTATATCGAGAGTAAGTGGTTGATGAATGCGTAAAGACGTGTGTGTTAATCACATTATTAGACCTTCCTTTCTACCCGTCGACATCCAACACACCCATCAGAGTGTCCGTGCCGATTCTTCATCCTAAAAAAAGGTACCAGTTCTTCTGTGGTCACAAACCTGCTTCACAGCAGTACAACAGTCTATATACCAGGTATTACAAGTCCATTGTACCAGAGGTATGTACGTAGTATAATAGTATATTGTTTCATTCCCTTTTACATCATGCATCGGCTTATTCATACATCTGCTGCTTGCTGTTGTATATATGAAATGCAATAATGATATTATAAATAGCTGGACTACAGCCAGCCACAGAAAACCAACACAGCAGGCACGGATGGATGGGCGGATGGTACAGCAGGCACGGATGGATGGGTGGGTGGTGTTTGTTGCGATTATGGGCTGATAATGTGTGGCAACATCAACACTAACAGCAAACGAACGGCAGCCTATTACCCGGTACCTCTCTTTGTATGTGTGTGTTCTTCACATTAAACCGTTCTTTCTACCCGTCGACATCCAGCACACCCACAGCACACTGTCCGTGCCGATTCTTCATCCGACATAGAGAGATATCATCATCAGTTCTGTGATCACAAAACTACGACACACAGAGATACTACTATACGCTGCAATGCAGTAAGCAGATCACTATATATAACAATCATTATGCTACTACAGGCACGAGCATTATTGGCAGCAGCAATAGCCACAACCTAACTAAATAAAACGATAGAGATTACTCGCGTTGTCGCGGTGTCAACTTTAGGAAGTATAACTACGTACAGACAGTATGTATGTACATATATAACATAATGTGAAGTTGCAATGTGTGCGTGTTCTTCACATTAAACCGTCCTTTCTACCCGTCGATATCCAGCACCACAGCAGTCATGATATATACTATAATACTATAAAAAATATATGATCGTATATAATACCTTTCTTGGAGGGAAGTGCCAGGGAGCTATCAATCCATCCGTCCACCCGTGCTGTGAAACCAAAAAGTCTAACCCCTCTCCTTTCCGAGTTTTCCGTTACCCAGCGTAAGCAACCAACGTACGTGTCGGTCGCAGTGAAGTGGTTGTTGGTGGTTGGAGCAGAGGAGAAATACTGCGTTTACTAGTTCCTGGACACTCTGCAACAACAACAGCAGTATACATGTATACGAAGTACAGTACAGTATACAGGACACCAAATAAGAAAACGAGCAATAATAAAGGCAGGCTGAGGTTTACAAGAAGATGATAAATTCAGGAGTCGTTCTACCAATCAATCAACCAATCAATCAATGTTGTTACATGCTCAAATAAGAAATCCAGCCTGGATCAGCTTTCCTGTTTCTTATTATATAGGTGTCTTCCTGTACTGTGTAATACCTACTCCGTACCAACAGAAGCATCTGTAAAACATGAGAAACACAGCAGGCTACCAAGTACTACAGCAGTATTTCGTATATATACTACTTACTGTAGTACCCGTTATACAGCAGTAGACGTACTATGTTATGGTACTGTTACGGAGGAACATAGTATATAGGACCAAATATTGTTACAAAAATACAAAAATGTATATGTTTTTGTATGTACCGTAGGTCCTATTTACTATGGTCCACCGTAATACTGCTTGAAATTTGTGGAAAGGCCGGTAATTACCTGGTAACAGATATTGGGATCGTATTGGTAGTACTTGGAAGGCGTATCTTAGATGGAAACCCTGGCCAGGGAAGGGGTTCCATACCGTACATATTACGAATAGTAATAAGTGCATGCGCAGTCACAGGGTTACCGTAGTTTTTTCGCCTTCGTTAGGCTATACCCTACACAGCACGAGAACGCTGTCCAAGAGAAAAACAACTACAGTAGTAGTAGTAGTAGTCTGCCTTCGTTCCGGCTGTATGCGCATACTTGCTAGGGCCGCCAAGCATGTATTATGTGCTACGCCCATCAACATATTCTTCTTGTTTCACGAACGACATTCCCACGAACGTGGGGGGTCGGTTGCTTATTATGGCGGGTTCATAAAGCGGAACGTCTGATCCGTCTATCTATGATGCGTCGTCATGGGAAAGCGAGCTACCAACGTACACCTCCGCACTTACACCCCTGAACTCAGGAGGAGGGGGAGGAGGAGGAGGAGGAGGAGGAGGAGGGAAGGGCCCGTGGGCAGCTTTGCCGCAGGCCCGGCTCGGCGCAGACACTGCACGTCTTTTGAATTGTAAGCAGCAAGTGGGTGGACTCCCCCCCAAATCTACGACGTGTATATTATAGAGGAGGGAGGCCGCCTCTTTCCCCAGCACATTACACTTTTGTTTCCGTTGCCCCCCTTGGGTGGGAGGCAGGCTTGTGGCAGTGCTGAAGGGTTGAATCAGCATCATGCACCTTGGATTCAGTCTGAGTTACATGTACAGTAGTTGAAGGTCTTTTAATAATCGGTATAGTCGGTCCTCACTTTTCCTCTGTGGTCCTCGTTATTCGTATTTTTACCCTGTGCTCGTATACCGCGGGGGGGGAGGGGGGGGGGGGATACTCATGTCATGCATGGCCGTGTAGTCGTACGACCATGAACCCTCGCATCCCTACAGTACCGGGACGGAGAATATCGGAGTTTCACCGAGCAGGCAGACAATCAATGCTGGCACCAAGCGTGAAGCGCCGTGAGGTGTTCAACCAGTCGGTTCGAAGGGTGAGCTGCATCCTCCCTCGAACCGCTTGTGAGGCGAACTTTCTTGCCTATTATGGATGGCAACGTCGAATCATTTATTTGAATTCTGTGGTGTGGCTAATTCGCTGCCTATATCGAGGGGGGGAGGTGTACTCATTCATGTCATGCATGGCCGTACTCGTATGTCCATAGACCCTCGCCTCCTTAGGGGGTACTTCATTTTCATGCATGGCCGTAGTCGTATGACCATAGACCCTCGCATCCCTACAACGTCGGGACGGAGCATGTCGGGTTTTCACCGACCAGGCAGACATTGCTATATAGCACCAAGCGCGAAGCGCCGTGAGGTGTTGTGCAAGTCGCATGAAGGGTGAACCGCATCCTACTAAGAACCGCTTGTGAGACGCGCTTGCATATGGATGACAGTTTTAATGAGTTCATTTTAATTTCTGGTGTGGCCACTTCCTGAGACAGCAGTGGGAGTACTACATGTAACTGCCTCATGGGGGCCGTACCATAAACACTGTACGTGATACGATCATTCCCCCTTGTGCGGAGCCAGACGCATGCCTACGGTAGAGGTGCTCCACGTTTTTTTTTCTGGCCTCCTCACTTGAGGAGCTCCGTACCTTATTACCGAAAAAAAAATGGTTTGTGAGGCAATCACGATGAGTAGAGGTGCACCATGTTTTTTTCTGAGCTCCTCACTTAAGGAGCGTCATACCTCACCGAAAAAATATTTTGGAGGAAAATAAAAGTGCTGCCGGACCTGCGGTGAGAAATACTCATGACCGAAGTATACCTGAAACATATTTCGTCAAAAAAAGAAAATCCGACGAATTTGGGTAAGGAGCCCGGTCGTTCAGAAAACGATTCAGCCAAAAAAAGGTATACCTTGGCATACCTCTATCGCAGCACGCGTCTTTTTGTGGAGGAGATTGAAAGTGCCCCTCCCGTCGGTCGAACAGCCCCCATGACCTGAGTCTACCATTAAACATATTGACGCGTGCTACGATAGAGATAGCACTTTTTGGCTGAAATCGTTTCTGAAATGATCGAGCTCCTTAACCCGAAATCGTCGGACTTTGATCATTATTTTTTGTTGCAATATTGTTCCTTGTTTTGCTTCGGCCATGGGATTTTCAATCGGATAGCACTTACTTTTACTTTCCTCCCTTAATGATCACTTTGGGGTGAGGTGTAGAGCTCTTCAAGTAACCACCCTTCCAAGGCAAAAACATGGTGCACCTCTACCGTAGCATGCGTCTAATTGCAACACGAGACTGGACGTCCGACGAATTTCGAGTTGAAGAGCCCGACCGTTCAGAAAACAATTCAGCCAAAAAAAGGTACAGTACCTTTCTTTGTCGTAGCACGCGTCAGCAACGGATCTACACCCCGCGTAAATCATATAACTCGACCGGTAGGGGGGGGGAGCAGAATGTCCAGTTCTTCGGAATGTACGAGCAAGTTCGAGGTTCAAGCAAAGTAAGTGCAAAACGAGTGTTCGAGCTACTAACTGTACACACTACGTACGGTATCAGCAGTAATACGCGACGGTGGTTCACTATTTCGTTATTTTTTGCCGTGTTTAGTGTTTACAGTACGAGTACAGTAGTACAATGTGGTTGATCCCAGACTCCCAAAATTATGATACCACGTAAAGACCCATGCTACGATAGAGGTGCACCATGTTTTTTCTGAGCTCCTCACTTAAGGAGCGTAATATCTCACCGAAAAAATGATTTTGGAGGAAAATAAAAATGCTGCCGGATGCGAAATCTCAAGACCGAAGTATAGTCTGAAACATTATTCGTCACAAAAATGAAAGTCCGACGAATTTGGGTTAAGGAGCCCGGTCGTTCAGAAAACGATTCAGCCAAAAGTGCTCCCTCTACCGTAGCACGCGTCTAGGGGGGTTAGCCTAACTTTCACTGCCTCGTTTACTCCACTCGGGCGAATGGCGCTGTACCTCCCTCAACACTGGAGGAAGGAAGTTAAACGGCTTCATAACTCTTGGAAACCTTAGGTATACCGGTTGATTGCGGGCCCCCTTCTACTAGAGTGCAGGAAGGACCTTCCGACAGCTTGACCCCCCCTCATACCCTAGGCCCTTCGCGCATAGCTAGTACGGGTATTACTGCAATAGCTACGACACATCTTTTCCCAGTGCTATACATCGACCGTTGGACGTTTCTTCGGACTTATGCTCCCTTGTGGTACGATAATTTTTTAGTGTGGCAACAATCCTGTGGCGGCACTCTTGTGGTAAGAGTCCTGTGGCGACATTCTTGTGGTAACAATCCTGCGGCGACACTCTTGTGGTAACAATCCTATCCCGTTGGTAGTTATCATTTCGGCAAAAATCTTGTGACACCATGTTTTGGCGGTGTGGCGTGATCAGGTTTAAGAAATATCAGTAGAGGAATCCAATTGGGTACGGCATGGGGAGTGTTTGAGCTTGCCTAAGCGAACATAGTAGGGGTGCAGCCGCAAGAATGTCGCCGTAGGATCGCGGTGACACGGGTGTGCCGCTGATGTAATGAAGGGGGTGAAGGGGCTTCCATGGGTGCACGACGGAGCGTAGCATGGACAAGACGTCGGCGTTTAGCGCCAAGCTCACCCGAAAGTCAGGGAGGCCATGGTGAGGAAGTACTGTAGCGCGGCGGAGTTAAGATTTAATACGTCGACGCGTAGCGACTGTCTGAATCGGTGTTGGATGGAAGGTCCATTGTATTGGTAGGGTTGGGGCTGTAGGAAGCTTCTTGCCGTAACTTTCGAGATGCAGAGGACTAGTTTCCGAGCTGGGAACGCCTTGTTGGGCTTGCAGAAAAACCTGAAAACCCGCACTAGGCCATCAACATGGCACTCCTAAGTGCCACCCCCAAAGAGAAAGATCAAAGTCATATCCTCTGTTCAGTTGTCAAGCGATATGTCCACGCGTCAAGGGTCCGCCCGTAGTGCATATATATATATATATATATCGCCCACAAAGCCCTTGGTGCCACGTTGATCGCGCCTTGCCCTGTTCTAACAACCGGAAGACCGGAAAGTCAAGGGAATCTGGCCATATTATGGTGCTTGGAGGAGCCAGCCAGGACAATGCTCCAATCTCTACATCAACGAACTCAAGGCAGCAGGCGATAGTCCGTCTCAGGAGTGGCCCGAGGGCTCACGCTGCTAAAACATGGTGAACCCAGGGAGATTCGAACCCCTGATCGCAAGGGCTCTCACGCTGCTTTCAAGCAGGACTCCCGCAGGGTAAAAGCCTCCGTACATTTACTGTGAAGCGAGTGACCAATCCTGCATGATCACAAAACAAGTCCTCGGGACCGCGCAGCCCAATCTCTGGATGCAAGTGTACGGTAGGGATGAACCTAACTGTTTACGTGGCTCCTTACTTGAGGAGTTCCATACTATTAGTAAGTCAAAAACGGATTTTGAGGAAAAGCGTACGCTTAACTCGATAAAAAATTGCACGGCACAGGTGTAAAGCGACAAATACTGGAAAAAAAATACAACATTCAAAAACAAAACTGGGTTACGGCCCCCCCCCCCGGGCAGTCATAAACTGTTTTTTTTAAAAATCAAAATGTGCTACACCTCTTTCGTAGCACGTGTCTCTGAGTCCTGCCGAACTTACACCACCCATCATGGACAGGTGTGCAAATGTTTTGGAGCGAGGGGGATGTGTCACAGCAAGCGCACAACAACCATGGCCGTAGTTGACAGAGGGTGTAGAGGTGTCAGAGCCATGCGTGTTTTAAGCTCAAGCGATTTCTCCCTGGCCACCCGATCCAACTGAGGAGCTGCCCCGAGTCAGTGCCTTTACATCCTATGCGTGTGTGTGGTTACTACGTGTTGTTTAGTTAGGCATCTAGCCCATGGGATTGATTGTGTGTATCGGACTTACTGTAGCCTGATCTTTCGTCTCAAAGTCGGTTGCTGGTTGAGGTATAAACTGATCGCCCCTCAGACAAAAATACTTCGAAAAGTTTGGTGCTCGTATATGTCCATGGCATACCTTTGCACGCGTTCTCAGCCGTTCTTTGAGTTCGAAAAGCTTCGGCGTGCATGTCAGGGCGGTAAAGTGAGAGGACCCTGCCAGGGGGGCGTTCATGGTTCGTTAAGGGTGTGATATGCGGTGTGCCAATTGGACGAGGAGCCCCAGTCAATGCCCTTTGGCTAGGCTGGCGAAGACGAAGTTTTATTGGATGCGCCAACTGGTCGAAGAGCCCCAGTTACCGTCCTTCGGCTAGGCTGGCAGAGACCAACTTAACAACAAACGCGCTCGTCGCAACATTCTTGTGGTGGAAAAATGTTCTTGCGGTGACACTTGGTTTTCGCTCGCCGGCTTCGCCAAACCCGGAAGCCTGCAACGCTGTACCAAAACCGGGAGTCTACTGAGTCCTTTAACTCCTTGCACCCGACCCGGTTAAACTCCATCGTTGTACCATACCTGGTACATAGTAAGATGGCATTGCCGAGGATTGGGTCTCCCACCATTCGTTTCGATTTGTTTGGTAAAAACAAAAAACGATTTGGCCTCGTTGGTATCTGGCATTATTCTGCGTGCACATATACAGATATCCTATTGCAAGAATATACGCATTCGACGTTTCTTGCCATCATTCTTACATGAACAAACGACTATTACCTACGGCACTACTACTGTTAGTACTGGCAGTGGCCGGGTCGGTTGGTCGGGGTTCGGGGCCGTTGCACTCTCGGCTATTCGTTGCATACCCAAAACCGCGTTGACAATATTGTGTTGAGTTAACCTTGTCTGAGTTGTCAACCACCACCAATCCCCATATGTATGATATGGAATCCAACTCACGGCTTCAAAGCTGTGCCTTGGGACGAACAAAGCATTTGTGCTGCACCTTTTTAGGCTTGTGTGGAAGGCGTTACGCCCCTTTTAAGCCGGGTAACGGTGACTCAACCGAGGTCCAACAATATTTTAGCTTGGGGGAATAGCGCCTCCAATCCGTTTTATATTGTTGCTAGTTTTTCCGCCATCATCCCGCTTTCACACGAATAATCACGTGCTGCAGTTGTCGCCAACCAGGCCAGCGGTCAGTTTTTCCTTTTTTGGGGGGGAGAATATAACACCTCCTTGCCTCAACATCATCAACTATTTCGCGTTGGAATGGTGGGCAAGAAAGGCGGGGGGGGGGGGGGGGTGTACTCATGTCGTGCACGGCCGTAGTCGTATGACCATAGACCCTCGCATCCCTACAATGCCGGGACGGAACACGTTGGGTGTTCACCAAAAAGGAGGGCGCGAGAAAGTGATCCAAGGCCTCAACATGGGGTCCAGGTTCGCAGAGCCTATCTTATATATTCGCCAACGCAAGATGGGCGTCACGGATGAACACCCAACGGGACTTCCACTATGCACGTAGGCTGGGACATTGGCGTGTATGTCCGTCTTAGTCCACCACTTAAGGCTGTCGTATCGCGCAGCAGCAGTAGTTCCCGCAGAGTTGGCGTCAGACGGAGAGGAATACAGCGGTAGTGCAACATATTGAGACAAACATTAGTGTGCCGTATCTCGCCGCCAATGCGTGCGGGAGTAGGGGTGGGATACGGGGGTGGGGGGGGAGGGGNGGGGGGGTAGGGAGCCCAGGGGAGAGGGTGCTGTGGACGCCACAGTCGTATCAGTGGTTCCCGCTGAGACTGAAGTATGTCTGGCCACCCTCATTCGCATGGGAAACCTGGTGGGAAGCCGCGTGGGAAGCCGCATGGGAAGCCGCGTGGGATACCGTGTGGGAAGCCGCGTGGGAAACCTCGTGAGAAGCCGCACGGGAAACCGCGTGGGACACCGCGTGGGATATATACCACGTGGGGAGCCGTGTGGGAAGCCGCGTGGGAAACCTTGTGGGAAGCCGCGTGGGAAGTCGTACGGGAAGTCGCGTGGGAAACCGCATGGGCATTCGCGTGGGAAACCTCGTGGGAGGCCGCGTGGAAGCCGCGTGAGAAACGGGTGGGAAACCGCACGGGAAGCCGCGTGGGAAGCCGTGTGGGCTTTCGCGTGGGAAACCTCGTGGGAAGCTGCGTGGGAAGCCGCATGGGAAGTCGCGTGGGATACCGTATGGGAAGTCGCGTGGGAAACCTCGTGGGAAGACGAACGGGAAATCGCGTGGGATACCGAGTGGGATATCGCGTGGGATACCACGTGGGAAGCCGCTTGGGAAGCCGCGTGGGAAAACGTACGGGCATTCGTGTGGGAAACCTTGTGGGAAGCCACGTGGGAAGCTGCACGGGAAGCCGTGTGGGGAAGCCGCGTGGGAAACCGTATGGGCATTCGCGTGGGAAACCTCGTGGGAAGCCGCACGGGAAGACGCGTGGAAAACCGTATGGGCAGTCGCGTGGGCAGTTGCGTGGGAAAACCTGGTGGGAAGCCGCGTGGGAAGCCGCATGGGAAGCCGCGTGGGATACCGTATGGGAGCCGCGTGGGAAACCTCGTGGGAAGCCGCACGGGAAGCCGCGTGGGATACCGCGTGGGATACCACTTAGGAAGCCGCGTGGGAAGCCGCGTGGGAAATCGTACGGGCATTTGCGTGGGAAATCTTGTGGGAAGCTGCGTGGGAAGCCGTGTGGGGAAGCCGCGTGGGAAACCGTATGGGCATTTGAGTGGAAAACCTCGTGGGAAGCCGCGTGGAAGCTGCGTGGGAAGCGGCGTGGGAAACCGTACGGACATTCGCGTGGGAAACCTCGTGGGAAGCCGCGTGTGAAGCCGCATGGGAAGCCGCGTGGGAAACCGTATGGGCATTCGCGTGGGAAACCCCGTGGGAAGTCGCGTAGGAAGCCGCATGGGAAGCCGCGTGGGATACCGTATCGGAAGCCGCGTGGGAAACCTCGTGGGAAGATGCACGGGAAACCACGTGCGATACCGCGTGGGATACCGCGTGGGATACCGCGTGGGATACCGCGTGGTATACCACGTGGGAAGTCGCGTGGGAAGTCGCGTGGAAAACCGTACGGGTATTCGTGTGGGAAACCTTGTGGGAAGCCGCGTGGGAAGCCGCACAGGAAGCCGTGTGGGGAAGCCGCGTGGGAAACCGTATGGGCATTCGCGTGGGAAACCTCGTGGGAAGCCGCGTTGGAAGTCGCATGGGAAGCCGCGTGGGATACCGTATGGGAAGTCGCGTGGGAAACCTCGTGGGAAGCCGCACGGGAAGCCGCGTGGAAAACCGTATGGGCAGTCGCGTGGGCAGTTGCGCGGGATAACCTCGTGGGAACCCGCGCGGGAAGCCGCATGGGAAGCCGCGTGGGATACCATATGGGAAGCCGCGTGGGAAACGTCGTGGGAAGCTGCACGGGAAGCCGCGTGGGATATCGCGTGGGA
>MEHQ01001482.1:0-27124 GCA_008828725.1 Saccharina japonica | reverse complement strand
AGAAGCCACTGCCTACAGCACTAAGGAAAGCAATGCATGTTGCCTCGCTCACTCGTGTTGTGCTTGTTGGCTACGTGCTACCCTGCTCTACTAAGCTGGAAATAAAATAAAGGTACAAATAAAATGACTTTTTCTATTCAACCATGGGAAATAAAAACCAGAGGAAGAGAAAAAAAAAATCTCACATAAAGAAGGGAAGTAAAGGCGATCCAAGCTCAGCGGTCGTGCCGTTCGCCGCCAGGTGGTTGAAGTGACGACCGAGTAGGGACGATGATAGAAGGGAATGGAGATACGCTTGTTCGTTGCTTGAGCTTGAAAAGCGAGCTTCTTCTTCGATATGGAAAGACTTCTTGTTATTATTATTTAACCTCTGATGATGACTGGAAGATGAGGGGAAAGATGAGAAGTGACCTCTTGGGGGGGGGGGAGTCTGCCTGAGAGCAGACTCTTTTACTCGATCGGCTTAACGGGAGATTACAGTACTTCCTTGCCAACAACCCGTTAATCGGATAGCTACAGCAGCCACTGGAACTTTCCTGTGGTGTTTAGCCATTCTGAAGAAACATCTGTTCTGTCCAACGGATAATACCATATCCTATCCAAGGGGTAATATCGTTCCCATGATATTCTAAGCGCTAATCCTACGAGATATCTCGTCCTTAGGAAGATTCTAGTGCTTAGAATCCTCCTATGGACTTATAAAGCTTCTGTGCTACGGCCTATCTGATGTACCCAAGGAAACTTCTGTATACGAGAACAATCTTAGCGCCACTAGGCTCTTCACCTGTATGATATTCTATCAACCATCTATAGCCGTAAGGACACCACATCACAGTAGTACGACTGCATGATACCAGTACGTATACAGGAAGGAGGTTTGGGACGGGTATTATTTTCCAGATCTTTTCAACAAGCTATGTACCACGCTATAAGCAAACGCTCGTTCACAGCGAGTTCTCCATCCGCCTATCCTGCTGATACATACATACAGTACGTAGTGGTTCGAACTGTCATCCGCGCTCAGCAACCAAGCACACGCACGAATCTCCCACGACACTCCATGTACGAAGACAGCGCGACCGGCGTCTCTCGTTACCGAGCAGCTAACGAGTAGGAGAAGGCTACAGGTGGTGCAGACCAGAGAGAGGGGTTGGTCGGTCTTGTCGGGGCCTCCAGTCGCCTACATGCAGTATGCCTTCAGGTACGTATCATTTTGGACGAAAATATAAGGAACGTTTGGTGTTCATAGTGATATCCCAACGGCCCGTATATTTCGTCCAGATTGGCATCATACTTCAGGCTCTTTGTTGTTGTTGTCGTGCTGCTTTGGTCGCTCTTCTCTCGGTGTGGTGCTGTTTTGGGGGATGGCAGATTTACAGAAGTAGTGTCCAAACTGCAATTCAAGGAGCGTGATACGAGTATAGACTACACCTGGTATATATATGACACGAGCGCATGATTTTTTCATACTCGTTGTTCGATCTACTGCGTGCTCACATTGTATACTCGAACACAGGCGATAAAAAGCATTCGTGGATTTCTACGTACAGTACGTAGTAGTAGTAGTAGTAGTAGTAGTAGAAGTAGTAGTAGTGCAGGTATGCGCCCATGCCAAAAATACAGGCTCCATACATACGCAGTGGCAACCTGCCCTACAGCCAGTAGTACTACTCCGCACACTGCCACACTGGTTACTCTCATCTGTGCCAAGCGATTTCGCCGGCACTACTGTACCTCGTACCTACACATCGCGGGCAGCCGGCCCTACGCAACCGGCCCTACACAGGGACCACTAGTATACTACTGTTGTACGTACGTATGCACTGCAGTAACACTGTACGTGCGATCGTATCAGTATGGGCACAATCCGATCTAATAAATCAGTATGGGCACTCCTTTAAAGATACAAGATACACCAACGGACAAAAACAAACAGGCCAATCAGATTCGCATTAGGAACAAACTTCGGGCAAGCGGAGAAACCCAGCCAGTCACAGGCAGGCACATGCTTCTTGGGTCGGATATTGTCAAACGTACGACGTACGACGCACGAATGTACGCGCGCAAACACGCGCGCTCTGCTCTGCCCACCGTCACATCAGGTACTCCTCCTTCTCCTGTCCTGCCCTGCTGATCTGGATCAGAATTGGCCCCCGCGCTCAGCAACCAACTGCACACACGAACCTCTCAAGACACCCTCGTCTCTACGGCGACCGGCTTTCCGGGATCGAGCAGCTGCAGGGTCGAGAACGAGGAGAAGTACCAAAGGTGCGTCCAGGCTACAGGGAGGAGTCGGTCGGTCTTCTCAATCGAGTCTTCAGTCGTACGTATAGAGTGTCTCGGATAAAGACACGCGGCCGTGGCTTGTGGTGGTTGGTGCTGTTTTGGTTGCTCTTCTTGTGCTCTTCTTGCTGTTGTTGTGATGATGAGTTGACCATCTTTTCAACGTGCATGGGCTGCTGTTCTGTTGGAGGGGGCACAGCAGCAGTGGCCGTAGAAGAGTTGTGCTTGCTTGTTGTGCGATGGCCGAAGCATCCGCGGAGAACTAAATTTTCCTCTGCATGGGGTCTATTGCTTCCCGCCTGTGTGCGGGCAAAGCATTAGAGGTATGTATGTGGTCTCTCTCTGGGGCGCATCGATTTTGAGCCAACGGCTGACTTTTATCCACCAAAAAAAAAGGCAGACACATGCATGATGCAGCGCCAACAGACTGCTGCACAATTTGTACGCAGTACTTGTTGCTGTTCACATCGTGCCATATGCATCATACGTCGCGGTGTCCACGTACGTACGTATCTAACCTTTGCCGCCGTAAAACACCCAAGATAACAGACATCACCCTGCTGGAACGAAGTTCCAAGCTGTTTCCTCGCCTATCACGGCGGGCGCACAAACGCCAACAGGTGCGTCTTCTCCCGCGATGAAAAATATCTCTAGAAGATCTTTCCAAAGACACCCCTTTCGTGCTGTTTGTACATCTACTTCGTACATATCATACGTAGTGTGTCCCTTGCTTTGGAGAAAATCGGCTCGGAAAAAAACATCTCAGGGGGTGTATTATCTTGACTACAGTATACGGTACCTACGAGGTATGCCTAGCAAGATAGGCTTGTTCTTGCTCCAGGCCGTTTTTGGGGGTGACGCAACCGAGACCTTGTCCGTCCGCGTGGTCGAAGCGCGAGAGGTCTTGGTTCTACTGTAGTAGGGGTGGGTGGTGGCTCTCTTTCTTTGGTTTGTGAAATTTTAGTCACAACGGCCGAGACGAAAAATCTTACGGATTATAGGGGACCGTGTTTTGACGCCTTGACTGACCGTCCCTATACTAAAAATAGTATATTAAGTTCAAAAGAGACGGGCTTGACGCGTCCAAAAAGACCGGTCTCGAATTCGTTCCACTCTGGCCATGAATGAATACTGTATATAAATAATCACACCGTTTGGGCTCTGATATGATTTTGAAAAAGGATTTATATTCCCGGCTAGATGAGTGGTACCAGGTGCAGTATGGTGTTCCCTTTATAGTGCCGGTATGTATGTGCCAGTCAACAATACCGGCACTACCAGGTATATGTTTGCCCTCCAGATGTTCCCTTTATAGTGCCGGTTTCCGCCAGTCAACGATACCAGCACCATAGCGGCAACCGGCACTACTCCGCACAGTACTGTACCACACTACTGTAGTTATAATCCCGTCTGTGCCAAGCGATTTCATAGTCACTATAGCGGGCAACCGGCACTACTCAACCGGCACTACAGAGCGACCCGTTATGTTTTCCCTCCAGCTGTTCCCTCTATTGTGCCGGTTTGCGCCAGTCAACAATACCGGCACTATAGCGGCAACCGGCACTATATACTCCGCACACGGCCACACCGATGAATCCCATCTGTGGCGAGCGATTCCACAGGCGCCATAGCGGGCAACTGGCACTACTCAACCGGCACTATAGAGCGACCCATACTATGTTTTCTCTCCAGGTGTTCCTTCTATAGTGCCGGTATCCAGTCAACAATACCGGCACTATAGCGGCAACCGGCACTACATACTCCGCACACGGCCACACCGATGAATCCCATCTGTGGCGAGCGATTCCACAGGCACTATAGCGGGCAACCGGCACTATAGAGGGACTACTACTGTAACAGGTATTGTGTTTGTCCTCCAGGTGTTCCCTCTATAGTGCCGGTATGCTCCAGTCAACAACACCAGCACTATAACGGCAATCGGCACTACCCCGCACACAGCTACACTGGTGAATCCCATATTTGGCGAGCGATTCCACAGGCACTATAGCGGGAAACCGGCACTATAGAGGGACCACTACCGGCACTATAGTGGGACCACAAGTGAGATGTTTGCCCTCCCGCTGTTCTCTCTGTAGGACGGGTATGTGCCAGTCAACAATACCGGCACTATAGCGGCAACCGGCACTACTCCGCACACTGCCACACTGGTGAATCCCATCTGCGCCAAGCGATTCCACAGGCACTATAGCGAGCGACTAACCGGCACTACTCAACCGGCACTATAGAGGGACTACTACTGTACCAGGTATTATGTTTGCCCTCCACCCAAACCAGATTGCACATTTAATACGTACTATTGATACGAGTACGTGGAAATTATTAGCAGCGGTTTCCCCCGGAGCCTTCACGTTGAAAGTAACGCGACGAGGATTAAAGCTCGAAACCACTCTCGCTCGCTGCTCTGCTTCTTCTTCTTTCTTGCCGATGACTGACCGCAATGCACCAAGACTCCATCAGCACGGTGCTCCGCGAGAAGATTTGATTGTTTGTGTGATACGTAGGACACCAAAAGCGGTCGGTGCCAGACGGTGCACGTCTCGCGGGTTTGAAAAATACTTACCAAGGATTCGATGAGCTAATATGGTACGTACGTGGGAGACCGCCGTTTGATCTCTTGACTGACCGTCCCTACACTAAAACCAGTGTAAAATAAAATTGACCGTGACGCGCCTAAAAACAAAAACGGTCTTCTATACGTATACAGTCGTGAAAATCTTACCGGGGATGAACCGCGTGTGTCCCCTGGTTCGGGGCATTAAAACCAACCATCCTCGGGGGAAAAACGACTATCGAAATAATGTGAACCCCCAAACAGGGGATACAAACGGACCATCCCCGGAATAAAAACGCTGCAACACCCCCCGAGCCTGGCGCATGTTAGCGTCGGTGCCATGCGGGCCTTCCAGTGATTAACCCATCCTTGGTTCCTCCTCGGCGTCCCGCCACTGCAACACACCCCCAGCCCGGCTCATGTGCGCGCCGGTGCCAAGCGGGCATTCCGGCCATAGTCCAGTGACAGCGGCAGCGTATTCCTCCTCCGTCCTACGTCGTCGGGCCGAAGTTTCGCCGCCTTTCTTTCGGCGGTGCTGACCTTGTATATACGGTGGTGAGAAGAGCGTCCGTCCTTGGTCCTTGTACGTTCCGCAAAACACCAGAGCTCGACCGGCCAACGCTTCGCACTCCTCCCGCGCTCCTCACGACTGGTAGCATGCAGCGTCTTATGACGCCACTCGCACGACGCCTACGTTTTTTGGTACGCTTCATGACGCCCTACAAATCACAGAACATTCCCACCGTCGCAAAGCTGGTCAACGTTTTTGCTCCCATACTCACCTAGGACACACACCAAACACAGACAAGCTTTGTTTCCAATAAAAACCTGGAGACTACGCTCACCTTTGCCGACCCGTTCGGCAAAAGCATGGCAGGTGCATACGTTTCACCTCCGTAGTGCTACCGCCGAAACTATTTGCAACACCCACAGGAAATGCTTACCGCATCTCGCCATCCGCAGTGGCAGTGATGGACAAAGTGTTCACCTCACGTTCCAACCGAATACCGCCCGAGACACTCTACAAAGCTGCTTTTGATTACCTCCCATAATTTACAGAGTCCAAATAACAACCAGGCCCTGGCCACCCTGGTGTAAAGGAGTGTCAGTCAGTCCTCCGGATCTCACATCTGGTCTCCAAATGCCCAAGCTCCAGAAAACCATAATTCAGGTCACCAGATTTCCGACACCCGGGAGACACCAGGGACGCGGTTGGTGGTGTTGTACAGGGTCGCGGTTGATGGTGTCGCCGAACTAAATACGCTCTCCACTTCTCCGTGGTGACCCGTTCTTCCAATCTCCCTGGGTTCATCATGTTCCAGCAGTGCGGGCGGCTGGTCCCGAGACTGGGCTCACCTTGCTGTCTTGTTGAGTTATTTGAAGGGATATAAATAATTACCCCACGAGCTCCTCCAAGCTCTCAATTGTTACCATCAGTTCCCAGATTCCCCGGTGTTTGAACAAGCGACGCGTTGATTGCCGAGGAACCAAGCGCGTAGCGGGCGAGATGTATGCACGGACAGGTGGACGCGTGGCCAATGGAAATATAAATATAACTCGACAGGGGACATAGGGTTCGACTTTGTTTTATCGGTCTTTGGTGGTACCAAGCTACCGAATAGGATGCTTCGTCGCAAAATGGAAAGTTTCACACCGACGGGGGAGCAATCCTCGCCGGGGACGCTCCCCTTTCCTCCTACATTTTGCCACGGGGAGCATAACGACAACTAGAGTCCCGCCTTTAAGATAGCCCCTCAGCGTGATGCTGGTCCGGACAGCCGTGGTGATTCTCAGTATCCTAGGGCCCGCCCCTGACGCGTGCTACAGTAAGCGTGGCACTTTCGGGCCACAATTGTTTCTGGCCGACGAAGCAGGCTCCTCAACTGAGCTACTTCCCAATATCGTGTTTGCCTCCAATAACTTTCGCTGTATCCCTACGTAGGCCACGGGAGAGTTTATCGAGTTGCCATATATTTTTTTTTATCGAAGCCATTGTTTGGATGGGGTAGATATCTTCTGGGGCGAGGAACCTCAGAAAAAACTTGATGCACCCCTATCGTAGCATGGGTCCCCGCTGCAACAGAGACCCAGTCAGTGTTGTGCTGGTTGTGTCGCCCAGCCTCGCCACTCCTGCGGCCGGGCGAGGCTGAAACGCTCTGGATCGCAAGAACCGTGTTACAGACAGACAGACAGGCAGACAGACCGGCTGACTGACTGACTGACAGACAGGCAGACAGACAGATAGACAGGCAGACAGACGGACAGACAGACAGACAGACAGACAGACAGACAGACAGACAGACAGACAGACAGACAGACAGACAGACAGACAGACAGACAGACAGACAGACAGACAGACAGACAGACAGACAGACAGACAGACAGACAGACAGACAGACAAGCAGATCAGACAGACAGATCAGACAGACAGACAGACAGACAGACAGACAGACAGACAGACAGACAGACAGACAGACAGACTACCAGCACAACACTAAGAATGTTTTAGGGTCATGCCTGGTATGTAGCATCTTAGCAGAGCATTAGTTGAGAGAGATGAGAGATAAGCGTCGGTTACTGTCTGCAGTAGACTGTCCTGTAGACACCACACACTCCGGAAACGCTCAACATATTAACCCCTTAGGAACTGGTCCCACCAATTTGGGTACAAACTACTTGGAATTAGTGTTGGACATTTTTTCAGTTATGAGTGGGTCAAGACAAGGAGGGTACGTAGCGTAGGCAAGTAACATTAACAATACAGACGGGCGGTCAAAGACATACACCGTATTTGATGCAATAAATATCCGTATGGTATCATGTTTCTTAGCAGTTTGAAAGTCCATTTCGTACTATATTTGAGCCGAAACCGAGCTAGTGAGATGAGGCCCTACCTCTCGGTGCGCTGCTTGCCGGACGTGCGTCACCTTGCTCGCCCCAGCCGACGCTGCCAGGGGCGGCCTCGGCCGTGCTCGCATGGCGTCCTGGGGGCGAGTGCTAGTTTCGTATTTTTTTCACAAAAACAAATGTTTTTATATCAAGTGTCTACTCGTACATGTAGAAATGCATCAGTCTATGGCACACGGTATTGTATGTCGGGTGGCTCAATGTACAGTGTCTGTATTTTCACTAGAACATTCCGCGTTTCGAATACACCACAGCTCGTTTTTATGGGGGGGGGTGCTACGTATGAGTTCACTCGCTCTTTATTTGGCATAATGTATTTGCTATGCTGCTGGTGCTGCTGGTTGTTGTTGACAACGTTATTTTATCACCTTGCATCACATCCTAAAATACGGTATGCTGTATGTATGCTAACATACGTACAAGTTCTCCTATGACTACCGTAATCATGCGAGAGTTGGCACCGGGGTGCGATCGATTTTTAAATGTTTCTACGTTGTGTTTTTTATCGCACCCCGGTGCTATCTCTCCGATGGGTGCCAACCTTCTGATGGGGGTGCGGAAATACAATTATATCATGCCGTTCTTCAATTCTGGCGCACCCCCGGTGCGATCTCTCCGATGGGTGCGCTGCTGAATCGAAATACACCGCGCCGTACTGGGGCAACGGTGCTGCGTACATGCACCCCGGTGCGATCTCTCCGATGGGTGCGATACCGAGTACCACAACAGCTGGATACCGTACCCACCCTGTTGCAGATGTAGGGCACAGTAAACACAGCAGTTAACACACACCTTATATCACCCAAAACGGTGTGCCGGCGAATTGAAAATCGAACCGGTAAAATACGGTATAATACGGCACAATACCCCGAAAAACGCGGCGGCATTCCGCTGAGATGCGCAGCGTCCACACAAACCCACGGCATCCAGACCACCCCCTGCAGCATCATGTCAGAGGGTGCACGCAGCGAGACTGCCTTTTCACAGGCCAATGAGAGTGCTGCTCCTGCTGCTGTTCCTGTCTGCCTCGGTTGCACAAGGTAGGTATTGTAATATCGTACCACGAGCTGGTTCTGTGATTTGTGAGGTGTACCGGTAGGCGGCATGTACCGGATGATGTGTGCTGTGTGCTTGGTTGAGAGCATACAAATTAAACGACTCAAAGCTACCTAAAACGACTTGACCTACCATGCGTTGGTAAAGTACGGTACGTTTGACAGGAGTGGCGCACTGGCGATATATCATCGGAGTATGAAATAATGAGAATATCACCTACCACAGACCCGCTGCGGTGGCCCTCAAATTTCTATTTATGTCGGAGAGATCGCATCCGGGTGCGATCTCTCCGATGGGGGTGCGAAAACACGATTAAATGTTTCTACGTTGTGTTTTTTATCGCACCCCGGTGCTATCTCTCCGATGGGTGCCAAACCTTCCGATGGGTGCCAACTCTCGCATGATTACGGTACTACTGCTGTTGCTCCTGCTGTCCGAACAAGTGCCAGTAAGTAACAACGGGTATCTTTGAAGTAGGCTCAAGACGGGAGATGGTAAGAAAAACAGACGAGAGCGATACTTGATGGTAATAGTTGAAACGTGTCCGCTTTTCGCGGACTTCGTGGCCAGTTCTGTGTACGTAGTACGTTTAAAAAAAAACATGTATTCACACCATGTGCCAGTTGCTGGTTAAGCGAATCTGATTCCAGCGTTTTCTTCACTCAAACACGAATTATTTTTAACGTACCCCTTGGCAGTACTGCCGTATTTATGGCCTCGATTTTCCTACGTCTTCGGTCATTAGGAGAATGTTTGGAGCTTTCTTTGTTGTTGGTTCATTGGGTCTGATCCCAGTTTTTTCTTTTTCTTCACTCAAACAGGATTTATTTTTAATGTACCCCTTGGCAGTACTGCTGTCGCATTTACGGCCTCGATTTTTTTCTACGTCCTCGGCCATTACGGCCCTGCGCGGAGCCAAGGCGGACGTCAGCCCACCGTGGCGAACCCCCTCTTGTAAACTACTGAGAAACCACCCCGGGTGATAATAATTTCGCGTTTTTTTTTCTTTTTGTTCATCACCCGGGGTGGTTTCCTGTGGTCGGCTGGTATCTAACGAACCTCGGAGATAACAGGCACGTTTTATTCGATGTTTGCTATATCATACTTAATAAATGGGATGGAAAAAACAAAAAAAAATCACAGGATGGTGGGTTCTCGTGAGGGCTGTTATCGACGGGGGGGGGGGTGATAGCAGTACGATGGGTAAGATTTGATACAGTTGGTACACCTACCCAGGCAGTACAGGGGGGTGATAACAAGGGGGGTGATATCGAAAGCCGAGATAATTACCACCTTTTGACGATTCCAGGCAGGTGAGGTACCAGGAGGGGGTGACAACGAGGGGGTGGTAACATATTATAGAAATTCCCGTTTTGAATGATACCGAAGGAGTATCGGCACGATAGAGGCCTTCGGGCACAATGCGACAAGGTTTTCAAGGGTCGGATCTGCGCGGGTGAAGATGCATCCGCGACATGACCCGACCTGGCCCGTGATTTTTGTTTATGTTTTAGAACCTGAACCGACCCGACCCGTGGGATTTTGAACACCTCCTGACCTCACGGGACCCGACCCGTGATCATTTTTTTTATTTTCGGATCTGACCCGACCCGACCCGACTCGTGAGATTTTGAAGACTTCCAGAACCCGATCCGCCGGTCGAGTCATGACCTGAAGAGCCCTGGAGTTTTGTGCGCAAGAAGAGGAAACAGTAAAACAATTACCCCCACGTGTTTACGTATGAAGTGTGTCACCCGTAAGAGTTGCGTGACTTAAGAATGCAAAGCAAATGTAAAGCCCTCGTGTTTGACTGAATCTGCCAACATCGGCTGTCCCAGTAGACCGCGGTTCGACGCCTTGACGGACGGCTCCCATACACTAAAATTGGTATATTAAGGCCAAAACAGGCCTTGACGGCGTCCAAAAAGACCGGCAGACCGCGGTTTGATCCCTGTATGTCTGTGTTGGGGAGCGCTCCAGCACCTTGGCCCTGTCCGCCTGTGCAAGGGCCCGTCATGCGCCCGCGAAGGCTGTCGGATTTTGCTCTTGGACGCGTAATATTACCAGTACGCGTATACCAGGTATCTTTCAACTATTGAATAGAAGAAAAAAACGTTCCTCCTTTTTGCGCCGCACGACGTTACGTTTTCCCCCATTTCGCGTNCTCGGCCGTGCTCGCATGGCGTCCTGGGGGCGAGTGCTAGTTTCGTATTTTTTTCACAAAAACAAATGTTTTTATATCAAGTGTCTACTCGTACATGTAGAAATGCATCAGTCTATGGCACACGGTATTGTATGTCGGGTGGCTCAATGTACAGTGTCTGTATTTTCACTAGAACATTCCGCGTTTCGAATACACCACAGCTCGTTTTTATGGGGGGGGGTGCTACGTATGAGTTCACTCGCTCTTTATTTGGCATAATGTATTTGCTATGCTGCTGGTGCTGCTGGTTGTTGTTGACAACGTTATTTTATCACCTTGCATCACATCCTAAAATACGGTATGCTGTATGTATGCTAACATACGTACAAGTTCTCCTATGACTACCGTAATCATGCGAGAGTTGGCACCGGGGTGCGATCGATTTTTAAATGTTTCTACGTTGTGTTTTTTATCGCACCCCGGTGCTATCTCTCCGATGGGTGCCAACCTTCTGATGGGGGTGCGGAAATACAATTATATCATGCCGTTCTTCAATTCTGGCGCACCCCCGGTGCGATCTCTCCGATGGGTGCGCTGCTGAATCGAAATACACCGCGCCGTACTGGGGCAACGGTGCTGCGTACATGCACCCCGGTGCGATCTCTCCGATGGGTGCGATACCGAGTACCACAACAGCTGGATACCGTACCCACCCTGTTGCAGATGTAGGGCACAGTAAACACAGCAGTTAACACACACCTTATATCACCCAAAACGGTGTGCCGGCGAATTGAAAATCGATCCGGTAAAATACGGTATAATACGGCACAATACCCCGAAAAACGCGGCGGCATTCCGCTGAGATGCGCAGCGTCCACACAAACCCACGGCATCCAGACCACCCCCTGCAGCATCATGTCAGAGGGTGCACGCAGCGAGACTGCCTTTTCACAGGCCAATGAGAGTGCTGCTCCTGCTGCTGTTCCTGTCTGCCTCGGTTGCACAAGGTAGGTATTGTAATATCGTACCACGAGCTGGTTCTGTGATTTGTGAGGTGTACCGGTAGGCGGCATGTACCGGATGATGTGTGCTGTGTGCTTGGTTGAGAGCATACAAATTAAACGACTCAAAGCTACCTAAAACGACTTGACCTACCATGCGTTGGTAAAGTACGGTACGTTTGACAGGAGTGGCGCACTGGCGATATATCATCGGAGTATGAAATAATGAGAATATCACCTACCACAGACCCGCTGCGGTGGCCCTCAAATTTCTATTTATGTCGGAGAGATCGCATCCGGGTGCGATCTCTCCGATGGGGGTGCGAAAACACGATTAAATGTTTCTACGTTGTGTTTTTTATCGCACCCCGGTGCTATCTCTCCGATGGGTGCCAAACCTTCCGATGGGTGCCAACTCTCGCATGATTACGGTACTACTGCTGTTGCTCCTGCTGTCCGAACAAGTGCCAGTAAGTAACAACGGGTATCTTTGAAGTAGGCTCAAGACGGGAGATGGTAAGAAAAACAGACGAGAGCGATACTTGATGGTAATAGTTGAAACGTGTCCGCTTTTCGCGGACTTCGTGGCCAGTTCTGTGTACGTAGTACGTTTAAAAAAAAACATATATTCACACCATGTGCCAGTTGCTGGTTAAGCGAATCTGATTCCAGCGTTTTCTTCACTCAAACACGAATTATTTTTAACGTACCCCTTGGCAGTACTGCCGTATTTATGGCCTCGATTTTCCTACGTCTTCGGTCATTAGGAGAATGTTTGGAGCTTTCTTTGTTGTTGGTTCATTGGGTCTGATCCCAGTTTTTTCTTTTTCTTCACTCAAACAGGATTTATTTTTAATGTACCCCTTGGCAGTACTGCTGTCGCATTTACGGCCTCGATTTTTTTCTACGTCCTCGGCCATTACGGCCCTGCGCGGAGCCAAGGCGGACGTCAGCCCACCGTGGCGAACCCCCTCTTGTAAACTACTGAGAAACCACCCCGGGTGATAATAATTTCGCGTTTTTTTTTCTTTTTGTTCATCACCCGGGGTGGTTTCCTGTGGTCGGCTGGTATCTAACGAACCTCGGAGATAACAGGCACGTTTTATTCGATGTTTGCTATATCATACTTAATAAATGGGATGGAAAAAACAAAAAAAAATCACAGGATGGTGGGTTCTCGTGAGGGCTGTTATCGACGGGGGGGGGGGTGATAGCAGTACGATGGGTAAGATTTGATACAGTTGGTACACCTACCCAGGCAGTACAGGGGGGTGATAACAAGGGGGGTGATATCGAAAGCCGAGATAATTACCACCTTTTGACGATTCCAGGCAGGTGAGGTACCAGGAGGGGGTGACAACGAGGGGGTGGTAACATATTATAGAAATTCCCGTTTTGAATGATACCGAAGGAGTATCGGCACGATAGAGGCCTTCGGGCACAATGCGACAAGGTTTTCAAGGGTCGGATCTGCGCGGGTGAAGATGCATCCGCGACATGACCCGACCTGGCCCGTGATTTTTGTTTATGTTTTAGAACCTGAACCGACCCGACCCGTGGGATTTTGAACACCTCCTGACCTCACGGGACCCGACCCGTGATCATTTTTTTTATTTTCGGATCTGACCCGACCCGACGCGCGAGGTTTTTAGTACCTCTTGACCCGACCCGACCGAAAACCTTCCGACCCGACCCGACCCGACCCGACCCGACCCGACCCGACCCGACCCGGTCCGATCCGCGAGATTTTGAAAAGCCCCTGCTATATTAATGTGTCATGTGTATAGCATTTCTTCTAAAATAAGATTTCCCATTGAACCCGACCCGACCCGACCCGGTCCGATCCGCGAGATTTTGAAAAGCCCCTGCTATATTAATGTGTCATGTGTATAGCATTTCTTCTAAAATAAGATTTCCCATTGAACCGGTTGATTGTTGCGTGTGCAAACAAACAAAAAACCCAATAAAACTCTTGATCTTGACAAACCGTTATCCAGCGTACGCTCGACGAACACACGATCTCGACAAACCGTACGTAGACATGCACAGAGCTCTGCAGAGTACGGATACTTCCATTTTGCCCGAAAAGAGCAGGAACAAAAAATAAAAAAGGCGTGCACACAGTACATCTCTGATGACTCCGCCATGCAACGCCTTGTTTCCGCGTGTCATGTTCTTCCTCTTCCGCACTGCCTGCCCTTCTCCTGATACACCAGGTGCTCATCCTCCCCCGTGCAGCATCGTCGACGCGAACAACAGTACACCAGCAACAACCGCACAAGACGGAGTCAAGGCAAGGGCAGACTTAGCAGAGGAGATCGAAGCACACTACCACTAGCAACACCGTCAACACCAACACCACTACCAACAGCAACACCGCGGCTACGACCACCACGCCAACGAGGACGATGTGGAAATTTTTTAAGTCCACCTTTTTAATCGGGCCCTTGACGGGTGTGATTCTGATGCAGATGGTCTACACCAGTTGCGTCCATCCGCCGCCCGTCGGCGGTAGGGAGGAGATGACGACGAAGACCTGGACGACGCACGAGCTCGGCACAATGGCGATGAGCAAGAAAATGGCAGCAGTCGTGTCCGACATTGTCGGCAGGTCGCCCGAGTTGGGGTTATCGAACACGACGGCGGCCTCCTCGCGTCAAAGGTAAGGGTGGCTACAGTGATGCATTGCATGACAGGACCGGTGTGCGCTGGGGGGCTGGCTTTGGGTAAGTTAGGCTAACGGGACAGCTGCATTAGGAGACCGCATTATTAATGGTTTGAGTTAAGGGACCGACTCATCATTCCATTTTATGATATTTGTGTTTATATATTTAGATCATTTTGGTCATTTTGGTCATTTTGGTCACTATGTGTTGTTGTTTTCTACCTAGAGTGATTTTGGCGATGTATCTGGACACGTTTTCGAACCAGATACTAGAAGGAAAAAAAAACATGGAGCAGACCCCTGCACACCCCTGCACAACTTCGTGTCTACCTTCCGGCCCTCGCGATTCGAGGTGTTTTGCTTGAACCAGCCTGCAATACTTACTCCTCGTGATCGCCGGCCACCTTCACTATTTCGTGGTTCCACATACACACATCCACATCCTCGCCCTTGATGTATGTATGTATAATATATCTGCATGATCTCTCTTTTTGCTGCCGGTTACGACGTACTTTTTCAGCTTCTGGGAGAGGATTGACCTGGCGACCATCGAGGACATTCGGGCCTCCATCCTTCTAGAGGCCGCCCGCCACAGGGTGGGTACAGGAAACGAGGTGAGCGGCAGCAGGAAAGCGCTGGCGAGGTTCGCGAGGAACGAGGACGCCGCAGCAACCTGCGCAACTGCACGGACTCCGGGCGGCCGAGGGCCTGCCGTCTGTATCTCGCAGTGCGAGAACAAGCGCTCCTTCTTCCGCGGCAAGGGTCCTCACGAGGGCGCATGCCATTTGCTGTGCGCTCTGGCGGTCGCGCCCTGCCTCAAGTGAGTTTATTGCTGCTGTATCATAGTACCATTTTTTTGTTTGCCGTAACTTGAAATATTTCGTACCGGGCAAACACAGTGTAGCTCGGTTTATGGCGCTCTGAATGCTTGCCGTGCTTCTTCAGCAGATGTTAGAGTACTATCGATAGCATAAACAGCCTGCATTGCACTGTATACGCGCGTATATATTAATAGTAGCACACGCACTCTGTACAATGACGTTAATACATGCAGTCTACGAGTACCATGACGTTAATACATGCAGTCTACGAGTACCATGACGTTAATACATGCAGTCTACGAGTACCATGACGTTAATACATGCAGTCTACGAGTACTGCTGTGCGGTTGTGAATAAAATTGCGCCGCACCATATATTGCGACCGAAATAATCTAACATGTCGTTCCGGAATGTCTCTCGCCGCCTCCCCCCCCCGGTATCCGGGATCCATTCGACACTCCCGTCAGTGACAACAACGGAAACAGGGACACCTCATGGGGCGGTTGGGCATCGAACGGCGTGGAAAGTCTAGACACTATTCTCGACCAGGCGGCTCCCCCAGTCTACTCCAACATGGCACGGGGCATGGCACGGGACATGGTAGCTGCCTTCCAAGCGTGCCTCTCTGTGTCTGCCGAGGTAGCGGCGGCCGCAAAGATGATTCTAGGCGGTGCGGTTTCCTTGACGAGGATGATCGTCTACCCGTGGGCCCGCGCAGCCGCGGAGGACGCCGCGAACATCGTGACGACGAACGCGGTGTCGCTCTCGCATGACGCCTTTCGCTCGTCCTCAGCGGGGCTGTCGGCCGCGCTTGAGCTCTCCCGGGACCTGTCTGGGTCTGCCGCGGTGGTAGGGGCGGAAGTGGCCGCTGCGACCGCGGCGTCTCTCCAAGGAGGCACGGCGGCAGCCCTCGGAGCGGGGTCCGACATCTTCTGGTCGTCTTCCGCGGGGAGGATGGTGACGGAGAGGGTGACGCCCCTGCTGGAGGAAGGCGCGACGGCTGTCCTCGACGCTGCCGGCGATTTCTGTGCTCGCCCTGCGATGGTGGCGGCGAGGGAAACCGTGGGGCCGCTCGTCGAGAAAGGCGCGACGGCCGCCGTCAAGGCTGTCTTCCAGCTGTGGCGGTCTTCTGCGGTCGTGAAGGGGAAGCGTCTGGCGAAGACCCACCTGGTGGACGATGGACTGGTGAGCAGGCCGGGCCGTTTCGCGCTGCCTTTCAACCATTTATTTTAATTATTTCTCCTGGCATGTTCTAACAATAGACTTGTGACGATGAACTAGAAAACCTATTTGGTGTTCCACATGCATACAAAACACTTTTACTGTGTAGCTAGGATGCCGACCGATATTCTTTAAGGGAGGTTACCTTCCATAGCCCCTACCCTGGTATACCTGCACCCCATACTTGTCGAATTTTGTTCGGACGATCTGGTACACCCAAGCTATTACTGTTCCGCGATTGTGGCGGCGAATCCCCTTGCAATTCCTGGTGCATACATACAAACAAACATACATGCGCATAACATACGTACCTAATCGTTTGCTGCATTTCCGCATTGTTTTCATCCTTGCTCCTGTCCAACGTGCGTGGGGCAGGCCTTGGTGCTGCTGCTGGTGCTGGCTGTCCGCGCGGCGTACCACTTCCGCAAGCTGCACGTGACGAAGGCGGGCCTGCACGCACGGGCAAAGGAAGAGTCATCGGAGCTCCAGCAGTCCAAGGGCCTGAACAACAGCTACGCCGACAACTTCCGCAAGACCAGGGACCAGCGAAAGGCCCTGTACCGCCTGCGGGACATGGCTGTCGAGGCGTCCCGCAGGAAGTCCGTCGAAGCCAACAGAGTTGGCGTGAACGGGGGGGGATCGGGGACGGGCGATGATGGGGGCGAGGCACCGAGCAGCGGTACCCCGGCACAGGGCAGCGGGGACGCCGAAGAGGGCAACGGGAACGCCGCACCCCGATGAATCAATGCTCGATCATGGAGGATGGCATGGTTTTGACGGGTTTCTTTTCACTTGTTTACGGAGAACGGGTGGTTCGATGTGCGGTGTGTGTTCGCTGCAGGGTTTAGGTTAGGCACACGCCGTAAAAGGGGCACGGGTGTGTGGTGGGCCCCGTTGATCGCTCTGTGAGAAAGGGTGGGATGGAAGCGCGGAGGGAAGGGTAGCGGCGAGGGCCGAGCCCGACTTTTATTTTTTTTATCCTCCGGCGGATGGGTAAAAATCAAGGCTTATCACGGTACTCGATAATCGAGACGGGACGGGACGGTACTGTTTTTACTTGTTTGGCGGAAAAAAAAATGAAGACGGGACGGGACGGGACGGTAAAATGACGACCAAACAGGTTTTCCAGACGGGACGGGACGGGACGGTTGGTGTACAATTTCTCAACGGGACGGGACGGTAATATACAACGGGATTTTTTTCCACGACGGGACGGGACGGTAAATATAATTTTTCACGGCGGGACGGGACGGTAAATATAATTTTTCACGACGGGACGGGACGGTAAAAATAATTTTTCACGACGGGACGGGACGGTAAATATTTTTCTTCACGGCGGGAAGAGACGGCACTGGATCATTGGATCAAAACAGTTGTTGCTCCAGAGGAACACACGAAAATAAACACTCGTACGAATCGTACGTAAACAGAAAGCCATCTTGAAATGCGTATTCCCATAATAAATTATATACCGGCACGGCGAAATCGCACCGAATTACCTTGCAATTTACAAATTACGCCACGAACTCGTATATATTTACATAATAGTACAGAGCAATCCTCATCATGCTTCGTCCACAGAAACAACCTTGCCAGCCGCAGCGTTTTGAGCAGCGACTGATGCGGCAGCCTCCACGTCGCAGTTAGCCTTTAACGCCGCTACATCCTGGAGAACCTTCGCTAGCCCGGGGATCAAGTGCGAGTTGAGCTTGAGCAGTATCATCGTTTCGATTTTGTCAGTCCCAAGGGAGGTGCGCAGTTGGCTAACGACTGCCGAAAGAGCAGAGAAGTTGTTCCTTTCTGCTTGACAACTGGTGGTGTCGATCCCCAGGTAAAGTCGAGCCAACAGTCCGACATCTGGCCAGCGAGCCGACACTACGAACCACCCCCCGTCTTGGCGTCTACTACATCCATCGTAAAATCGTAAATTCAAATTTTTGTTATTTCATTATTTCATATTTTGATATTTTGATGTTTCATATTTCGGAATTTTCGTATTTCATAATTCCGTAAATTCGTAAATTCTTATCACTTTGATTTAATTTTAATGTACTACCAGTGTGAAAAAACAAATTTTGCAAATTCGTAGATTCTTGGTGGGAATGACGGGAAGAGACAATGGGCAGGTGTGAATCTTGGCGGGAGAGACAAGTTTTGTCGGCGGGACGGGACGGTAAAGACAACGGCGCATGACGGGACGGGACGGTAAATTACATTATCTCGACGGGACGGGACGGTAATTTTCAACGGGAGCGATTTTCTTGGCGGGACGGGACGGTAAAGTTCAACGGGGCAGATTTCGATGACGGGACGGGACGGTAAAGTTCAACGGTTGGATATTTGTCGGCGGGACGGGACGGGACGGGATTTGACGGGACGACGGGAACAGTTTAACGACGGTTTAACCGTCCCGTCCCGCCGTTACCGTCGTTACCGTCCCGCCAAAATACCGTGATAAGCCTTGGTAAAAATAAAGCCTCGACGGGGTCTCAAGGGGGAGGGGGGTTATGGGTTCAGCACAGACGTTGCGCGCACGATTGCTGTGCCGCTAGGTCGTATTTCGTATACAGGGCGTCTCCGGGAAGAGATGCTGTAGTATGTGCGCGCCGTGTGTTCGGACTGCTGCTGAGGCATTGTTTGGAAATATACAATATGCACTTCGGGACAGAACGACCCCGTTTCAAACAAAGAGTATTTTTGCTTGCTACCGTGCACAATGGTGCTCACCGTCGGCAGTGGTTGCATGCATTCGCCGCAAAGGAGTTGTTACATCTTGTTTGCAAGTGCAGCTGCTGCAGAAGACGAAAAAAAAAGTGTAATTTTTGTTCTACTGTTTTTCAGGAGATGAGGAAGCGGAGGGGGGGCTCCTGACACGCCCGCCTTATCTTGGCGAAGAGCTTGAAATCTCCTACGACGACTTTGATATTGACCAGCGTATATAGCGCTGTTTTTGTGTTTTACGCAGCGGTTTTCCTCTCCATGGAGACTCAGTCGTTTCGCGTACCAGAGCCTATGTGGGGATATTAGAGCTTCTACTGGTCTCATAACCGTTGGTTTGGAGTAACTTAACCCCTCCAACTCCCGACACAGCGACGGAAACAACGATAAACTTTAGTTTCGCCAACTGTGTACGAGCAGCGTGAGCGCCCAGCAGAAAGGGAAGAATCATGTTGCGCCGGTGCCTTACGATTTATCTTGGCGTCGTATCTCGGACACCGATTTGTGCCATCCCCCAATCGCCACGCAGGGGCCGCTGCTTGGTGTAGTCGTCACTTTTCGCCCTCCATTTTCCTCTTTGAAGCCCCAGGGTTCATTATTTTCGCCGACATCCCAGTGAACCTACCCCCCTATTAATATACACCACAGCAAACTCTGGCTAAGAGAACATTCGGAAGACGGGCGCTCCGCTTTATAATTTACGGGATTTTTTTTTTTTTTTTTTTTTAATCTACAGTATGGTTCACGGAACACCTCATCAGCCGCCGACGCCAATATCGACTATTATTGCTACTACGACCACAGTTTAGTTGTGGCTACAAATATCTGATGGGTTAGTACACACGTGGAACAGATCATCTACAGATATATCATGCGCTAGATCATCTACAGATATATCATGCTCTAGATCATCTACAGATACATCATGATCTAGATCATCTACAGATATTTCATGATCTAGATGATCTACAGATAGATCACCATCTAGATGATCTACAAATAGATCATCTAGATCATCTACAGATATATCATCATCTAGATTATCTACAGATAGATCATGATTTAGATCATGTAGATCCTAACCTGCCGTTATGAGATGCTGTGCAGGATCTGTAGAGTACAGACCCAACCCAGGAAAGATGTTCTACATCGTGCAGGTTATATGGCCACCACCAGGCAACATGAGCTAGATCCTACAGATCATACAGATCATACAGATCACACAGATCAGGAATATATCTGCCCTGAAATATCTAGATCATGATCTATCTGTAGATGATTTGTCCGAGATGTGACGTGTTAGAACCGTTTACGTATTTAGGCACTAAGAATCAGGATTATACAATGCTACTACAGAGTAGTCTGGGCGGAATTGTAACGACCGGTGGGGTATATTAGTGAAGGGTTTTCAGCCGCGTAGCCCGCCATAAACTATCAACTACGTGGACATCGAGAACATATAGCAAACGCGTCCCCCTGTGGGAATTAATCAACCCAGGGTCAGCACGAGAACATAGAAGAAATGGGTACCCAAACATAATGTGTTCTGAAAGTAAACTACAGCAGTATAGTGGTCCCTCTATGATGCCGACATGCGCCAGCCAAGAATGATACCGTCACTATAAATAAAGCGGCAACCGGCACTACTCCGCTCACGGCCACACTTGTTGATCCCACCTGTGCCAAGCGATTTCACAGGCATTATAGCGGGCAACCGGCACTATAGAGGGACTACTACTACTATACCTGGGTATGTACAAATTTGAAGTAGTTTTATTTTCATTGCGGGGGACATGAAGAGCAAAATCCCAAAGCACAGGACAACAAAAGTGTCCGCTCCGCTCCGTGTTGTTTGCGTCTTGAAAACAGGGATGTACGTTACGGCAAATCAGAGACGCGGACTACCAGTAATACGCGAATATCGCGCGTCTCCAATACTTACCGTTATCACCGCTAGGAAAAAAATGATACTACTACGACTACTGCTGTGGGATTTTCCCCGGGAACGTATAGCATGTAGGGTTTCCTATACATTTTAAGGCGATTTTTTGCGTAGGAGGATAGATGATAGGTAATGTTATGTTACCGTTATTACCTGGTATTATTTTCTTCTCATCCTCAACCACAATAATTTCTGACTTATCGTTACCCGTAACGTACATCCCTGCATGAAAGTGATCTCCAGATACTCGTAGCGACGAAATGTTATGTTCCCCTTGAGTCAAAACAAGGCAGGGTCCGAGAAATTGGACACACCTCGGACAGATCATCCACAGATAGATCATGATCTACTTTAAATCATCTACAGATAGATCATGATCTACTATTTGTAGATGATCTGCAGATATATCACGATCTAGACCATCTACAGATAGATCATGATCGAAATCATCTACAGATGGATCATGATCTAGATCGTCTAGAGATGGATCGTGATCTAGGCCATCTACAGATAGATCATGATCTACTATAGATCATCTACAGATATATCACGATCTAGATCATCTACAGATAGATCATGATCTAGGCCATCTACAGATAGATCACGATCTAGACCATCTACAGATAGATCACGATCTAGATCATCTACAGATAGATCGTGATCTAGACCATCCATAGATAGATCATGATCTAGATCATCTACATATATATCATGATCTTGATCATCTACAGATATATCATGATCTAGATCATCTACAGATATATAATGATCTAGAGCATCTACAGATAGATCATGATCTAGATCATCTAGTTCCTCACCTGCCGTTGCGAGAGGTTGTGCAAGGTCTGTATAGTGCAGCTCCAACCCCGGAAACATGTACGAGTATATAGATAATGGCGGATTATACGGGTTCCACTCGGCAGCGTGAGCTACATCATACAGATCATACAGATCATACAGATCAGGAATATATCTGCATTGAAAGATCTAGATCATGGAGTGGGAATGACCTATAACATCTGTCTGTCCGAGGTGTGGAATTACGCCACGGCTACGTTACAAACAAACGCGTCTATGTTGCTTTTGAGCCAAAAAACGGTTACAGGATTAGGTCAGCATTTCCAGGAGTTCGTGTCACGCCCGCACAACAATTCCGCCGCTTGGGTGGGGATCGTAGAAAACTACGTAGTGCTCCATGATTATGGCACTCCAAATAAAAACGTGTTCGAGTCGCTCTCAGCTGCAAGCAGCGCAAAGCTTGTTCCACAGGACAACCTAGGCCTCTGTCAGGGGGAGGGCCAAAACCAAAGTAAAAAAAAGTACGAGATATTACTTCCAAGTACCGGTATACTGTATGTACCAGTATGATTTAGAGTCGCTTTCGACGTGAAAAAAAATCTTGATATTTTTATACTCTCTTTGCATCGCGCATCAAGAAGCAAAGGGAAACACACAAAAAAACAGCGCATCCGCGCCCCTCTGTTTGTTTTGAGCTGCTACTCCACGGCTGAAGAACGAACGAGCAACCTCAAAAAGCGGGCTCGTCAATTCCTTTGCAACACAACAGCAGCAGTTTTAGTTACACGAGAACACTACACTACACTATACGACGCGTAGCGACCCTGCCCCCTCCCACCGACTCCCCCTCTCGCCGGCGCAGAAGAACCCTGCAATGTGAAAAAACGCGTGTCATTTTTCGAAGGACAAAAAAAAGGGTCGAAAAGTTATGATGTTAAGCAATTGGAGGGGGAAGGGCGCGGGGGGAGATATCTGCGGGGGAGAGGGGGGGGGGGGTTGTACAAAAAAACTTGGTTTATTACGTCCGCGCTACGCACCACACTCGCACCGCACTCCCCAATAAAACAACCTCTCTCTCTCCCTCTCTCTCCCCCTCCACTTCCACAACTAAAAAGCACCATGCCCCATTTGCTCGCACACACACACAAAAAAGTACACAAAACATTGATAGCATCACCACTACCAACTTTCAATATACCAAGCTCACAAGCAAACCAGGCCACGACCACGCGACGAACGCACGGAGCACAGGCCGCCCAAACCGGCGCAGCCGGCGCTGGTAAGACAACCCGACAGATCAAAAGAAACTCAGCGAGACAGACCGACGGCAAGTACTTACAAACAGAACCTCAACCGGAGCCAGAGCTACGCCTTTCCCCCAACCATGCCCGACCGGACGCACGAGAGGCCGTGGAGTCCCCGCTAACCCGCCGCAACAAGCTTGGTGGGAGAGCAATGCCTGCCTGGTCGCGTGAAAACCCGACGATGCTGCCGTCCCGCATTTTATACAGGGATGCACAGGGTCCTGTGGCTATACACTACGGCCATACTGACAATGAAAATCCCTCCCCGCCCCCTCCTCCCCTGCCATGGCTCAAGAGAAACCCAATGGAAACAGAGCCGCGGTTGTAAAGCACGCTTTTCCATGGAGGCGAACACCCGCACCGCCGCCCTACACCCACCGTCATATCTCCTCTTCTCGATCCCCAGCGGAGATTTTACTCTATCTCGACACGCGCACATCACCAGGATGCGAAGAGCAGACTGTAGCACAGGCGCGAGCAAGCCGCAGCAGAGCACGCGGGCACGCTCAGCAGAAATGGCCACGGAGAGGACCGACCCGGACGCGAGCAGGAGTTTATCCAGCGCCGTAGCCTACCGATGCGTGCTTCTCGCTCCATACTCTCGGTGCTTCCTAGTTACAGGTCAGAGTGTCTGGGCCCTCCCTCCACCGGTTCAGCGCACCCGGATGAGCCTGGTGATAATTGGCGAGGCATGAGCCGGGCAGGACCACGTCGTGGATGGAGAGGATCTCGCCTTATTCGAAGGGACGTGAGACGGTGTGCCGTGCAATCGCTCCGAGTACCGTCTGCGGTATTTCTTGGAGTAGCTCAGTAGTGGCGCTGCGCTCCTACGGTCGGGAGTCAGGGGTGGCTGCGCGAAGGGAACTTAGAGCCAGGCGCTCGCACTGGGACGCTGGTTCGTTAGGAAGATACGGGCTGCGGACGCTGCATGGTGCCGGACGGAGAGCGGTGCACATCGAGTAGGGATGAGCTGTGGACATTGCGAGTGACGCGTCGGGGTCCTCACTTGCGGCGGATGAAGTCGTGACGATCTTACCGGGAGAGAACGCGTGACGATGCAAGCGTGTTTTAGTGGTTGGGGGGTGGGGGAGGGGGGGGTGGGGGGGAGAAAGGGGGGGGGGGGGGAAGGAGGGGAGGCAAGGGGGAAGGAGGGGGGGTGGGGGAGAGAAGGAAGAGAGCGGGGGTGAGGGGAGGGAGGAGTAGGAAGGGGAGGGGGGAGGGGAGGAGTGGGAGGAGGAGGGGGAGTGAGAAGGAGGGAGGGGGGAGGGGGAGGAGGGGGGAAGGAGTGTAGGAGAGGGGGAGGGACAGCGGCTATATAGCTGGGAGGGGAATTCTACAAGATGACACGTTTTTTGTTTTCAATGAACCCCCCTGGAATATAATAGCATAGAGGGGAAAACTGCCCAAGAAAAAGTGCCGAGTGCAGCAGCATCGGCCACACCAAAGGAGGCCGGACTTTTGGGGGGAGGGGATATAGGGGACGGATGTGTCCCATGTTGCAACGGAGGGAGATAGTACCACACGCACTCGGCAGTAAAAGCTGATACGTACATACCAGGTATGTTTTTGGTGGCGTCACGAACTTGAACGTCGTTTTGAGTCGTGGCATCCCAACAAAAAAAAACGAAACCCTCAACCCCTTGAGAACTGGCCCCACACATTTGGGGACAGACTACTTGGAAATAGTGTAGGATTTTTTTCTTTTTTGAGTTCTGAGTGGGTTAAAAACGCGTATCCCAACAAACAAAATCGGAACCCCCCGGAAGTATTTGCACTGCTTTTTGCTGTTGCACCTCCTTAAAAAAAAACGTTGACGAAAACGCACTCGCCCCGGTGTGTTATGTTCATACATATATACCACCAGTACCTCGCAATACCTACCTGGGTCTTTGTGCCATGTTGGCCGATATTAGAATACCCGTTTGATACTCAAATCAGAGACCCCACGGGCGTTATATTCCTGCCCAGAGTGGTACGTGTACAGTAGTAGTGCCGGTGCCTGTATAGTGCCGGTTTGCGCCAGCCAACAATACCGGCACTATAGCGGCAACCGGCACTACTACTCCGCACACTACCACACTACTGTAGTTATAATCCCATCTGCGCCAAGCGATTCCACAGGCACTATAGCGGGCAACCGGCACTATAGAGGGACACCACTACTACAGCAGTAACAGTAACAGGTATTAAATTGCGACCGAAGCGAGTTGCTAGTTTAGACTAAACGGTCCGGCGCCGGGAATATAGGACATGCTGCACACTGCCACACGAGATAATCCCATCTGTGCCAAGCTATCGAATGGAGTCAAGATACGGCCTTACAATCCCATCTGTGCCAAGCGTTTTCACCGGCACTGCTGTAGCGGGCAACCGGCACTATAGAGGGACCACTGGTGTAACTATACTCTGTGTTCATACCGGTCGTCGTATCTCCCCGCACGAGAAGCGTTCTTCATGTCCCGAATTCTCGTCTCGTCGTAAGCCCCTTGCTGCAAGACAGAAGAGGCGTGTAGGCACAGGCACACACAGCGAGGCATAAAATCGGTACCGGTATATAACATCACACAAGGTTTCTGCGGCTTACGCTGCCACGCTCAACGGACAGATACTATACTCAAGTACGTAGATAAGAGACGTACCTTGGAGAAACAGAGAGAGAGAGAGGTAGAAACGCAGACAGATGGATAAGCATATACTGTATACGGCAGTACGACAATACGGAGAGGGACGCGCAGATCTACAGAGAGCAAGAGAGAGAAAATGCAACCCGTATATACTACGAGCGACTTACCCCAGCTTGCATAATACGAGATTTGACGATATCCTCCATCTCACAGCTGTTTTTTTTGCAAAATGAATACACACTTCGAAGTAGAAATATACAGAGACATAGATAGACATATGGAGGGAGCAATGTACACATGATATATATATATATCTCATTCCGTCCGGTTTACAAGGGACCATTTTAATTCGAAGGTGAAAACTAATGAATGTCTTGAATTAGTACGAAATCATTAAAACAAATGGTGTTGTATCGTAGGCTTGGGTGAATTTGCCAAACTGGGGGCGGGTGTCGTAGTAGCAGCACAATAACTTGGTTCCATTCCGTCGGGAAATACAAGGATACTTTTCATTCGATAGTAGTGTACAAACGATCCTTAAACAGGGCCACACACAGAGTTAGGTATCAATTTGTATATACGAGTGTACAGAGAGAGAGGAGTTCGTGCATAGAGACAGAGACAGGCACAGGTGCAGGCACAGAGAGAAGGAGAAGTGCATACCCGGTGTTTAATCACTACAGCAGTAGTATATCATAGTGACGGAGATAGACACACAGAGCTAGAGAGAGAAAGATCGATTCACAGCGCCAACATCAGCATGCTAACTCAAACGGGCACGATATCTATAAAAAAGGTAGGGCAGGGTAGGGTAGGGTAGGGTAGGATACGGTGGGGTGAGGTAGGATGGGATGTAGATATGTAATCGGTCGTACCTCGAGGTAGGCGATGTTCATGTTCGCGTGCCTGCCGCCCCCGCCGTCTCCGTCGTACTTGCTGTAGTCTCTGTTCTTACGCCTGGCCTGCTTGTGGAGCGCCTCTTCCGCCCTAGCACGCTCTTGCTTAACCTGCCGTGCATTAATCAAGGGGATGGGATGGGATGGGATGGGGGTGAGGATGGGATGGGGTG
>MEHQ01004315.1:18135-94825 GCA_008828725.1 Saccharina japonica | reverse complement strand
GACTTGCATATGGATGACAACTTCAATGAGTTAATTTAATGTCTGGTGTGGCTACTTTCTGAGACAGCAATGGGAGCACTATGTATCTGCCTCATGAATGCCTTACCATGTCACACTACGTGATACGATCATTCCCCTTGTGCGGAGTTGAGGTTCCCGACCCCGCACAAATGATCTACTCGACCGCCAGCCTTGGGTAACCGCCAAAAAAAAACAAGAAAAAAAAACGGCACCCTGGTTGTCTAGCTCACGCAGTGAGAGGCATGTTTTACAGCGTCGTCGCCAGGCGACGCCAACCCAACCCATACATATATAATATATGGGGGGGGAAGGGGGGGTACTCATGTCGTGCACGGCCGTAGTCGTATGACCATAGACCCTCGCATCCCTACAAGGGGGGGGTACGGTATCCCCCCCCCCTGTTAAGGTACCCCCTCATAATATATACCTACGAGGCGTTATCGCCTGCCTATGGAGACTCTCTCGCCCCTTCGTTCAGAGGGAAAGGTACCCGGCGAGCAAGCAATCAACGACTAAATACAACAACCAAAAGATAACTCCCAAGCACCTTGTTGCGTGAGTGACCAACACAGCAGACCCAGAAACTGCATTATTACGTACATACGTGGTAGTAGTCGGTCCCTATACGCTGGTCCGTCCTGGCCTGTACCGCCTAACGCAGTAAGTAGTCGCTGGTACCAGGTATACGGTTGCAGCTTTCTTTGCTATTGAATCGCGTCGTACACGGGGTAGGCTTGATCGCGAGGGCCGTAGCACGAGGCCATGGGAACGGGGTCAGGCATGGGAGGAGGAGATAGAGCAGAAAACCAAGCAAGGTTAAAAAATAAAGTTTGTACGATTACACACACCAAGTAAGTACACTCCCGTCACAGAAGAAGTAGAAGCTGGTCGAACTAAATATTGTACGTGCAGGGGTCAACCCTGAAACAATAAATAACAACACCTTAGCAGGCATGTTACCTCGGGGATGCAATCCTGACAACACACCACCTCAGTATCGTGATCCAATGAAATGCACTCATTTCTCATTTTCCGATACCAAACTCTCCAAACAGTACGTACTCGTATGTACCAGGGCATGAATTAGGTGTTGCGCTGTTGCGCAACATTTGGTCAAAATAACCGTTTTGCAACAGTCGCCGCGAGGCTGGTTGCGCGCGCAACGCAACACGCGTTTTTGGGCGCGCAACATTTTCGCCGCAAGCGAAAATTTTGTTGCGCGTTTTTTTCTCGCCGGAGGCGAAACATTTCTTTGGGGGTCTTTTTTTCTTGATAATTAGTCGTGATTGAACATATTTTAGGCCCCTTGTCTTACTCGCCATAGCCAAAAACAAAATTTAGGCACCTTTTGCTATTCGCCGTAGCCATAAATAAATAAAAAGCACCTTTTGCTATTCGCCGTAGCCATAAATAAATAAAAAGGCTTTTAACTTAGTTTTGAGGTGTATATTCGCGTNAGTCGATTTTTTTGTTTCAAGCTTTTTTTTTATAATTCGCCGTACGATTACGTACTAGGCGTATTTTGTTTTTAAGCACCTTTTGTCCAATTGACCGTAATTGAACATCTTTTAGGCCCCTATGCGCCATAGTCGAAAACAAAAAATGGGCACCTTTTTCTATTCGCCGTACGGTAGGCTTTCGTTACTTTTTGGGCACTTTTTTCTATTCGCCGTACGTAGCCAAAAAATAATTCAAAGGCTTTTTACTTGGTTTTGAGGCGTATATTCGCGCCTATATCGCATTTTTTTCGGCTCCGGCGGCCCTCCAGGGGGCTTGCGCGCCTACGGCGCGCGACACGCGCCACAGGCGTATTGCGCTGCGCGCAACATCCCTTGAGTCGCCTGTTGCGCTGCGCGCAACAGAGGCCGAACCACCAATTAATGCCCCTGGGTATGTACATATTTCATACTCGTACGTACGTGAATCATGAATCATACGAGTACCTCCGTGGATTGCATGAACGTACAGTAATACGACGTACTGCTTATCAGGCAGACTACTAGTATTTTATTTTTTATTATTTTATTTCGCGTAGGCTACGTACGTAGATCTTGAAAGATCTTTTTCATTTGCAGGGGTGTTTAATATGAACTTTTTGACTCGACAGATTAATCCATTAACCCCGGAAATGGAAACAAAAGTAGTTGCAACGAAATGGTTGGTGCATGCCATTAAAATGCCGGTAAAACGTGTTTGCGTACATCCGTGACAGTCCCGAGATATTTCCACGGTCTGTAGCTCGCCTGTCGCCTCAGTTACTAAATAATGCAGAATACAGAATAAACCCAGCGGGCCTACGTAGAAACGTGTGCGTTCATATTTAATTGACTTCCGGTGAAAAACAATACGATACCTGGTATCATACGTGCTACTGCTGTAAGATACGTACCTGGATGAAATGGTTGGTATTGGTAAAAATCGACAAACACATACAAGTAGTGTGTGTGTTCTTGACATGAAATCGTCCTTTCCACTCGTCGGCATCCAGCACACCCAGTGTCTGCCGATTATTCCAATCCTAGAGAAGTACCTCTGTCTAGAAATATAAGCACCGTTATTATTCAATATTTATGTACAAACGGTGCTTATATTTCTGGACAGAGTGGTGCCAGTTCTGTGGTCACAAAACTATGACACAGAGAGACTATTCATACTAATATACTACGCTGCAGTGCAGTAAGCAGAGCAGACAATGCGATGCCATATACGACAGGCACGACCTGTCCTGCTATTACGGGGGACCATAGTAAACACTAGTAAATAGGACCTACGGTACACACAAAAACCTATATATTTCCCTATTTTTACTAACAATATTTGGTCCTATTTACTATGATGGTCCTCCGTAATAGCAAGCCAGCTGCATGAAAAAGAAAAAAAAAAAAAAAAAAGCGAAAAAGAAGAAAAAAGAATAAAAAAAAATATATTAAAGGAAATCAATAGACAGGCGAACAACCAAACAAAAACAATAACCAAAGAAAAATAAAGAAAGTGTCGTGCTTCCCCGGAGGAGATGCGACAGACAAAAATAAATGAAATGAAATGACATACCGGTGTTGTTCGTATCTGTGGGTAAGACCTATGCCAATGGGAAAGCAAAGTTGGAAATCGATCTTTGAAATATTTGCCTGGAATTTTCAGGCTGAAGATCCGCTCGTACCGCCGCTGTGGGAAAAAGGGAAACAAACTTTGTTTTTTTTCCTTTTTTTTTTTCAAACGGCTGCAGGCGGCGCAATTTGCTTTTTCTCGTTGGAAATCGTCAACACCCTGATAAAAATCAGCTCGTGCGACGATAGACCTTCGATCTCGACAAAGACTCAGCCCACGGCCAACCCGCTTCGGGTCGGGCAAGACCAACGAGTGTAGATGACGGCCTCGAAGGTATAAGGTGGATCCATGGTCTAGGAGGCGAGAGATTGCCGGCGGCGTCCTACGCTCTTCTCCCCAACCCGAAAAAAAAACTATTTTTGGCCATTTGACACAGATCGAGAAATTTTGTCATCTGTTTTATGCACACCAGCAGCCAATTGTTTGTTTATCAGACGCCTGGCCAGCGCCCGCCACATATCACCGGCCATCGTGTGAACACGGTGACCCTACGATGGGATGGGTCGGAGCCCGTAACGAGCGCACCGCGTTCAGAATTCATGACGCAGTCGTTGGTTTCGTCGATCAATGTCTGTCGAGGACTCGGAATCTCGCCGCTTCGAACTAACATTCGCCTGAGTTTTTCTCAAGCCGATTTTGTCCCAACATCGGCCTGAGAATTGCCTTTTTCGGGCTTTTCCAAAAGTTGGGAATATTCCGTTTTAAGAATCGGTCCCATAGCAAGCTTGTTCTGGAAAAATCTGGCGGGGATCTTAGGAATTCAAACTTTTTAGGGTAACTTTGCTTTCCCATTGGCATAGGTCTAAGGACCTTTTTTTGTAGTCATCACTCATACATATATATTAGATATTGGTTCGTATACAACGGGTACGTATGATATACGGTTGGTTCCTGTCCTTCTGACACACTGCTGTAACAGCGAAACACCATGTTGTTGTCTTCACATTAAACCCGTTCTTTCTACTCAACCACATCAGTACACCCAGTGCCTGTCCTGATTCCCGGTCCTAGAGAGATACAAATTATGTGGTAACAGACTGTGAAACAGAGAAAAACCAAAACAAAATAAACGCAAATTAATGGGTAAAGCAAGTGAGATGCGTAACGTACCGGGTACGAGAACACAACGACACGAGCCGAACCAAAAAATAAGAACAAAAAGACAAATAAAAAACAAATTCTGAAATGAAACAGAATACAAATGACGCAGGGAGACAGAAGCGCCCCTAGAAAAAAAGCACACGTGCCCAAGAGAAACATATAATAACCATGGAACAATTAATTATTCACTAAACTACAAGTGATATATTTTTAATTATTATTCGTGTTGTTGTCATTATTATTTATTGTCATCATTATTATCATTATTAGTATTATTATTTCGTATTATTATTATTATTATTGTCATTGTTATTATTAATGTGAATACCCGCCATTGTGTAGTATGAGCTTCAACATTGATCACTCAAGCACTCCGAAATAACAAAACTAGGGAGACACAAATAAAATAAATGGATTGTTGTTTGCCATATACAGCACAGAACACCTATTCATAATAAGAAACAATATGGTGCCCAGACTGCTTTTCTTATTTGAGATATGGTGCTTTCTACACTACAGTAATTCCAAGATAACGACTCCCGAATTTCCTATTTTCCTCTAAATCTCAGCCTGGCTTTCTTACTAGCCTGTTTCTTATTATGTATGCTGTACTACTGTATTTATGTGTGTGTATGTTTTCACAATAAACCGTCCACTGCGTAGCTTCCAACAGCAGGATGTATAGCCCCCCCTCGCTCGTGTCGCAACGAAGCCGCGTTTTTTTAACGCACTCACGCTTTCCGATGAGCAAGCGCCGAGCCGCGGTTGTACCGCCCTTCCCTTCTGCACCCCGCCGCTGCAGCTCATGCCACCTTGCTGTTAAATAACCCGTCACTTTTTTTTCGCGTCATGGCTTTTGCGCATGTTACACAGGATACAGGATACGAAATTCCAGTGTAGGTACCGAACTTCGAACAGTTTAAATAACCCGGCACTTTTTTTTTCGCGGCATGGCTTCTGCGCCTGTTACACAGGATACAGGATACGAAATTCCAGTGTAGGTACCGAACTTCGAACAGTTTTACCGTTCCCGGGCCTTCAACTTGCAAACGCGGCATGATTGACCTGCCGTTCACCCGACTTTGCCGTCGTGCAAGGGACTGGACTGTATGCGTCACAGCCGCAAAGCCAGACAGCTTTATGGCTTCGCCTGCTCATCGGACTGCGCCCATCACGCATACCGCTAGTTAGCCTAGCTTCGCACCCTACGCAGGTCAAACGACTTACTCTGGTCTGCTAACGCCCCTTACCGTTGTACATGCGCACGTGCGCACGCTGTTGTTGTACATGCGCGGATCGTTCGACCACGATTTATGCGATTTTTTCGTCACGGATTTCTCCTTGCATACAAAAAGTGATGGTTCATTCAATCACCGTACTTGTATAGGTACCGAAACTCGTGCTGCCCTTGTGTACGACAGTGCGTCTTTATACCAGGTATACGATAGTGTACGAGACAGAGTGCCCTCATAGGCCGTTATGTACGGCAGTGCGCCCTTATAAACAGCAGTGTGCCCTCGTATACGGCATTCAGCCCCTATACACTGCTGTAGGCACTATACTGCTGTTTTAGACGGCATTGGGTGCTGTGTTACCCCCCCCCCCTCCTGTACTGCTGTATATAGGCAATATACTGCTGTTTGACCCGGCAGTGGCAGTGGGTACTGCTTTTTTATACCGCAGTGGGTGCTGTCTATCCCTCCTATAACGCTGGGGGCATTACAACTTCGTACCCGTTTTTATACTGCAGTAGGTATACTGCAGTGCTACCGCTTTTTATCATGCCGGTGGCACAATATTACCTCCTTTTATACTGCAGTAGGTGCGGTACTACCCAATTTTTTTTTTTTTTTTAATTAAAAAAACAACAGCTGTGAGCTCGAGGATTTTATAATGCCGGTGACTACCCCATTTTATTTTGCTGGTGGCATAATAATACCCCTTTCATACTGCTGTAGTGGGTACGGTACTACCCCGTTTTATATTGCCGGTGGCATACTACTACCCGTTTTATACAGCAGTGGGTACGGTACTACCCCAACTTTTATTGCCGGTGGCATAATAATACCCCTTTTATACTGCAGTGGGTACGGTCCTACCCCATTTTATATTGCCGATGGCATATCAATGCCCGTTTTATACTGCAGTGGGTACGGTACTACCCCATTTTATAATGAACCCAAATCACTAACTAATTAAAAATTCATCCAGGTACTTTTAAGTTTTACTCCATAACCTGTCCTCACACACCTCTTCTTATATACCATACATAGCTACAAATAAGTAGACCCACTCTATCACGTCAACTCGTCGGAACACTATACTATACCTGGTACGTTTATTTCAGACTGTTTAATTTTAATTTAATTTTAAGTATTTCTTCCCCCACAAATAGACACACACTTCCTGAATTCTACAGCCTCAGATTGTGTCCCCCTCATACGGGATGTACATCCTACATGAGGACATATAAAATCCGTAAGTACGCGCGATCGAAGTATTACACTCAGCTAGCAAAGATGAGCTTCGACGAAATCCTCGAGCTCACAGCTGTTGTTTTTTAATTTTTAAATAATGCCGGTGGCATTAATAATGCTCCTTTGTACTGCAGCGGGTATAGTTCTACTCCTTTCTATAGTATGCCGGTGGCATGAATATATTATGCCGGTGGCATGATACCACTCTTTTTATTCTACACCCTGCGACATCCGAGATTGGACATCCCGGGTTTTGTTGGGGGGGAATGGTGATGAAAAATCCCCGGTAATCTCCCAAAAAATATATATATATATATATATGCGGTAGATTTACCGATGCTGATACGGGTCCAATGCTCGAAAAATATTGGATCGGTCGATATTGTAGGGTTTTAATGGGTTATTACCGGCTGTAACAAGAATACAACGAGAATGCCTGGAAACGGGGATGGGGGTGAAAAATCCCCGGGTTAGAAAAATGCCTCGATGGCGCTGAAAATTTCAGGGTATACAATTTCGCGAGTGGGAAGCATTAATCCGTCCTCGGAATTTCGGTATTACTTTTTAACCTCGAGTAACAGCCAAGCAAATACCACGGAAACGGGGATGCGAGTGAAAAATCCCCGGGTTTGCAAGATGCCACATTGGCGCTGTGAAGCTTACATGGTATACTAATTAAGGGGTGGGGGTCGTGAATCCGTCGTCTGATTTCCGATGTCACTCATCAGCCCCGAGTAACAGCCAAGCTAAAAACGAAAAAGATTAGTCACGTACGTAGCATATTGTGGATTTTATTGAAAACACCCTCGCGCGCTCAGTTTTTCTCCGATCGCTGATCTGAGACCGGCTACCCCCCTAACACGACCAAGCCGCGTCTTTTGAAGCTTCCCTCTTGTTAATAATCAAACCGGCTTGTCGATTTTGTCTTCCCCCAAAAATATATCAGGTTTTTCAGGCACGGGATTTTTTTTTTCGGGAGGTTTTTTTTATCGCTTTGGAACGGCCGTTTCCGACTAAAATACCATTTTTTCTCCCAAGAATTGAGCGCGCGGGACGTAAAGTACCTCCAATCTCGGATGTCGCCAGGCATGGTGCTACCCCTCTTCTATTACCGGCGGCATAACAGTACACTTTTTTATTTATTTCCAATGAGGGCTGTGCCCCCTCCATACTGCTGTTCAAACAGATACTGTCCGTCACTATTCGGTTGGTGCAGACGCTGACCTTATGTAATGCAGTCAATGGAAATTCACTTCCACACTGCATTGCGCGGGGGGTGCTGTCCTTTTATTGCTGTGGGTGTTGAAACTGCGGTTGGCGTGGGTATGGGCCTTTATACTGCTACCTGGTGTGTACGAGGCCCTGTGCTTTCCTGTTTGGGAGAACAGCTATACATACTACTCGTAGGCGCACCGCCGCTCTACCTCTGCCCCATACATCCTTAACGTGTTGCACCCCGTCCCGGCCCCATCCCCTGCCCTCTTCCTTACCGCCCTCTTCCCAAAGATGGTGTCGTCTGGTGACGAACGGCCTTCGTAGCGCAGGTTGCGATCTCATAGGCGTTCCCGTCGGAGTGGCCGGGAATCGGAGTCTTCTTCGCGTTCGCGATCGCGCAACTCCCCCCCGTCGGGCCTCTTCTGAGACAGCGGTTCCTGGCAGAGAAATATTGGAGGGCATGCCCCAGCCGGCGACCTTTCTTCAGCCCGGAGACAGAGCCGACCCCAGCGGAGGAGACACCGCGCCTCCAAGATGAGAAGGAAGAGGCACAAACTTCTTTCGGCTCGTCGGTTCGTCAGCACGAGCCCTCGCCACGTCCCACCGAGCGTCAGCACGGCACCTCCCCGAGCGCGACAGCGCGGCCGCGACAGGACTCGTCCCACAGCCGGGGCGCTAATGTCCCTCCAACCGGAGCGCTCGAGCGTCTGGAGCGGGAGAAGCAGAGGGCGAAGGAGACGACGCTCCGGTGGAGACAGCGCCTTCGTGAAGTACAGCGCGATCTGGACGAAGCGGAGCGAGCGGAACAGGAGGCTGTCGCGGCTGCTTCCAGGGAGCTCGAGTCCGTCACTCGGGCAAACACGGTTGGAGACACCGACGCGGCTCCGACCCTTGCGCTCATCGTGGCCCTTCGACAGGTCCACGACGACGCGCCGGACCCTGTGTTCTGGCAGACTCCTGAGGAGCTGTCATATCGCAAAAAGGCCCAAAAGCAGCGCGGTGACAGCAGCGATCGGGGAACGGACGACCGTCGTGGGGGTGGTGGCTCTGGTGGTGGTGGTTCTGGAGGTGGTGGCTCTGGGGGTGGCGACACCCACCATCGCCGTGGGGGTGATAGCGGTGGCGGGAGCGGAGGAGGCGCGTCTGGGACTGGTGGTGGCACGGGACGCCGTCAGGGCAGCGGCTTCGGGATAAGCAACGGGGGAAGCGGAGGCCGCAGCTCTGGAGGACGACGGGACGGCGCCAGAGGCCGCCAGAACGGAGACGAGTCATCGACCTCCTCCAGCTCAGTCTGCGAGCTCCTGCACGGACTACGGTGGCGTGCTAGTGGTGCCCAACCCGAGGCAAGTGACTCCTTTCTTGGTGGATGTTGCATCCTCCGCCTAACGGCCGAGTAAGCACTCCGTGACCGATGCCCGCGCTAAACCTGTATCTTCCAACTTAGCCCACGCTCGTGCCGCCGCGATAGACACCGCCGATGCCGCCGCTAAGGCCAAGCACGCCGCCTCTGTTGGCAAAGCGTACATCCACTTAGGCCACAAAGACTTGGCTCGCATCTCCGCTCTACCATTTCCCGTCTCTGTCAACAAGACAGATGGCGCGCAACAGCTCCTTCGCTCGGCTTAGTCAGTGGCGTTAGAAATGCTCATGCGCTGTGACGACCACTGCACGGATGGCTTGCTTTCACCCGAGTGGGTACCAGGTTGGCAAATCACCCTCAACAACGCGTTCACACGCGCGATTATCCCTGACAAGCCCATGACCGCCAAAACCACCCCTTTGATCGACGAATTTTTTCACAGGTGTCGCGAGCACTCAAGGAGGGAGCAACGGGGCCCGACGCCTTCAAATTACTCCTACGCCTTCTGACGTCACACTACGACAGCGCCGACACGGGGGAAGGCTACACGAAGTTGCATACTGTTGGAGTGTGCACCGGCACTCCCTTTCACGATTTTAGTCGGGAGTTTCGAGTGCCCGCGTCGACAGTAACGGGGAGTGAGCGCGTCCTGGTCCCAGGGGTAGAGGTGGTGTTGGAGGTAGTTCGGATGGCGATGAACGAGCAGTTTCCCACTTTGATGCCTACATTGTACCCTGGTTCTATGGCGACGGACCCGAAGCTGTACGCCTCGTTGCATGCGCTGTGTAATACTTTTGCCGGCTTGGCCCACAATAAGACACCTGCCGTTAACGGCGAAAAATATTTTATCTGTCTGTTTCTTCGACGGGTTCGCGGTCATCCGCCCCGTCGGGGCCCCGATCCGCCGGTTATGGGCGCGGCCAGGGCCGAGTGCCGCCCCAGTCACCTTCATGGCAGACGGAGGCGAGCCATGATCCGATTGTTGTGCCTGTTAATGGCCCCTCTGACCCTTGGCTGGACAATTCTTACAACTGCTGGCCTTTGGCAGAACAACACTACGCAAACGTTTTCGCTGTTTGTCCTTCAATACCGAGGACCCTCCTCTCTGGACGAACCTTCTTACACCCCCCGACGGTGCCAAAGCATTCCGTGATAACCGGGGACACTGCTTAAACCGCCATGGGGACACGCACTCTAGGGAGACCGTGGGCCACGGATCTACATTATTTGACTTTTTCGTGGCACGTGTCGCGATATGTCGCGACATGGAGCGCGACACGGCACGGACGCTGCCGCGGCATGCCGCGACAAGCCGCAGCACGTAGGGTTAGGGTTAGGGTTAGCAACACTCGCCGCGACACTCCCCGCAACACTCGCCGCGACACGTCGTGGGGTGTCGCGGCATGCCACGGCGTACCGCGGCAGCGTCCGTGGCGTGTCGCAGCATGTCGCGACACGTCGCGACACGTGCCGCGAAAAAGTCAAATAATGTACATCCCGAGGAGGCAGGCGAGGGCGGGACACCTCCGTGGAAGCCAGCCGTGTGTTGATCATAGGATGTCTGGCCACGCCCCTGCTGGTGTCCTCTCGACGGGCCTGAGCGATGGCGGCGATTGTGCTTGAAGGAGTTTGAACGAGAGGGTATGTCACCGCGGCGGTGACTGCACATGCGTGCTGGCCATCGTCGGAAAGCGTCATCGTCGCCAAGGCTACCTACAATAGGTCAGGATTCAATAGCCACCTGTTAATATTACACACGGTGGCGTACCACCGACGGGGACACACACTTCGAGCGTGGTTTCCCTCGGCCGGAGTACAGTTTCGCCGATAGGAACCCGCTCGTCGTGCGCCGTTCCCCTCGGTCATGGCCCACATTCGGCAACGAGAACGGGCGCCCCCAGTGCTGCCCCCCTCAGCTGTGGTCCCAAATAGGCGACGGGGGCCCGCGCTTCAAGCGCCGGACCCTCCATTCGGGGTAAGGGAGCCTGCACTTTACGCGGCGCTCCTCCCGGCCACGCGCCAAGCAGCAGTCAGAATGCTGCTCCTGCACGACGCTATACTCTGCGAGAACGTTCGCCCCCTCCCCTTCCCGACCACGTGGTGGTGGTTGGCTTGAGGTGTGGGAAGGCCGACGCTAAGATACCGAGATCCTTGGCGAGGCTCGGCTCGGTGATCCCTCGCGACAGCAGCGGGCGCTCTATCCTGTTTCCCATCAAGGACGAGTCGACAAGATTAGCTACCTCGTACCCCTTCTCCAAGAGGCCTAAACGAAGATAATCTACTCGGGTGGAATTATGTTGCCGCCCTCCCGAGTCCCGTTTTCGAAGACACTTCAAGGGTCTACCGGCTCTCCTTCGTCTTCGTCCACGCTGACCCATGTGCATCGTGCTCCGTCGGTGTCAGTGGAGCAGGAAGCGGATCCGACACTGCCGGACGGGCCATTGGTGACACCACGGCCTCCAGTCAGATCAACTGGACGCTGTTCCCGTATCAATACGGAAGATTCGCGCCTTTTGTCAAGCAGAAGAGCCCCAGCGCCCCCTGCCCCTTTGGGGGCAGTAGAAGCCCCTTCTTGCGAATCTCCGCCAAAGAGCGTGGGTGGCGCGAGGCCAGGAACCGTGCGTTGGGACTCGCCTTGTGCACCCGAGGCCCGGTGCTCCCGGACGGGGGCACCGCAGGCCCAAACTGCCGAGGCCCAGTGCCCCCAAACGGGGGCGCCGCAGGCCCAAACTGCCGAGGCTCAGTTCCCCCAAACGGCACGGATCTACATTATTTGACTTTTTTGTGGCACGTGTCGCGACACGTGTCGCGACATGCCGCGACACGCCGCGGACGCTGCCGCGACACGTGCCGCGGCATGTCGCGACAAGCCGCGGCACGTAGGGTTAGGGTTAGGGTTAGGGTTAGCGACACTCGCCGCGACACTCGCCGCGACACTCGCCGGGACTCGTCCGTGGCGTGTCGCGGCATGTCGCGACACGTGCCACGAAAAAGACAAATAATGTACAGTGGTCTCCATCGTCGTTTGTCGTCGAAGATGTGCCATATTCTTGCGCGGAGCAGTATATGACGGTCGAAAAGGCCAGGCTTTTTAAAGACCACAACGCAGTTGAAGTCATCATGTCCTCGCCAGACCCACGCACGCACAAACGCATCGGTCGTTCCGTGCGCAACTTTGACTCTGATGTTTGGGACCGAGAGAAGCAACACGCCGTATTATCTGGCACCTATGCTGAATCCACGCAGAACCCCGCCATGAAAACTCGCCTTTTGAGCTACTCGTATGCCGGAACTCCTTAATGGCGGGCGCCCTCTGTGGGCTACTCGTATGCCTCGTATATACCCAGCACATAGTACAGGTAATGTACTGCTGTATATGTCTGTACATGTTCGAGCTGACTTACAGAACACCTAATAAGAAAGCTGGTCCAGGCTGGGTTTCTTATTTGAGAATGGGTGCGTTCTACACTAACTTCAGCATAACGATTGCCGAATTTCTTAGTTCTACTTACAGTAGTAGTACTACACGTGAATCTAAGTCTGCCGTTCTTATGGCTCGTTTTCTTGTTAATATTACACTAGATATATAGGTGTCCTGTACCGAGTATTCTTCAGCATGTTCTTTTAGTGTAGTTATTGGCCTCCAAGACTTTATAGTACCTGACGTCGACGTACCATCATTTCGAATCAGATATTAGAGCGCTGTACTGCTGTACTCAACAGACGCGCAGCAGGCGACAAGCCAGAGGGCAGAGGAGCTGCAGGAGTATACCGGTATAAAAGGCGAGATATCGAGCAGTGACCCGAACGGGAAACTGTCAAAAGGGGGGTATACCCCCACACCCAGCCTTTTTCAGGTAAAAACGGGGGCATAATGAAAACATGCCCGCGGCATAATGATGCCGGCACGCGCCCCAAAGCCTGCCTCAAGATCAGTTATGACGCGCTGGCAAACCGCCCGTAGCCCATGCCAAGCACGTACACCTGTGTTTTAGTATGTTTGTCTTTCCCGGCACGTTATTGGTTAGGTCTAACGGTACCGTGGTGGAGGAGGGTGCACAAGGATTCCCCCTGTTTAATACTATTTTGAAGAGGGTATGCCCCCCTCAATTCAACGTTACTTGTGGAGTACCCCTCTTTGACTACTGCGTACAGTAGGATTTCACGCCAAATTGGCCGAAAACAGACCCACGGCGGAACATCGACCGACGGCTAAGACAAGGCTCACATGACGACATAATGATGGGGAAGGCGGAACCAGGATCAAGCCAGCCGGCTCACGAAAGCAAACCAACTTATGTTCACGTTCGTATCAGTGTGCACAGGGGTTTCCTCCTTGCTCTCCGGGGTTAGACATAGAAAAATGGCACACCTAAGACACACCCTTTTCGAGGTACAACTTATTCCTAATTACTCGTCCGTCGGAAGATTAACGAAAATACGAAAGCCAAAAATAGGTATACTTACGCCTTTTCGGCCATTTACAGATATGCTACAGTACTTTTTTGCAACCCAAGGAAGGGCTTCCTGGTTCCCCCTCTGATTGGCCAGTCCCCGATCATGCAAATAATTGGTTGAGAGGTTCCAGGTATACCTCTCAGTGTCTGCTCACACCAAGCAGGACTCACTCCCGTACGGCTGTGTGGCGACAAGACTCCTTTAGCTTACACACAACTGCAGCAGCAGCAGCAGCAGCAGCCGTCACTGAGTCAGAGTGAACATGTGTTGTTTCGGTGCTTGACCCCGGTTCCAAGGCGCTCCGGGCGGCGTTCAAGCGGCATGACTGGCAGTAGCAGAGGGGGCGAAGCTTGGGTGCGCGGTAGTGTTTCTACTGAATAGGGCGTTTTATCTGGCGGAGTACAAATATGTATATGGTATATTTCACGCTTTGCGAAGTATGTTGTGAAACGTCCCCCATGTACCTGGCAGTCTACACCACCGGCTCACTATTTAATACGAGTTGACCACGCAGGTGAGCTACGTACACAACTGTTTATTTTAAGAACGAAGAACAACGAAATTAGCCGACAACCTATTGTTGTTTTATGGCGTGTTTTCGCGTACCACACCTCGTGCCCTCCCTTCTTTCCTCCCTCCCTCCCTTCCTCCCTCCCTCTCGTTCCATTTTTAATGCTTCCCTCCCTCCCTTCTCCCTTGTTCATAACAAAGAGCGTCGTGATAGGACACACTTCACAATAGGAAAAGGATACCTACGGTAACCCCCTGTTATGCTAAACTACGAAGGGGGCTATATTCACACCCTACCAGGACCTCTGCCCCCGTGTTTTGGCAGCGCGAAGTGGCCACAGGCGAAATAAAACAATGAAAACTGAAACAAAAACAATATACGCCCAAAACAAAGCCAAGCCTCCCCCCCCTACCCCGGTTTGCCTATGTGCAAACAAACGCCGTGATGGCAGCCTTAGCACATGTGCAAACCAATGCCACCCTCGCGACGCTCGCGCGCCTTAGCCTTCCGGTGAGCCCTTCGCCCTGCCACCGTCGAAACGGCAGCGACCGCCTCATGGGTATTGATAGGCCCTGGCGTAGTCTGGGATGGAGTTGAAGATGTGTCAACCTGTATACTCAAACACGGAATAATGGCAGAAGTCAACGAGGACAGGGGTGGGGGTCTGGCTTGGCCATGCGGCCAGTAGAGCGCCTTTTCTCCCAAAAAGGAGATACTTAATTGTTTCAAGCGCCAAAAGTTTTTTCTACACCAGGGACGAACTTGATTGAGGGGCGGGGGTATTTCATATATATATTCCAAGTTGTAAGCGACACGATGCTCTGGTAAGCGAGGCATGCCAATAATAGTACGTCAAAAGAGAGACGGGCATAGCAACTACTACTGAAATACTCAAGTTCCCATGTAATAAGTGGAGCTATACATACCTCACACGAAAACAACGAATGATTAATCTAGTACGCGGACGCATGCTACGATAGAGGTGCACCATGTTTTTCTGAGCTCCTCACTTAAGGAACGTCATACCTCACCGAAAACATGATTTTGGAGGAAAATAAAAGTGCTGCCGGGTGAGAAATCTCATGACCGAAGTATACTCTGAAACATATTTCGTCACAAAAATGAAAGTCCGACGAATTTGGGTTAAGGAGCCCGATAGTTCAGAAAACGATTCAGCCCAAAAGTGCTACCTCTACCGTAGCACGCGTCCGCGCTATGATACCCGTTGATCAATCCCCTCGGGTTAGATTAGCCATGTGACGAATACTACAGCAGGTAAGTGTACAACACAACTGGGATCGCAAAGGCATCGGCCAGTTCCTTCAATAAGGCGCCTATAGGTACTACAGTAACATTCAGCCAGAACATGTTCGACTCAAACATGCCCCCCCCTACCGCACTGTAGTGGCATGCATGGGCCAAGCGCGTGCTTCTTTTTCTCCCCCGCGTCCACAACTCGATGTCGTTACTGTCATGTCACACTCTCAAAACCGTATCTTAGCTGCACCATCGGTGCGCTCAAGTGCTGCTGTGGATGATACATTCACGTTATGCGTTTGTGCTCTAAACTCAGGCTGCGGCGAAAATGGCGCCGCTTGAGACTGTAACATACCTGCTGCTGCTCAACCTCTTGTTCAGCGTCATGGGTAGCCAGGATCCAGATGGATATGGCTGCTGCTTGCAGGAACAGCACAGCAATTACCAAATCTGACTCCAGGATGGCCAAGCCGACACTCCCAGCCAGCTTGACCGCGAAAACAGCAGCCAGCCAGGTGTTGATCGCCGATATCTTCGCCAGTAGGAGGACACCAAGGCATTTGTTTGCCACATACAGCACCGACAGCCACGTCATGGACCCAGACAGCTTCCCCACAAAGACAATGGCGCGCCATGCCTCTGCCGTGAAGATCATATCAAAGGCCTGCGGCGACGTTGCCAAAAACCAAAAGAGCGCCCATCGTAGCGCCGCTAATGGTTTGCATGTCTTCGGGTGGCGAGATCTCCACCACACCCACCCGCATGCTACGAGCAGTCTCATAGCAACATACAGCCACGGTGCCAGTGCTTCATACAGTGCCTTGACATAGTCTGGTTCCCACCAGGATGGACGAGTCTCGAGGACCGACTCGTGCGACGGGTCAACCTTTGCGCCGGACGATACGGGGATGGACGTACAGTAGATAGGGATAGAGAGAGAGAGAGAGAGAGAGAGAAGGAGCGTTGTCGGCAAGATAAAGTAGACACCCATACGTAGCGAGCTTCGAAGGCTCACATATGTCAACCAACAATGCACACACTGACACCGGGAGCGGGGAGGGCGATACGGGATACGGTGACAAGCAACTGGGCGAAGTCGGACACAGCAATGACTTGCGCCGACGTACGGTGAAGCGCAACACGCTGGCAGTGGTGCAAGGTGGGTACCTCTTGGGCACTCAGAGCTCAGCTTGAGTTCCGTCCAGACATACGCAGTATGGGAAGGATTACGGGACTGAATCAACTTCACCCAGCAGCCCTCACGGTAACGCTAGGTTACCACCAGCCACGGATACTAGTGTAATTTAGGAGGCTTTTCGAGTCGGAGGTGAGATAAGCTGAGAGGAAATCAAATAAGCTGAGATGAGTTAAAAAAGGAGGAGGAGACGTCAAGCGCAGTGCGTCCTTGAGTTTGTTTCAGGCTGACGTTCCCCTGTTTCGATACAAGCAGAGCAAGTCAGGCGGTGTGCACTCTCTGCCAACAATTATGTGCGTGGAGTAAGTGGCGGTGTTATTTGAGTGTTAGTTTAGCTCGTAGATTTTGAGGGCTATCATATACATCGCATTCATAAAAATAGGTTGTTAACACGAATTTCTCACCGACGTGTCAGCGATGGCCAGTGAGGCATGGAGCGCGCTGGCAGCCCGACGTGCATGGTGCGCCGCTAGAATCGCGCCGTTCATGAGCCTGCGGTAAGGTGACAGGGGAAAACACAGAATGCCGGACGGCTTACGCATCAGATAGTTCTGTAACGTTCCCATGCTTTTATTACTTCTTAGTCTTAATCGTGGGAGATGCTTGCTTCTGCCGACAGGTTTTGTTACTTTAACGTATTGCCGAAAAACATAGGTCTTCTTGCTTTAACGTGTTGCCGAAAAACAAGAGGTTGCAACATAAGAAACTACAACAATAGCACAATGACATGTTTCCCGGTACCCAACACGTAGACATGTCCGGCAACTGCACCGGATAGTGTCAGGTGCTTAGGGCAGTACATGCATACCATGGCACACGTGACCCTTTGATACCGATGCTCCCAGAGGCCTTGTAGGGTCTCGCACGCGTTTCGCAACACTGTTCAACCTCCATACAAAGCAAGGAGTGTGTGATGTCGCGCACGCGTTTCCCAACACCGCTTACTTTCAACAAGATTATGCCAGGTAGGTTTGGTCGAAGGAAGCACTGATCACCCGCCAACGCGAGCAGGCGCTTCGCAACACAGCTCACCATTCCCCTGAATGGTTGCGGTTAAGCACGCGGGGCAGCCTGTAGCAGCACCAATACGATGCCACAATCGTCCCGTACATCGGAGAAGAATCACGGTCGCGAGCAGTCCATATCACCATGGCTCCAGGCTCAGCGGGAGGAAGATCCTCGTCCGGAGTAGACACCTGCTCAGGAGAAACCCACAGCACCATGGCGCCAGGCTCAGCGGGAGGAAGAGCCTCGCCCGGAGCAGACACTGGCTCAGGCGGGACCCACAGCACCAGGGCTCCAGCGTCTGCACGAGAACGAGCCTGTGGATTGTACCAACACGATCGCAAGGGCGGCGGGAAACATTTATCGATTCGATGATTAGTTTGTCACGCTCGCCAACCAGATGTTATCGAGTGGCCGTTTCTGATGCCCGGCAGGCACCCACTTGGCATATCACATGTTCAAGTCACCTCGGAACTCGTGCATTCCGCAACCTTCGATAGCATGGCAACATGCGGTACAGTACAGAATATAGGTGTCACCCAGGCAAACGAACATTTCCCAATACGCGAAGAAGGTGCAACACGTCTTCTGGGTGTAAAAGGAGGAGGAGGAAACCAACGACAGTCCTTTTACATACGACGTTTGGGCATAAGCTACTCATAGATGGTGTATATCATAGATCGGTGTGGAAGCGATATATTGTTATGGTTACCACCATTAGTACTCATCAAAGCACAGGGTGTGAAGGATGTACTGATGATTTTATCCCATTAATTATTTACCAACGTATATACAACTGCCGTGGCAACAAATGACGAACCAGAGGAATAAAGTTATCGAAAGATAACAGGAGTTTAGTGAGCGAGATGACCGACATACTGTGAACAAGAGACGAAGGAGAGCGCAGCATCACAAATCAATCAAGAGAAAACAGAAAACAAAATACACGTGTATCGTATTCTGTGTGGGCCACACTACTATCATACAGTAGTACTGCACAGATGCTCCGAGTATACTCGATACTCCGAGTATACTCGGAGTATCGAGTATTTTTCGTACTGCGAGTACTGAGAGAATTAGAGTACTGGTGGGCTAAATACTCGGAGTACTTGGAGTACGAGCAGTACTGAAGGCTCAAATACTCCGAGTACTGGGAGTATGAGCAGTACATTTACTCGAGTACAAGCAGTACTCGGAGTAAAAACATCAAAATTACTCGGAGTACTCCGAGTATCGAGAGTATTGGACACCGAAATACTGCGAGTACACAAAGTACCTGAAGTATTTTTTTCTCGAAAAATACTCTAATTAAACTCCGAGTTAATGGGAGCATCTGTGAAGTTTGAAATACTATAAACGCCAGTCACATGCTCCCAGAACCTGGGAGGAATGACGATCGAGTCTTTAAAATGTTGCAAATATGCTCCTGACGTACTTCACACTCCGAGTATACTCCGAGTATCGAGTACATTTCGTACTCCGAGTGCTTAAGAGTATTCGAGTAATGGCGGCCTGTGGAGTATGAGCAGTACGGAAGCCCCAAATACTCGGAGTACAAGGAGTACCCGCAGTATAGGATCCCGAAATACTCCGAGTACAAACAGTATCGAGATTGTTCATACCTGAAATACTCCGAGTACGAGCAGTATCGCGGAGTATCGAACCCCGAAATACTCCTCGTACACGAAGTACCTGAAGTATTTTGTCTCCAATGCTCCTTACTTTACTCCAAGGTACTCGGAGCATCTGTGTAGTACTGCTGTTGCCTGATAAGTACTACAGTACCAATACCTGGTATCTGGTGAGATATCGAGCAGTTATACGAACAGGAAAATGTCGAAGAGGGGAACCCATCCTTTTTCAGCTCTAAACGGGGGCATAGTGAAAACATGCCTGCGGCAGATGATGCCGGCACGTGCCCCAAAGACTGCCTCAAAATAAGTTATGACGCGCTGGTGGCAAGACGCCCGTAGCCCATAATGCCAAGCACGCACACCTGTTTCCTTGCTTATCTTTTCCCGGCACGTTATTGGTTAGATCTAACAGCACCGTGGTGGAGGAAGGTGCACAAGGATTCCCTCTCTTAACTACAACTTTGGGGGGGGCATATCCCCCGCAATTCTACTTTACTTACGGAGTACTGTACCCCTCTTTGACTATTATTGCGTACAGTACGATTTCACCCCCAATTGGCCGAAAACAGACCCACGGCGGAACATCGACCGACGGCCAAGACAAGGCTCACATGACGACATAGTGGGGAAGGCGGAACCAGGATCAAGCCAGCCGGCGCACGAAAGCAAACCAACTTCTGTTAACGTTCGTATCAGTGTGCACAGGGGTTTCCTCCTTGCTCTCCGGGGTTGGAAATAGAAAAATGGCACACCTAAGACACACCCTGTTCGAGGTACAACGTATCACAAATTACTCGTCCGTCGGAAGATTAACGAAAATATGAAAGCCAAAAATAGGTATACTTTCGCCTTTTCGGCCATTTACAGGTATGCTACATTTTTGCAACCACGACAAAGGCTTCCTGGTTCTCCCTCTGATTGGCCAGTCCCCGATCATACATGTTGTTGGTTGAGAGATTCCAGGTACACCTCTCAGTGTATGCTCACGCCAAGCTGGACTCACTCCCGTACGGCTGTGTGGCGACAAGACTGCCTTAGCTTACACACAACTGCAGCAGCAGCCGGCACTGAGTCAGAGTGAACATGTGTTGTTTGGGTGCTTGACCCCGGTTCCAAGACGCTCCGGGCGGTGTTCGAGCTGTATGGCTGGCAGTAGCAGAGGGGGCGAAGCTTGGGTGCGCGGTAGTGTTTCTACTGAATAGGGCGTTCGTTTCATCTGGCGGAGTACATATATATATATATATATGTGTGTGTGTGGTATATGTCACGTTTTCCTAATTATGTTTGAAAGTGGTCCCATGCACCTGGCAGTCTACACCACCGGCTCGCTATTAAACAATGGTTGACCACCATGCAGTTGTGCTACCCAACTGTTTATTCTGAGAACGAAGAACAACGAAATTAGCCAACAACATATTGTTGTTTCATGGCGTGTTTTCGCGTACCACACCTCGTTCCCTCCCTTCTTTCCTCCCTCCCTACCTCCCTCCCTCGCTCTCTCCTTTCCTCCTTCCCGTTTTCAATCCCTCCCTCCCTCCCTCCCCTCTTCCTTGTTCAAAAGAAAGAGCGTCGTGATAGGGACACACCTCGCAAAGAGGGGGGGACACCCTGTTGTGCCTAACTACGAAGGTGGCCATGTTCGCACCCAAACAGGACCTCTGCCCCCCCCCCCCCCTTGTCTCAGCAGGGCCAAGTGGCCACACGTGAACAAAAATAATAAAAACAGAAAAAAGCAGTATACACCCAAAACAAAGCCAAGACGCCCCCCCCTACCCCAGTTTGCCTATGTGCATACAAACGCCGATGGCAGCCTTAACACCGCATAGCTGAGATGTGCAAGCCAATGCCACCTTCGCGACGCTTGCGCGCCTTAGCCTTCCGATGAGCCCTTCGCTCTGCCTTCGTCGGAACGGCAGCGACCGCCTCCGGCTGTGCTGGTGGCGTGGGTGCTGCTGGCGCTGGCGATATCGATTGCTCCGGGGATGGAGTTGAAGATGTGCTCACCTGTATACTCAAACATGGAATAATGGCAAACGCCAACGAGCGCAAGGATCTGGCTTAGCCATGCGGCCAGTAGAGCGCCTTTTCTCCCAAAGGGAGACACTTAATTGCATCAAGCGCCAAACGTTTTTTCTACACGAGGGACGAACTTGATTGAGGAGCGAGAGTGTTTAATATTTTCCAAGTTGTAGGCGACACGATACTCTGGCAAGAGAGGCATGCTACTAATAGTACGTCATAAGAGAGACGGGTATCGCACCTACGACTGAAATGCACCAGAGTCCTAGCATGCACTGAAATGCACCAGAGTCCTAGCATGCAAGCTCTACCGTATATACCTTACTCGAAAACAACGAATGATTAATCTAGTACGCCCAACCCGTTGACTAATCCGCTCGGGTTAGGCTAGCCATGTGACGACTACTACAGTAGGTAAGTGAACAACACAACTGGGATCGCAAAGGCATCGGCCAGTCCCTTAGTTAAGGAACCTATCAATAGCCAGTAACAACAATGATTTCCCGAAACCTACCCCTCCTACCGCACTGCAGTGGCAAGCATCGGCCAAGCGTGTGCCTCTTTTTCTCCCTCGAGTTCACAACTCTAGACGCAAGCCTTTTTCTCCAAGGCAAGGTTGAGACATTGATGGTATCGTTACTGCCATGTCACACACCCAAAACCATGTCGTAGCTGTACCATATTTGCGCCTACCGAGAGGGGGTGCTGTCAGGGCTTTCTCTCCCCTTCCCCCATTGGTGAATAAATTGCTTCAATAAAGACAACGGCTGCCGTCCAAGTGCTGCTGCGGATGATACTTTAATGTATGTATGCGTCTGTGCTCTAAACTCAGGCTGCGGCGAAAATGGCGCCGCTTGAGACTGTAACGTACCTGCTGCGGTTCGGCCTCTACTTCGGCGTCGTATGTTGCCCAGATCCAGATGGAAATACCTACTGCCTGCAGGAACAGCACAGCAGCTACGACATCCGACTCGATGATTGCCAAGCCGATACTCCCAGCCAGCTTGACCGCGAAAACAGCAGCCAGCCAGGTGTTGATCGCCGAGATCTTCGCCAGTAGAAGGACACGAAGGCATTTGTTTGCCATAAAAAGCACCGACAGCCACGTCATGGACCCTGACAACTTCCCCACAAAGACAATGGCGCGCCATGCCTCTGCCGTGAAGATCATATCAAATGCCTGCGGCGACGTTGCCAAAAACCAAAAGAGCACCCATCGTAGCGCCGCTACGGGTTTGCATGTCTTCGGGTGGTGAGACGTCCACCACACCCACGCGCATGCTACGAGCACTCTCATGGCGACATAAAACCACGGTGCCAGTGCTTCATACAGTGCCTCGACATATTCGGGTTCCCACCAAGATGGACGAGTCTCGAGGACCGACTCGTGCGATGGGTCAACCTTTGCGCCGGACGAAACGGGGATGGACGTAGATAGGGATAGAGAGAGAAGGAGCATTGTCGGCAGAAGAAAATAGACACCTACACGTAGCGAGCTTCGAAGGCTCACATATGTCAACCAACGATGCACATACTGACACCGGGAGCGGGGAGGGCGATGCAGGACACGATGACAAGTAACTGGGCGAAGTCGGACACAGCAATGACTTGCGCCGACGTACGGTATGGTGCATCACACTGGCAGTGGTGTAAGGTGGGTACCTCTTGGGCACTCAGAGCTCAGCTTGAGTTCCGTCCAGACATACGCAGTACGGGAAGGATTACGGGACTGAATCAACTTCCCCCAGCAGCCCTCACGGTACCGCTAGGTTACCACCAGCCACGGATACTACAGTAGTAGTGGAATTTAGGAGACTGTTCGAGTCGGAGGTGAGATAAGCTGAGAGGAAATCAAATAAGCTGAGATGATTTAAAGAAGGAGGAGGAGACGTTCCCCTGTTTCGATACGAGTACGTAGAGCAAGTCAGGCGGTGTGCACTCTCTGCCAACAATTATGTGCGTGGAGTAGGTGGCCGTGATATTTGAGTGTTAGTTTAGCTCGTAGGTTTTGAGGGCTATCGTATGCATCGCACTAATAAACATATTGTTGACACGAATTGCTCACCGACGTGTCAGCGATGGCCAGTGAGGCATGGAGCGCGCTGGCAGCCCGACGTGCATGGTGCGCCGCCAGAATCGCGCCGTTCATGAGCCTGCGGTAAGGTGACAGGGGAAAACACAAAATGCGGGACGGCTTACGCATCAAATAGTTATGTAACGTTCCTATGTGTTTTTTACTTCTTAGTCATAATCATGGGAGGTGCTTGCTTCTGCCGTCAGGTTTTGTTACTTTAACGTATTGCCGAAAAACATAGGTCTTCTTGCTTTCACGTGTTGCCGAAAAACAAGAGGTTGCAACATAAGAAACTACAACAATAGCACAATGACATGTTTCCCGGTACCCAACACGTAGACATGTCCGGCAACTGCACCGGATAGTGTCAGGTGCTTAGGGCAGTACATGCATACCATGGCACACGTGACCCTTTGATACCGATGCTCCCAGAGGCCTTGTAGGGTCTCGCACGCGTTTCGCAACACTGTTCAACCTCCACCATACAAAACAAGGAGTGTGTGATGTCGCGCACGCGTTTCACAACACCACTTACTTTCAACAAGATTATGCCAGGTAGGTTTTGTCGAAGGAAGCGCTGGTCACCCGTCTAGGCAAACAGGCGTTTCGCAACACAGCTCACCATTCCCCTGAATGGATGCGGTTAAGCACGCGGGGCAGCCTGTAGCAGCACAAATAAGATGCCACAATCGTCCCGTACATCGGAGAAGAATCACGGTCGCGAGCAGTCCATATCACCAGGGCTCCAGGCTCAGCGGGAGGAAGAGCCTCGTCCGGAGCAGACACCAGCTCAGGAGGGACCCACAGCACCAGGGCTCCAGCGTCTGCACGATAACGAGTCTATGGAGTGTACATCGGAGGGGGGAAAAGCAGCACGATCGCAAGGGCGGCGGGAAACATTTATCGATTCGATGATTAGTTTGTCACGCTCGCCAACCAGATGTTATCCAGTGGCCGTTTCTGATGCGCGGCAGGCACCCACTTTGCATATCACATGTTCAAGTCACCTCGGAACTCGTGCATTCCGCAACCTTCGATATCATGGCAACATGCGGTACAGTACAGAATATAGATGTCGCCCAGGCAAACGAACATTTCCCAATACGCGAAGAAGGTGCAACACGTCTTCTGGGTGTAAAAGGAGGAGGAGGAAAGCAACGACAGTCCTTTTACACACGATGTTTGGGCATAAGCTACTCATAGATGGCGTATATCATAGATCGGTGTGAAAGCGATATAGTATTATGGTTACCACCATTAGTACTCATCAGAGCACAGGGTGTGAAGGATGTACGATGTACTGATGCGTTTATCCCATTAAATATTTACCAACGTATATACAACTGCCGTGGCAACAAATGACGAATCAGAGGAATAAAGTTATCGAAAGATAACAGGAGCTTAGCGAGCGAGATGACCGACATACTGTGAACAAGAGACCAAGGAGAGCGCAGCATCACAAATCAATCAAGAGAAAACAGAAAACAAAAATATGGCGAGGAAGAAAGAGAAGGAAATAAAATCATGGAAACAAGAAAACGAAGACAACAGGAAGGAAACGAAGAGATGAACGAAGCACAATCCACCCAGAAACAAATTGGGGCAAAGCAGAAAACAAATGAAGAAACGAAAAACAAAAAACACATAGTAGAAACAAAGAGGACTGAAAACCAAACAAAGGAATGCGCGTTATGGTAAATCGGGGTTAGCCATAGGCGAGGCTGCTGCTTTCGGCTTAAATGTGTTGCACAACAGCAAGGGTGTGCATCAAACTGTAACTGCCGTCACAGCACTCAATGTCCAAGGCCTGTGCTTGCAAATGCTTCCAGAAAAACAACCTTCTGACACTGCAAGCCAAAATACTATAAGAGTTGGAAACCGCCCTCGAGTCCTGTGAAAAAAGAAGAAAGGTTTCGGGACCAAGTACAAACGGAATATTTAAAACGTGTAGCGTGCAGCGCGGAACCGCACTAGACTTGTCTAGTAGCCGAAGGCTCTCTTCAAACGGGAACCTCCACGGAACCATGGAAGTGCTTTTACTTCCATGAAAGTAATTACGGCTTACTCCCATGAAAGTCTCCACGTAAGTCAATTTACTTCCACGAAAGTAAATTGTTTTTCATGAAAGTAAACTTATGATTCCATGGGAGTATGAAAATGTTTGTGGAAGCAAAACTTTCCTTCCATGAACGTTTCCACATATGTCTATTCACTTCCATGTTTTGTTTTTGGTATTTTAAGGAAGTAAATGTCTCTTTGCTTCTAGAAAGCTGTTGGCGTTCATGGAAGTGAAATTTCGTGGAAGTAAACGATAAAAGACAACACTGGTAGAATATAGTCCAGGCAGTAGCTCTAACTGTCATGACACAACGCTGATGCCTCGTATGGCACTCGGCGGAGAAAACAGAGACCGTGCGTTTCATCGGCAGTGGACTGGATATATCCACTCCGCGATGCTCACCTGGCTGGTTTTGCTGCTAGCAGGCGCGTAGCCACCGATGTAGTAGCCGGACTGGTTGATATCATCGATGACGAAGAGAAAACCTGTCGTTCCCGCCGCGATGGGGTAGGCCTTGTCCTCGAGTAGGGCAGTGGTGTTGAAGGCGCTGTCCCTGGGCCGAGAAGGCAGGCATTTCCAGTACGGGAGTTCGGGAGGCATGCCTGGGCGATAATGTCCCGTCTCTGCTACAACTGCCGTGGAACTACTATTACTACTACTACTACTACTTTTATTTCAGTTTGGCATATTCGTAATATTCGTAAGCCTTTTACTAATAGTAGAGATAGGAACTTCCGTGGTACTCGTTCTCTCCCCCTGCGGCTCGAGGTTTTGATCTGTTTTCACGCCAGGTTTGCTGCGTTTACAAGCCAATTTTGATACAATTATCAAGACAAGATTGGTTTGTTTCGACGGCAAACTTGGTCCGTTTCCAGGACATGTTTGATGTGTTTTCACGCCAAGTTCGGTTAGGGTTTTCAAGGCAAGGTCGATCCGTTTTTTGCCCCCGGTTTCAAGACAAGTTCAGTACGTTTTCAAGAAACTTCCAACATCGCCATCGCAGCTAACCCTGACGCAAAGTGCTGTAAACTCAGTACGCAAGAAAGGGCGACTCACCCCTCAAGCACGTCCGGCGGCCCTTGCGACGAAGGCGCCTTGCTCGAAACTTGTGCCTTGTACGCCGACTTGGCACCGGTGAAGTCCAACCGAGAAGAAACGTGCTCGTCCAGCTTGTCGTCCTCCTTCGACAACAAGTCGGCATCTGAATGCACGACAGGGAACAACAATAAACAAAAAAAACATGCGAATGGCAGGAACCGACATTGTCATCGCGGCGAGCCGTCCTCTACACGTACTACGGATGTACTAAGTAGTTCAAGGTGGGGGGGGGCGAAATAACCGCCAGCGTTGCGATAGTATCGGTCAAGCCTTTTCATAGGCAAGATGCTAGAAGTAGAGGGCATGGGGGCGGTACATCTGCCGGAGAACAAAAAACAAAACAAAACGTACAGCAACAGTCCTCGTACTGTACTGACAAAGCCGTTTGGTATGCGAGACTTTCATTGCGAGAAACACTGTAGAAATTCATTCATTTTTGGGAGACAAACTGTTACCATTCATATTTTATTTCCATGGCATTTCAATTTGACATGTTTTGCGGCTGCAGAAGGTTAACCTTACCTGGTGCATTATTTCACTGTCAATTGTGCGTTTTTGGCCGAAAGAAAAGGAAATGGGGCCGACTCTTATCGGAATGGGTCGAGCACAACAGCAGTTATTAGACTCACCGCGAACGATGAGTTCCCAGTCGTCGGTCTCATCGAGAGTTCGTAACCCGTCAGCCTCGCTCTGCGGGTGACATTTCCGACAGCAATGGATGACGACGACGATTGGGGTTGGTAACGTTTTGTAGGCCTCAGTCCTTTTACAACGGGCCGGGTCAGCCACAAATTCCGAGAACATGCTACGCGCCCAAACGGACTTTGAACAACAATGATACTAAAAAACAATACATGTGAAATCGTCTACGTATACAACGCGTGTGTTTAGACAGCTTGCTTCAGTGCAGCCGCTGGTCCATCTTCACTTCTACCCTTAAGGTGGACTTCCTTCTCCGAGCGAGCTGATGTGCTTGATGTGTTTCTACGACCTCCTACGGACCGAACTATTTACTGTACGTACGTATAACGTGTTTGATTTATTTATTTTCATGTTACAGCGATTTTGTCGTGGTGTTTCTCTGTGTGATAGTTTGTACGCGTGTTTGGTGTTCGGCAACCCTGCCGCCAAGGGTTTTCCAAGAGCCAACCACAGCGTTTATTTCCGAAAATATACTAATATACGATCATACGCCATATCTACGCAGCAGACGTTGCTATTGACAGCGCTTGCGGTGCGCGGCCCACCTGCTGAATGTCATGCTCGTTGACCATGCCGTTCCGTGAGCCGCCGTCAGTGGAAACGGGTTTAGTCGGTGCTGCCGCCCGCGTAGGCCGCCGCGCAGCGTTTGGAAGGCCGTGGGCAAGGGCGGTAGGCGGAAGGGCCTGCTCGACGAAGCGGGACCATGTCATAGTGTGCAACATAGCATGGTGCTACGTATGGCTAGATCGAGATGGATTATCAATTTACTGTACAGTACAGTGCCTTAAAATACAGTGCAATATTGTGAGACAACATGTCACAGGCGATTACAGTCGGTAGTTTTCCAGGTGCCTTTTCCATCGTGCGGCCACTGACCTTGCCAATCTGGAAACCAGACCGGGAGACCTTCTGTTCGATCGCGCCTCGGCGGTCCTTGCCGAGAGTCGCCGGGGTGTTCGATGCTGAATCCTCCCATGTCGCGAAAGTAACGTCGAAAAGGTCTGTGGGAGCGACGTCCACCTCTTCGTCTAATATGTATCATGTCGGGAACGTGGCGGTGCGCGGTGGCAGCGGCGGGGGTTAATTGACTTGCGACAGTAGCAATATCATGCTTTGTATCAGATGCGAATACGATCCGACTATCATACGTAGCAACAATGGCAACGATCGCCATGTGACCTCGCAACAGAAGTCGGATGCAAGTTTACTATGTTCCGTTCGGGCATACCAGTCGTTTCGACACATATTTTTTGCCGTTGGATATACATTCGCGATGGGTGGACTCGCAAGAAGAAGAGACAGCACAGCAGCTCTAGCACCATACTTGACACCAGGTATTCAGCATTCAGCAGGTTGGTAGGTTTACAAGTGTCAATCAACATCAACGCTCGAACGCTTCAGAAGAAACCGCACGAGGAATGGGCTGCAGCTGTTGCTCTGTCGCGAGCTGCAGTGGTGTTATTACACATCGTTCAGATTTTGGTGCATCGTTCGAAATCATATTTTCGTATACAATATTACCGGATAGAGTACATCCGAGAGGACCTACAGTAGCACCATGACAAATTTGTTTTGTTTGTGCGTGCTTAAAGTTGGCCGGCGTCTGGGAACTGTCCAACTGCAATTGAGCTGACAAATAGTGCGGTATACATAGGAAGCCAGGGATACCTACCACAGTCTACAGGGACTATGCATATACGCATTCGACGCCGTCGAAGAAAACGGAACGATCCGCAATGCAACCAGGCGTGCATTGGCTCGCGAAAATAGAAGAGGCTATGGGGGAGAAAACCAAATGTATCACCTTCTGACGCAGGTCCCGGGAGGCACGGGATGTCGTCAGCATCGAAACCTCCCCAGGTGATCGATGAAAGCTGCCGAAGCGCAAAAACACATGCAGAGTGGGCAAGTTTTGTTCGGATACCCCTGCACCATGAGCTGGAAGTCCTACTGTACATCAGCTGTCATCCACAAGTTCGCGCATACTACATGTAGTAGACTACGGTACTGTGTACAGTAGTACAAGCACCCACGTGACATTCAAGGGCATATATAAGCCGAGAGGTGGAATGAAACACATTTCTTTGTTTCGATCGCGGGATGTAAAGAAAGCTCGAAGACGGCACATGTTCGAGTATGAGCGTACGGGTATGTTGAGATTCGAGGTCGTCTATCGGTACGCTGGCACTGTTTGGGCCTACGTACGCCCGGCGCCTACGTATATACCGGTAGACATATCAGGGATCGACATTGCTGACGACAGCTACGACAATATATTCTCGCGGAAATAGTCGTCGGCGTCGCTGCTTGCAAAGGAGATATTGCATGTACTCATACCGCTCATGTATTACTGCATAATATGATGCGTGCCTATATTACTACAATAAGTACTGTACTGTAGTACCAGCGCATCACCGTTGATGTCCTGGCTCTCTGGCCGAACATGGTGATGGTCTGCAGTGAGCAACAACAGCAACAACCAACAACAGTGCTCACCGTGATAGAGGCAATAGCCAGCCCGAAGACCTCCAGGACGCCGTGCTCTACAGCGTTGTGCACCTCGTAAGCGATTGGGTTGTTGAGAATGACGCCAGCCAGGTGGGAGAACCACACCGACGTCGCCGCAAGAAAATAGACAGGGAAAACGAACATCATGATGCCTGCCTGCCACCCGCGCAAGGAAGATAGATCCGACTGCTGTAGATATGTCCAACGTCCAAGAAGGTTGTCCGTGAAATTGACCACGAAAGAAAGCAGTCGCCTCAAAGACGGACCGCCCTAGGCATAGGGCAGTCCGTGGTTACCAGGTCGCCTGATCGGCTCCCTTGCTTTCTCGGTTGCTCCAAGCAGACCCGGTATCCTATGCTCTTGTGGGGGTTGTCTACTGTACTCGTAGCAGGTTCCAAAAAACGATGCGGCGGAAATAAAAGCAATGGTACGTGTGCCTACTGAAACTGCCACCAAACACGTTATTATGAAACGCCTTCTTTTTCAACATGGATTGGTGGAATTTAACATTTTTTTAAGAGAAGAAGCCAAAAACAGGTATACCTACTCGTACCTCGTAGGACTTTTGAGCCATTTATAGGTACACTAAATATTGCACTCTTCCTGGTCAGTACCTACTGTACCAGTATTATTGTTGGCTGAAAAGTTCCAGGTACACCTCCTCAATCAAGCTGGGCTTTACCTGCTATTTTTGGCTTCGATTGTACCCATAAATGGCGCAATTGAACCCGTTTTCGCGAAACTGAGATATGGCCACAGGGCGGTCTGGAACAGGTGACCCGAGCTGTCAACAAAAAGCAAGGACATGTTGCGAAATCACCTTTGTGAGGGTGGATGCACTGCAACACAGAGCACCGTACATTCAGTAAGAACCGAGTAAGAAACTGTGCTGTTGTTGGCTACAGTGTGTAGAAGTGTTTTATTTCTTAGGCAAAAGAGGCAGCCTTTTTGTAGGTACAGGTTGGGCCATTAAATGTATAGGTACAACTGAAGCCCAACCATAGAGGTGAAGCCCAAATCGAGTAGCCACAGAGAGGCGTGCCTGGAACTTTTCAGCCAACCATAGGCACGATCAGGATCTGGCCAATTATGATAGGGGGAGGACCAGGAAGTCTTTTCGCGAGTGCAATATTTAGCGTACCTAGAAATGGCTCATAAGGCCTTGGTATACCTATTTTTGGCTTTTGCCCTAAAAATAAGCATGCGTTTTGGCTCCTCCGGGTTGGTCTCGTACAGCAGTACTACTGCTGAAAGGTGTAACATACCAGGTATAGAGTCACGAGGCCTGGCCATGTCTGGTCCCGCTTGCGATTCGTGGGCGGCGAATTTACGGCCAGTAAGTAACAAACCAGTTCGCAAATTGTATACCAGGTACTGGTACCTGATACCCTCTGGTACGTATATATCAGGCGCACTAATGTATGTGCGGTATGTGCTGTATGATGTCAAGTGCAAACAGTCAAGGGGTTCAACCGGCGCGTTCTCAAACCATCACCTACGGTATTGAGGCTGGCATCTGGTAAAAAAATTGGGCGTTTTTTTATCCACGCAGTACACACTGACTGGCTCTCAGCCATGTTGTCACTACCTGGTACCTCTTACATCCCTGCTGCCAGCAATCATAAAGAACCAACCACGACATATCCTATAATGTTTATGCTGTCAACATAAAAGTTTAACATCGTCGGCAATCCTCGTGAGGAACCTCCACAATTCAGAATCCGTTCTTCAATAACTGATCTCCACCGATCTGCAATTTAATTCCTGCGAATTCCCGGACATCAGGTACTACTCGTGCGGCAATTTAATTCCTGCGAATTCCCGGACATCAGGTACTATAGTTAACATTATCTACTGTAGTAACTGGTACGTAGATACAAGGTGCTTTTGTTTATAACTGTCTCCACTTCCACATTTTTATCCTGTACGAGTAGCTCTAATCTAGAGGTTTTCACGATGTTCGTAACTTAATGTTATTACGGAGGGCCACAGTAAATAGGACCGAATATCGTTAGCAAAAATAGATGACTATATAGGTTTCGGTGTGTACGGTAGGTTCTATTTACTATGGTCCCCCGTAATAGCTGTGTACCATTGCCACAAGGCTGGCACGGAGTTCAGGTTCAAAACGGCGTGCGGGCTCACCCCCGCAGGAACAAGGGTAGGCCCTGTGATATTGTCTGCACCAGTAGGTATATAAGTAGAGCCCGTTGCACGCTTTGTTGTTGTTGTTGTTGTTGTTGTTGTTGTTGTTGTTGGTGTTGTTGTTGTTGTTGTTGTTGTTGTTGTTGTTGTTGTTGTTGTTGTTGTTGTTGTTGTTGTTGTTGTTGTTGTTGTTGTTGTTGTTGCTGTTTTTGCTGTTTTTGTTGTTGTTGTTGTTGTTGTTATTTCTCACACAAATCATCATCGCCATGATCTACTATTACTGTGGTAGTACTATGACAGCCCGTGCTCGCCAGGCATGCCCCCTAAATACTCCAGAGAAGCTAACCAGAAAACACCAGAAAAAAAAAGTCAACACACCGACGAATCCCACTCCCGCTCCAGATAGTAGGCTATCCTATCGAGGGAAGGAGAGAGCACGCCAACCCGGCGGCTTGGGCGAGAACTTGCCGGTTACCGGCAGGTGGTTCAAAGACAGACAGAGAAAAAGGGAGACCTTTCGCATAAAAAAACAGACGGTAGGTCAAATCGAAAAGCCGCCCTTGTCGGGATCTGCCGCCCTAGGCAACGCCATCCGGCAACGCCATCTCATTCTCGAAGATCTGCTCCACGTTCTGACGCCGCCTGACAACGTGCAGCTCGCCGCTGGCGGCAAGAAGCACCTGGCGAGCGGAAATTACGGGACATCGAGCGGATAGAAATCACGGGACGAGTGGAATTAATTACGGGACGAACAGAAAGGAAATCACGGGGTGAGCGAAAATACGGGACGGGCAGGTAGGAATCACGGGACGAGCAGGTACGAATCACGGGACACGCGAAATACCGGACCGAGCGGAATTACCGGACGAGAAAAATCACGGGACTGCGTAGGATGTCTACGGGACGAACGGATGTACGAGACTGGTGGGATTACGGGATGAGCGGAATCACGGGACGATGAGCAGAATCAAGGAACGAGCGGGATCACGGAACTAGGACATACACGGGACGAGAAGAACCACGGGACGAGCGGGATCACGGAACTATTCATAGTAGATCGACGCGACGAGCGGAATAACGGGACGAGCGGAACTTCGGGGCGAGCGGAATCACGGGACGTATCATACAGGGGAACAAAACACGTGGAGTAAACAGGACAAGGAAACATTGAAATATCTATAAATAAACACATTAACAAATGCACAGCACGAAAAAAGACAACAGCCCTGGTGGCGGTGTGCAGGCGAGAACCAGCACTACGTAGAATACAAGCTGCGCCCGCATCACAAAGGCTGTCGGAGAAGGAAAAAAAAAAAAAAAAAAAAAAGGCGAGGGCAGCACGGACTGCACAAGAAATTATCTGGGGGGGGGGAACGAATATCGTAGTGAGAGAAGACTGGTGAACGCGCTTGGGCACAAAGCGATACGATAATATGCGGTACAATGCGGTCGTTTCGCTTGGCTGTGGGTGTGTTCAACCACCGTTGAAGGGATGTCCCCCGCCCTTCGTCCCACCGTGGACACGTCGCCATCATAACCCTATGAATGCTATCCGAATTCATAGGGTCCACGTGTGGAGAGTTCCCCGACCGAAAAAACAAGGAGGCCGGGGAGGGGGGGGGGGGGGGGGACTCGATATTCATGCATGGACATAGTCGTGGAACCATATACCCTCGCATCCCTACAATGCCGGGACGGAGCATGTCGGGTTTTCACCGACCAGGCAGACATTGCTAGCACCAAGCGCGAAGCGCCGTGAGTTGCTCGGCGCGTCGCACGAAGGATGAGCTGCATCCTACTATTAATAAGAACCGCTTATGAGGCGGACTTGAATATGGGGGGGGGCGGAAGAAAAGCGGAAAAAAGGCCAAATGGTCGCAGCCATCCACGACAAGCATTTGGACAAACGCAAGACCTGCCCAACCATCCACGAAAGCGCTGCAGCAGGACCGTACTACTACCGAAGGCAGACCGCTCCGACGAAATCGGCTAACCCCGTCCCCTGTCCCCTCATCTGACGCCAGAGGCCGCACTGAATCCAACAGGTAACGAAAGCCGTAGACCGACCCCCCCCCCCGTCTCGAAAGGGATGCGTGGTCAATGGTCAAATTACTAAGGCATGCAACAAATGAGTACCCCCCCCCCCGCCCGCGCCGCTCTACGGCCATTCGTGATATGATAACACCCCCCCGACGCAGCGAGCTGTCAGCACAAACCTTAGGGGGGCACGACTACACTGTAGAACGACGCCCCCCCCCCCAACAAAAAAAAGACTTGCCTCCGGTGCCTCCGGGAAGGAGTTATAGTTCTTGGCGCTCATGCCGGCCACGTAGGCACCGCAGCCCTCCACCACGATGAGGTCCCCTGAGGACAAACGGATAGGTCGACGGACAAGTGGGCGGAGGGTGTGTGTGTGTTAGCCGGGGGCAAGTACAAGAGTCCTCGCGATCGCGGCAGCCACGGCTAAGAATAGGGTTCCGATAAGTAAAGCCTTCGATTGAGCGTGTCGGGGAGCGCTTGAGCTGGACCTAGGCGAAAAGTAGGTCAACAGCGTGAGGTAAGTACATGTACGACGAGCGGAAACAACCGCTTGACCCAAAGAACACCAAAAAAAAAAAAAAAAAAAAGGCAGTGGTGTGATGGGCGCCTGCTCCAAGACAACGCAACGAAAACGGTAGGGGGAGGATACAGAGCAAACAACTCATCGACGAAACACGCGATTTTCGCCTGTGTCGCCACGAGGGGGCTGGGGGGGGGGGGGGGGGGGGGGCAGCGCTCGGGTACACGCGCGTGCAGAGGGCGGAAGCGTTTTCGCGGTCGTCCACTCCTTCAGAGGCAACCCTCAAGACCAGTAGTATACGCTCACAGAGACGTGTCGGCGCTCGAACAGCCGCGTTGATGAGTAGATCGACTCACTACATAGATCGATCACAAAAACATCCGTGGCGTGCCTGCCTGCCGAGCAGCTCTCACCAATTTCAGTCTTCTCGAGAAGCCTCGCGTCGATCTCCGACGCAGACCCGGGCATGGGAGTCAGCAGGTCCCCCGACTCGCAGCAGTGCCCGACGACAACGTACTCCGCGGTTGCGTCGCCGCCGCTGCCGTCACCCTGGCCAAACAAAAGTTCACGTGCGAGTCCAAAGATGGGGTGCTTGGACGCATGCTACGGCGGTAGAGGTGCATCGCGTGTTTTTTTAGAGGGTGGTTCGTGGTCGCTCGAGGAGCTCCCATACCTCACTCAAAAAACTGATATAGAGGCAGCAGTTTTGGGCTGAAAAGCTTCCTGGATAATCGGGCTCCTTGATCCGAACCCGTCGTTTTTTGGTTATTGTGTTGCACTATTTTTGATTGAACAGTTAGGCTTTTTATGGGATCGTTCGTCGGGTATATAGCACTTTTATTGTCCTTTTTAACATCGGTTTTTTGGGTGAGAGGCATAGAGCTAGCTCCTCAAGTGACCACCCTTATAAGGCAAAAAATGGTGCACCTCTACCGTAGCATGAGTCGTAAAATAATACCTGGTACGAGTGCTGCATACCTGATGAACAATCGCATGGGTACAAATCATACAAAAATGGAAAGTATTTGCAACACAAGAACGAAAGTCCGACGAATTTGGGTTAAGGCAGCCCGATCATTCAGAAATGAAGTCAGCCAAAAAACGGTACAGTACCTCCATCGTGTATATAGCACGCGTCCTTAATAGAGGTACATTCAGCGTTTTGGGAAGGGCGTTGATGGTCTGAAATCCGCGCGCTGCCGCACGGCGCCGCTGGTTCGTTGACGCTGGGCGTTTGTGATGTGTCGCGCGAAACGCACGCCTCCTCCCACACACACACAAAAACCCTTCCATATACTATCCCCCTCTACGAACCTAAACATATCTCGCCTCCCTCTCATGTGAACTCCCCACCTTGGAAGGCACGACGACGATGGGGTGCACGGCGCCGTAGAGGGACGGCCTCAGCAGCTCCGTCATGCCGGCGTCGAGCTTGATGAACTCGTAGCCAGAAGCTCCGGTGCTGACCAGATCCTGGCGAAGACGCGGCGAGAGTTGCGAACGCAATCACAACAAGCACCGGGACGAACGCGGGAGAACGAGAAACTATTAGCTACGCCGATCGACCAGCCAAGAAATAATACTACTACGCGACGTTGTTGCCCGGAGCCCGTGACGGGATGCGGGAGGTATATACGTATTATAGTACTGGATTCAGCTATTGTAGTACTGCTTACGTACAAGAAGTGTATTGACGCATGCTGCGGTAGCCTGCATACAGGTGCACCATACTTGTTTCTGAGGGTGGTTGGTCACTTAAGGAGCTCTTATGTATGCCTCACCCAAAAACCGTTTTCGGAGGAGTCTAAACGTTTTCGATGAACAATCCCGTGGTCTCACGTATAAAACGAAAAATATTGCAACACAAGCGAGGGTGGTCGATTTTTTTTTTTCGACGGTCTCACAGAATTTTTTGTTCGTTAGGGGGGGGGGGGGGGGGTTACTAAAACCAAGTGAAAAAAAAATGAAAATAAGGATATATATATATTTTTTCCATTTTCTTATTTCATCATGTGATCACAACGGTTGCAACGGTTTTCTATTCCGACCTCTGGGGGTGTGGTGTGTCGTTTTATCTTTTTTTTCTGGACGCCGCTGACACAAGAACGAAATTCCGATGATTTTGGGTAAAGGTAAGGAGGCTTTACTAGATCATTCAGAACACGTTTCAGCCAAAAGAAGGTATACCCTATACCCCTATCGCAGCACGCGCCTATTGTGAACTATGCATGGTAGTGCGTATGGCCCCGGTGGTCTGTCTAGCAGTCAACCACGAAGTATGCTAAGTAAGGTTGAAGTCAGGGGTTCAAGTCTCGGTATTATGGAGTTTGTTTTTTCGTTTGACACCAACAGTCGAGACCGCCTATTATAGATAGCGAGGGTAGGCACAACTCGACGAGAGTTGACGAGGGAAAGAAAGTAGTAAGGGCCCGTTTTAACGAAGAACAACAAAATTCAATTTGGAAAAAAAAAATGTCAAATTCGCTTTTCATTGGTCAAAACCCGCACCACCACCCAATATTATACCCCAAGATCCTAATCTTTGGTGCTGGTGCGTGTGTTGACCAATGAAAAGCGAATTTGAATTTTTATTTTTCCAAATTGAATTTATTTTATACTCGTTAATATGCGCCCTAAGTGCTGAAATCTACTCGCGATAAAAATGCAAGGCGCGTACCGTTAGTACCGTAGGGGGAAGGGAGGAGAAGAGCCCACTTTGTGACCCCAGATCGACGGAGATAGAAAAGAAAGGGCGAAGATAATAAATTGAATGGCAAAAAAATAAATAAATAGATGTGTATGCGGTTCCTTGGTTTCACGTGGTTTGACATACTACTGAAAACGTTGTACGTACACATCGGGCAGAAGCACGATCTACTGAACGATCATCTACAGTGGATCAAGCTAGACCCTATATTTGCCGTTATGATATTACCTGGTAAATTGTGCAAAAGCCGTATCATATCATGCAGATCCCACCGGGCAAACACGCGCGCGAAGGCTTGTGTAATGCAGATCATACAGATCATACAGATCATACAGATCATACAGATCATACAGATCATACAGATCATACAGATCATACAGATCATACAGATCCCACCCGCCAAACATGATCTACAGTAGATCGTGCAGGTCATACTACAAATCAGGGATCTACGTACGTACCAGCCCTGAAAAATCTAGGGAAGTGGAATGGTAAAACAAAAAAACTGATCGGTTTCATGTGTGAAATATTGGCTCACTTCCTCTCGACCCCCCCCCGCCCCCCTCCCAGCGCAAGGAGGAACGGGATGCGTTGGGAGGAGAATGAGCAACATAGACGAATGTGATACAGAGTATGGAGAAGTATAGTACACTACCAGGTACAAACTAGAGAAAAAAAAACGGATCGCTATCCTAGGAGATGGATGGCGGCCACCAAAAGGTAAAAACAGGAATGAGACAAGGTAGGCACAAAGTCTTCATGTAATATATATGGAAAACACGTAATGAGTCCCGGCATTGTAGGGATGCGGGGGTCTATGGTCATACGACTACGGCCCGGCATGACAATGAAGTACACCCCCCCACCCCCCCCCCCCCGCCCCCACCCTGATCCCTGACAACCCTCCCCTAACAAATTAAAAACATGTGAATACTGAAAAAAAAAAAACGAAAAATGCGCGTGTACCTGAACTGTGCACACCATGCTTCCAGCGTTGGCAACCAAGAACGTTCCCGGCTCAATCTCCAGCTTAAGCTCCCGTCCCGTCTCCTCGGCGAACTTGACGAAATCTTCCTTCACCGGGGCACCGATCGCCTGCAGGTCCGTAGATTCCTCTCCGGACATTCGGCCGGTCTACGAGGTATGGTGGGTCGGTTTTCGATCGATCGGAGGCGTAATGCGTGCGTGATTAGGGGATGGAGCGAGGTAGGAGTATAGGAGTGGGGGTGGGGGATAAGGGTATAGGCGTAGGGTTCTGGGGGGGTACTTCGTTTTCATGCATGGCCGTAGTCGTATGACCATAGACCGGTGGGGGGGTGTTCTCACTAGCCGCATGCCATGCGCGGCCTTTGCCGTATGACCATATAGACCCTCGCGTCCCTACAGCGCCGGGACGGAGCACGTCGGGTTTTGACCGACCAGGCAGACATCGCTTCGCTTACAACCAAGCGCTGGGAGGGGAGGGGAGTCGTCGTCGCCATGTTCGTGGCGGGTGTTTTGACACGCTCCATAACGCACCAGCATGAAAGCGAAAAACCATGGGAGAAAATGAGACTTGCGACGGAGAAAGATGAGCGACAGGGACCAGATGTTTCCACACCAAGCAGAGGCAAGCGGATCATAGCGGAGGGGGGGGGGTGAGATATTTGTTGTGGGGCGGGGGGGACAGAAAACGTGAGAAAGGAAACCAGATAGGGGGCGCGGGACAGGGGGGGTGTTGCCGTTATGGAGCGAATGTACCACCTGTGTTGTAGTGCCCACACAACCAAAAAAAAACTACTGACACAGAGACACTGGAACCACACCTGCCCAGTTTTTTTTTTCCTGTAGGGCATTCCGTAGTTCTGCTGTAGCTCCGAACTTTCCCATTAATCCAATATTTGGCAAGGCAGATATGAGCTCCTTGGTGCACTCCCGTAAGTGTGCCAAAGCGACAGCAGTTTCCGCGCCCTCCTTCGATGCGGACCTCGTCGCTGAAAATTGAAAATGTGGTTCCAGGCGCTTGAATTTGTGGATTCCAATACTGTCGCCAAGTATTTTTTTTTCCCTGCCGTAGAACGAGCTCGTGCTCGTTCTACAGCAGTTTTTTTTTTCGAAAAGTACCTCGTGCTCGTTTTACAGCAGGAAAAAAAATACTTGAATACAGTACGAGAAACCGCATATTCAAGCGACTGGAACCACATTTTCAACCTTCAACGACGAGGTCCGCATCGCAGGAGGCCACGGAATCTGCTGCCGCTTTGGCACACTGACGGAAGTGTACCAAGGAGCTTATATCTGCCTTGCCAAGTTTTGTATTAATGGGAAAGTTCGGAGCTAGGGCAGAATTACGAAAAGTCCTACATGAAAAACAACTGGGGTAGACGTGGTTCCAGTATCTCTTTGTCAATGGATTTTATAAAATCGTGTTTTTTTGGTGGGCACTGCAACACAGGTGGTACGTGGGACGGTAGAACCCCAACCCCCACCTGCACCCCAGTAATATGCACCAAGCAAGGAAGGAGGAAATAAAGGGAGAAAACGCCCACCAGGGGGGCCGGGGAGACCCTTTATTTGTTGTTGACGTTCTGTTGTTCGTGTGCATGTTGGTACAACAACGATAACAATCCTCGCCCCCTCGTGGCGGTGCACAGTAGTCAAACAAGGCAAGAGAGTAGCTTGGTCTTAGGAGCCCCTGCCAGCCTGCCAGGGTCTTCTCTCAGCGAACGATGCGGCGTGTATACGCGAGACGGCACGATGGTAACCCCCCCCGCAAGTATTGCCTTCCTGGTTGGTAAAAACCCGATGTGCTCCGTCCAGGCCATGTACGGATGCTAGCGTATAAGGTCATACGACCACGGCCATACATGACATGAGTAACCCTCCCCCCGCAGAGCACACACCGGCCAAGCTCACCTTGTAGCCGCCTCCCAGGTTCAATGTAGTGACGTCAGGAAACAATCGCACAAGGTCCAAGCTCATGGCGGACACCTGAAAAAGAGACAGCGAGGAACAAGCCAGGGGGGGGAACGCTACCGTAAGTTTTCCGCAAGGCCTGTGCGCGCCATCCTCTTCGTCATGGTTACAACGCGTGTTTTCCTTCTGTTACGGGGGGGCATATAGTGACTTATAACACACCTATCCCCTTCCTCTTTCTATCAGAAACTGCGAACACGCTTACCTGATCTATAAAAAAAAAGACACACACACAACAACAACAACAACAACAACAACAACAACAACAACAACAACAACAACAACAACAACAATAATAACAACAACAACAACAACAACAACAAGCCAACCTACGCCCACCGGAAACTCCCAACCAACACGGCTACCCCCCTCAAACCAAAAATCTCCCAACAAACGCCTGCCTATCCTACGTACATATCCCCAAATATGCTGTTACAGGGGACTATACGTAGTAAATAGGACCCTACGGTACACACACACACACGGTACACACAACACACACACACATATGCTTAGAATTACAGATGCTATTCACTTGATAGGAGGCTGTACGTCAAGGTGGATTGCCGCGCGAAGCAGAGAGCTACATGCACACACACACAACACACACGACATGTGGTGAGCGCTTGAGCACACACACCTACTACGACATCAGCACAGCTACATGTATCTATGTGGGAGATCTTATCACATCTTCAGCACGAGCACAGGTCGCAGGTGGGGGGGGGTATTTGTTGTTATGCTATTTGGGTGTGTTTTGTACACACCACACACACCTACACGAGCACGAGCAGCGAGCGAGCGAGTAGCGTGTGCGTCTGTTTGTCACTTTTGTGTTGGGGTGTTTTTTGTGTGCACCAGTTTGTGGACGGTGTGTGGTCACGACACTACACATCACAATCAGCGACAGCAGCTAGAAGCACGACGATCACATCACACATCACACTACATCTACTACACATCACACACTACTACATATGTTCACACATCGATGCAGCACAACACACACACACAACTACCGCAGCATCACGCACAACCAGCACACACACACCACACACAACACCACACACACACACACACACACACACACACACACACACACACACACACACACACACACACACACACACTAAATCCTATACACTTAACTATTTTCACCAAAAATTAAATAGGACCTACGGCACACACAAAAACGTATATAACTTGCCTGTTTTCACCAACAATATTTGGTCCTATTTACTAGATTTTACTATGGTCCCCTGTAATGGGAGGCCACGGTTTGGCCCCTCCACCTACCGCCTCCTGACACTACAACTACCTGGTAGTGTATTAAGGCCCAAAAGAGATCGATGCGCCCACCCACAAAAGACTGGCCTACTTATGTATGAACTTGGCACGTTTCCTTATCCCTCAACAGGGTTGTGCGTTGGCTAACTTTACAAGCCACCGACTAGTTAGTGGCTGGCTACGGTTCGTTGTGAGTGGTAACACTTTGAACAGTTTCAACAACAACAAAAAACGCCAAAAAACAAAAACAATGAAAGTATCGCCTAAAGACATCGGACACGGTTAAGGGCCCGTGTAAACGTAAAATAATGTACTTACGGGACGGAGGAAGTATGTATGTGCGAGTACCAGGTTTTCATACTTCGTGGAGTTCTGCGTCTTTGTATCTTGCAGGAGGGTCTGCAGCTCGAAGTGTGTTAAATAATGCCAGCTATTAAATACGGTGGCAAATAGCAATCAGAACCAAATACGGCGGGTAGACATTAGAGGAGCACGTGATTTTTGGATGAAACGTGAGTTCTGATTACTATATGCCCCCCCCTCCCCGAAAACAGCCATCTAGCCCTGAACTCCAGCCACCAACATACAGCCTTACCAAACAACCTTCGCTGCATGCCTCTCTCGATGCGAGCGCGCGCACACTGACTGACCTTCTGCCACACGGCCGGGTCGGAGCCGGAGCCGATGTGCGTATGCACCCGGGAAACGGTGAGGCTCCCGCTGGTGCATATCTCCTTCACCTCCTCCGTCCACTCGTACCAGATGCCTGTAAATAATTTCATGGCGAATTATTTTATGTTTTTTGTTGTTCGAGATGAACCGCGCAGGCAAAGGAAAGGGCCAAGCAACGCGTAGGGGTGTATAGGCAGAAAAAACATGATGTTCACTTAACCCCTTAAGAACTGGTCCCACATATTTGGAGACAAACTACTTAGAATTAGTATGGGATTTGTTTTTGAGTTCTGAATGGGTTAACCCCTTAAGAACTGGTCTCTGGTCTCACATATTCGGGGACAGACTACTTGGAGATCGTGTGGAATATATTATTCAGTTTTTAATGGGTTAACAACAAAGGCACTGTAGTTTCACTACGATGCACACACCCCGTAGCGAGCGCTATCGACACACAGCAGTAGTAGGGCGGTCCTGCCCACCAGTAAGGCGGTGGTGCGCCAGAGAGAGAGAGCAATATGACCGGCTTATAGAGAGAACCCGCCTTATTCGCACCACCCATCACCACGACCCCCACTACCAACACCACTACCAATGCCACCACCAATGCCACCAATACCACTACCAACACCACCACCATCACCCACCACAGCCAGTCTCTCACCAAACGAGGACGAAGGACCACCGACGTTCGTGCTCTTGGTACCGCCCGACCCCAGTCCAGGGTTGAAGCGCACCCCGACAGAAGATCCAGGCGCCTCCGACGCCAGCCTCCTCAGCTGGCTCAGGGAGCACGCGTTGATGCTCACTCCCATCTTAAGAAGCTCCGCGGCGTCGACGGGGAGTTCCTGAGAGCTGGTGGGTAAGTAGGGTGGGGGGGGCGGGGAGGGGGGGGGGGGGGGTGTACTTAATTTTCATGCATGGCTGTAGTCGTATAACCATAGACCCTCGCATCCCTACAATGCCGGGACGGAGCACGTTAGGTTTTCACCAACCAGGCAGACATCGCTTGCACCAAGCGCGAAGGGGGGGGGGTATACTTCATGTTCATGCATGGCCGTAGTCGTATAACCACAGACCCTCGCATCCCTACAATGCCGCGACGGAGCATGGGGGGGGGGATGTGCTCATGTCGTGTACGGCCGTAGTCGTATGACCATAGACCCTCGCATCGCTACAATGCCGGGACGGAGTGCGTTGGGTTTTCACCAACCAGGCAGGCATTGCTTGCACCAAGCGCGAAGCGCCGTGAGCGCGGGCGGTGTTGGGGGAAGGGAGCGAGGGGAAAACATATACCAGGTATCAGCTGCGAACTTGGGGGGGTGAAGAAGAGTCAAGAGGGGTTTAGAGAGAACACGAGTGAAAACAATCAGGACCTATATCATATCTCCCAAAAAGGGCGTGAAATTCCGGCTCTAGAAAACAAAATCTGCCTGATACGCCTTGAGCCAGCCAGTATGAATAGTTTGTCCTACCTCAACACAGCAAGCTATATATGTATGTCCCCTGCTATGCTCAGACGAGATAAGCCGTGAGGTGTCCTCAAGTGCATCGCCGCGCACAACCACTCGCGAAAAGCAGAGGGGGGTCTACGGTAGATAGCATCACAAACCACAACGCTTTGCGCCCGCAGCGGTTGGACCCTGCTCAGTAGCACCCTAGCGCACGGCAGTGACCACCAACCAACGAGCCGAACCGCACTGAGTACCCCCACCGCCGCCTCGTCTTGCCGCACGCACGCAAAGTCAGGCGGCAGTAAACCTTTTTTACCGCGTTGTCAAAACCTCGAAATATATTTGACGATTCTGGGGGTGGTCAACAACATTTTTTTTTTCAGGAAAAGCAAAAACGCGCGGTGGGCAACGCGCGCTGGCGTTGTGTTTTGGGGTACTGCTGGGGTTAAGGATAGGGGTTAGGAGTTAATTGATTTAGGTACCTGGTAGGTATTAAGCTCAGAACGAATAAAAAACGTATACTCGTATAGCGGCACCATTTTTCCATTCATATTTTTGTCTTGTCGTGTTTGAGGTTTTGTGACCGTGGCGAAGGGGACTTCTCGAGCGATGGAGAAACGCAAACCACCACACTTTAAAAACGCACCTTAGGCAAAGCCTCTCGGGGGCCACTCCTGCGGCCATGGCCCTCTTAACCTCCCACCCGCTGCTGCAGTCGAAGTTCAGTCCGAGGCTGGGAAAGGGGGCGCAGACGTGGAGCCAGTGGTCCCAGTTACGCGCACGGAGGGAAAAGGGGCGCGACGTGAAGCCGTAGATGTTTTAGTATGTACATTTCATACAGGGAGGATGACTAAATACCGAAACAATACCGTATTGCGGTGGTATCGGTATTTCGATGTGGGCAAAATGCCCGAAAAAAACGTGAGTTGTGGTCCGTTGCGGTTCAATGTTAGGATGTACGTGTTGTTACATGCAATACGGGGGGGCATTCCGAAAGAGGGAGGACAAATACTCAAATACCGTATTCCAGTATTTCGGTATCGGTGTAGAACCGATACCGAACCCGTATTTTTACGAGTTTCGGTATCGGTCGGTATCGGGTACCGATACCGGATTTCCGTTATTTTCGGTTCGATTCGGTGTCGGTATCCATCACTGCTGACCGTACGAATGAACGGCCGAACGACGGCACGACCCTCAATGCAATAGTAAATACAAACGGTTCTTATATTTCGGGACATGGTGGTATGCTAAACGATAGTCAGGAAAAACTACACGGGAGGTGTGCTCCGGTCGGTAAGTCGATCGGTCGGTTTCATCGGCATATAGGTCGGTAGGTCAGTCCGTCCGTCCGTCCGTCGGTAGGACGCCGAGCCGAGCCGGGAAACTGCACCTGTTGAAGAGCTGCAACACTGCCTTGTTGGGCAGGCTCTTCATGGCGAAGCGCACCGTCAGGCCGTACGCGTGGGGGAAGGACAGGCAAGCCTCCGCGTTGCTCTTGAGGGTCGCGGCGTCGTACACGTAGGCCGGGGTGCCCACCGCCGCCTTTGTCGCTCGAGCCGTCTGACGAACGAAATCCGCGAGAGAACGTGGGGATGACACCAGAAAAAAAGGATGAACGGAGGAAGGAGAAAGGAGAAAGGGGAGAGGAGAAAGGAGAATTGAGAGAGGAGAGAGGAGAAAGGGAGAAAGGAGAAAAGGGAAGAAAAGAGAAAGCAGGATAGAGAAAGCAGAATGGACAAAGCAGAAAGAAGTTGCAAGTTTCAGAGCTATATACAATATAGCAGGACCGAAACAAAACGTCCGGACTTTCTTACGGTATGACTAGCCATTCATTTGTGAGCGTGATTAGTAGCAGCACGAGGTGCACTGCTGTAGCATCATGCTGCGCGAGGGTCTTACGACATACCAGTACCAGGTATCCTTGAATTGTAACGCATACATGCAGTTGTTGTAGGGTCCGTACATGTTGATGCTTCTCCCTAGAGATATATAGATACCGTGGTCACAAACTAGGAGGCAGAGAGCATAAAAACACATCGCAGATCAAAGAAGATGAGCAAATGCGCGAAAGCAATGCCAAACGCACTACGAACTGTGGGTACGCAAGAGCAGAACAACGACCAAAAAATCTAAACAAAAAAAAATCGTATGATACCGGTGCACAAACAAAGTGCAAGGAAGAAATTGAACTCAAGATCGAAAGCTGCTTTGCTATATCGGCATCTACAGCGAGCGGTGATTGCATTGCTGGTGGGCGGCTGAAAACCCTTCATACACATATATGATACATACATACCCTGGTAGTTGTCAACAGTTGATTGTCGTATCGTACAATTTTCCAACTCAAAACCGTATCCTATTAATAGTATAATTTTATTGCAAGTACTCTGCCCCGAAAACGTGGTTAGCGTCGTCGACGGTTGACGGTATGCCTCCTTATGCAAACCCCTTCGGGATCCCGAGACAACGACCAGTACAACGCTAGTCAATCGATAAAACTTGTCTCGATGTCTGTCTTCTACACGCAGAAGGATGATAAACCCAATGCCAGAACCAGCTACACGAGTAAAGACAGGTCAGCTCTCTCCTTCGTGTCCTTTGTACTCTCGTACGAGATCGCTGCCCTCACTGTCCTGTGCCGACTGGAGACTGGACGCTTCCTGAGTCGTGCTCGAGCTTCGGCCTATTACACAAATACTTCCGTTACTCGAATTCAAACCGCCTCACAAACGCCAGTAACCTGCGGAAACCTAAATAGTTTTGGGTATTATCAAAACCGTTTACGAGGAGCGTAAGCGCCCAGCAGCACCGGTAGGATCATATTGCTTGCGCCCCTGTGCCGTATATACGACACCCCTGCATTATATCACTCGGGCACCAGTCTGTATCGTCCCTCAATCCTGCTAGTGGCCGTTTCTGTAACCGTCACCTTTTTTTATCGTCCATTTTTCCCCTCTTAGGGCCGTTTCTTATGCAATATGCTTCCAGGTTCGTATAGGTCGTAACCCCTTTACAATTGCACCCACCTTTTTTAGGGACAAACAACTTGGAATTGGAGGTCGGATGCATAATATGCAGCAGCTCTGTATAAAAGGGTTGATTGAAACAATGCAACAATGCACATTTATCAATTTACACTTCGTATATACCTCGGGCGTCAAGAACTTGAGCTTCTCCAGCTGCTGCCCCTCCGCCGTCTCGACGGCTACCCGTCTCGGCGCAACCATCCCCCGCGATGACGCCTCCCTAACCCCAGCGGTGTTCCAACCCTTGGCAGGCGCCATGCCCGCCGCGTTCCGAGCGCCCAAAGATGACGCGGGGGTCACGAAAGCGGAACATGTCTTTCAAGAAGGGCGAATACGGATGCGAAGACAAGGGGGGGGGGGGGGGGGGGGGGGGGGGGGGTACGGGAGTTTTGAGCCCCTGGTTTCGCTGCGACGATTTAGCTGTGGAAACCCGTGGGTAGTGAGAGCACGGAAGTGAGGTAGCAATAGTCGTGGAAGGCTTACTGCCCGACGAGTAATACTAGGCGTTCATCAGCACCTCAACATAGTGTCCGTGGTAAAGTGGTAAGTACACTGGGAAACTGACCTGGTATCGGCAAGTGTCACTATCAAAAGTGACAACGTTGCAACGTCGTAGTGACAACGTTGCAACGTCGTCACATTCAAATGAATGCCAGAGGGAACGAACGCAAGCTACATTCCAGTATATCTGATATAACACGCATAACACGGAACAAACGGGACCGAGCCACCGAGCCACTTCTATCTGTTGGGAAGTACTGTGCAGCAGGAGTTTAAATCGGGATGCTTCATACATAGCTCGTAGTGCTGGAGACTTGACTACGCTTAGCTCCGTACTCAGGGGGGGGGGGTGAGGGTGACGATGAGTCATCATGCTGACAGTTGTGTCCTTCCACGCCGCATCTGATACAGTACCAGGTATACCGGTACTTCGTACCGGCCCTCTCACAAGAGCTCCACAAGAAACTCAGCCTGATCGTGTGGCACACCCCCTTCTCAAATAAGACATCTAGCCTTGGCCAGCATCCCAGTTTCTTATCACTGCACAACAGAGAGGGCCTGTACGCCAGTACTCCGGCACTGCTCGCTGTGCGTATTTACATATCATTCCCGATGCACCACAAAGTACAGTTGTTCAACTGCGCCAGTCATCAGTGTTTACAAATTATGGTTGATGAAATGCGCATGCGAACAGCCGTCGCTCAGAGGTGCAACGTTAAAGTTGCCAACGTGCGCAGCAGAGGATAACGCAGCAGCAGCAGCAGCAGGCAAATATCGCACAGCTATGTACTGGTATGCTCATACGAGCACAGCTGCTGCTGATCGAAGAACAACGGCGGGAAGGAACCATTGGTTGTGGCAAGTGGTCCAGTACTACTGCTGTTCGTAGACTGGTGTACATTATAAATACGAGAACAGAGCACAGCAGAGCACTCAATATGCACACAACACAACTGTCCTAGAGGATCACCTGGACGTGCAAAGCAGCCAGAGCGAACATCAGCACTGCCTGGGGGGATCGCGTTCTAGACTTGGACACCATCGTTGTCGTCGCTCTGTTATAGCGTCGTGCTCTTCGTGTACAAGTGACACCAAGTGCAGCAGTCATTTATCATGCGAGGGAGTTCCATCTTTCTGGATGGCTTTCTACTGAGGGATGCCAGGCAGATTCGTTGCTGTTGAATTCCGCACGTGCGGCAGCATTGCCCGGCTCTTGCAGCGTTGCAGCTCGCTGCCGGTGACAGCAGCAAGCAGATATAGGCATCATGTCTAGGGATGCAACGGAGTTGCCCTTGGGTTCAACCGCGGCGGGAGGGAACCGACTCCTCGCTGAGCCCGCTTTCGAGCTACTGCTGTCCGAGATTATTGCCTACACGGGGGCGTATGTCTCTCACACGGCGGCTAGCCGAGCGACGGATGTGTTGAGAGCATCCGAAGCTGGCGGGCCAGAGGAGGACGAGCTAGCGGACCGGGGCGGTGATAGCGAAGGGAGTGAGGATGGAGACATTGGAGTGCTCGTTGACCCGAGTCCGGCGTCAGTTGGGATCGGAAACGCGCTGCTTCCGGTGAGCTTCTCCGCCTATATTCTGCTCTACTCTGTCTCCTGAGTGGAGGTGTAGAAGTGCCGCAGTATGATACTCGGAACTCGGGTGTATCGTAGGCTCTCACGAGTCTGGGCCTGCTGCTGCAGCACGGCTGCTTGGCGATCAATATCATACCAATAGGTGCTCTCATGCTTGCCACCCTTGTGATCTCGTGGTCTTGCTTTCGATAAATATCAACTTCCGATCACCCCAAACTGGCGTAGTTCCCGGGGATATATATATATATACTCGTAGCACAGTTTTCCCGCACACTCCCGTCGTACTCGTAGGAAAACCAAGCAGGGCAAGTCTTACTCCTTCTTGCAAACATCGTATTGCAAGTTCTGCTTGTACTGGTACAGCAGCAATACCTTTTGGAGAACCACGTGCTCGTGTACCGGTAGGTGTACGTATCATAGCCTCTGGCTTTAGGGCCTACGAGGCAGAGCCCAAAGCTCTGTGGCACGCTATGCATATAAATCTATATATCTTAGTTCGTTTATCACATATGCACACCCTTAGGTCTGCGGATATCTCCCGCCTCTGACCGCCTCTCCGCGCGGTTTCTTCGCTGAGGCGTGCCCCGGCCTCGCCTGCAGCCGCCGGCTTAGCTGATCCGCCCGCTCGGCGCCGTAGCGCGCGCGCGAGGCCTCGACGTCGAGATCTACGACGAGATCTCCGAAAAATTGTGCCCTGTGAGCGTTTGGGCACATTGCCCACCGACAACGCCCATGTCTTCGCGTGGTTTTTTCACGTACGTGTTCTCTGACCTCCAACCCGTGGGGGGGGTCGGCTTCCCGGCCGCCGTCAACATGGTGGAGGCCTGCGTGGGAGGCTGTGTGCTCAGATCTGAGACGCCCCGAGAACACATACATGCCACCCAGGCTTTGTCGAGAACTGCCATCAACATATCAACATACTTTTCGCCGAGAGAGAGCTCCTGAGCTCCTGCTGCTGTACGTATACGTGTACGTATGTATGTATGTAGTCTACAGCAAGTAGCACGTGTGATATGGAGAGTAGCAGCTCATGCACTGTCAATGTTGTTGCGGAGCTCCTATGATTTGTACAGCAGCAGCTGTGGTCGCACCTTTTTAGCGGACTACGCGCTGCATGCTGCATGCTGTTGAGGGTTTCAACGTAAAAAAATGGCAATGGCAAACGGGGATGGGGAAACACGAGTTTTTGTCGTTTTTTCCGTTTTTGTTTTTTGTTCTCCTGGCGTATATAGGAGTAGGCGCGTAGATGTATACGTGCATCGGGTATATATCGAAAACATTTATATATGTATCAGTACTACAGTACTACTGCTGTACTACAACAGTCTACCACGAGCTGTGAGCAGTTCAAATTATGTGGGTTGGATATGTATGACCACTATCAAAGATACACGCATGTATCAGTTGCTGTTGCTGTTGTCGCCGTTGTTCGCTGTTTCGAATTTCGAAGATGTGCAGGTGTGTAGGCCCACACCGTGTACAGCATACAATGCGCATGTGTCAGGTTTGTGACCAAGATACATACGGGCACACACGTATATGAGTACAGCAGCAACAGTATCACATGTATTACGAGTACGGTTGCCACTCTCCGTGGGCAGTGTGCAGAGCGCTCTCAACCCTTGGCAGTACGTCTGATTCCCATCCTTCGACACAACGCTGCTGCTAACTAACAACGTGTATAATAACTCTTGGCATTACGTCTGACCCCCGTCCTTCGCTACAATGCTGTTAACATTCCGGCATCACGCAAGGCTGCGACCGGCGGCCGTCAAGGCCGCCGGCGAAGCCCCTTGTATATATATATTGTGTTTCTGGTCCGAATTGTGCACACCTACGAGCAGCAGCGCAGCAGCAGCAGCAGCTTGTGTTGCCGTCACGTTCCAACCCGCCGATTCTGCCGCCCTCTGAGTACGAAACCTACAAGTAGCCTTACACATGTATATAGCTACGAGTAAGCACTTTTTGCTGCACTGCTGTTTTTGGTTTTTGGGACTGCCACGCCGGATGCAGCTCGGCCCTGAGAACTGAGAACACGGTCTGGGCGCTCGTTGCGCGATTGATCCTCAAGAGATCCATCTGGACCACATGACAGGCAGCAGAGCAGCAGCGCGACCGGCAAGCACATGCCGGCAAAGTTCAGTGGTAGTGAAGCAACAGCCAGTGTAGACGACGGCGTCCTGTGTGCGCTCGTACATAGGTTACTGCTTCTGTATGACCGTCCATGAACAGATATGCCATGAAAGCAAGCCCAGCATGTCTGGTTCCTCGAGATGAACGCAGCGTCGATCAGCAACAGGTAGACAGCACGGTCCTTCACGCTCACGAGTGTTTTGTCGGTGCTTCGTACGCTTCCCCAGTTTGCCCACGCCGCTAAAAACCCTTTGACTGGTGTTGGTTACATGAATACTGCCCACTGGCCTACTTAAGTCACGTCACTAAGTAGACCAATAGATAGTGTTATATATCAACCAAAGACTCAAGTCAATTGGGTACATGGTGATATATAACCAACAAGAAGCGTGTTGTTTTCAAACTTCAAACTACCGCGCCGTCTCCATGGTGATTCTCTCAGACCCGGCCGCCTGACCAAGCGCACCTGATCCCCCCCGCGCCTAATAATACTCGTCGGAGAACTACGCAAGTAGACTGCTATATGTCGTATCTCGAACTCGCTCTGCAAAGTACGAGTAGAGCGAATTTGGGGTAGCTCCCATTATTACTGCAGCCTAATAGCGCTGGTGGACATTTGTAAGTGTCGTCAACTGTGTGTGCGGGTGGAAGGCATATAAAGAAAAAACGGGGCTGTTCATGGGTCGGGTCAAAACCCCCGGGTCGGGTCGGGTCGGATCGGGTCGAGTCACCTAATCCGACCCCGACCCCGCCCGCGAGATTTTGAAGACCTCCTGACCCGACCCGAACCGACCCTACCCGACCCGTGAGATGTTGAAGACCTTCTGGCCCAACCCGTGGGTCGGGTCATGACCCGTGAACGGCCCTGAAAAAATCGGAGATTTTCGGTCGAACAGCGCTGATCTCCGGCTTCACCGCAGCTCAAAACAAGGCCTAATATGTTGGGCGAACGCCGTTCAAATTTAGCAACTCGATTTCGCTCGAAATAGTGTTGAACGCCTTTTCCCCCACGCCTCCACGCCTTGAAACCCTTCGTAATGGTGCGAAGAAAAACAAAAACACGATTTTTTACCGCAGCGCTGTCTGTCCGTGTGTCTGTTGGTGTCTTGTGTGTGTGACGTTTTTCTCTATGTCCCCGCCCCTCGGCAGGCTGATCAGGCGCATCAGATGGAAGCGCGAATCGAGAGCATGGGGTACGAGGTGGGGTACCGCCTGGTGGAGCGGACGTGCCAGAGGCGCTGGATGGGGGGCGACCAGCTGGAGGCGATCAAGTTTGTCTGCAAGGACCTGTGGTCGGAGGTAAGGGAGGGTGCTGTCTCTTATACACAACTAACCCGTGGGGGGGGTCGGCTTCCCGGCCGCCGTCAACATGGTGGAGGCCTGCGTGGGAGGCTGTGTGCTCAGATCTGAGACGCCCCGAGAACACATACATGCCACCCAGGCTTTGTCGAGAACTGCCATCAACATACTTTTCGCCGAGAGAGAGCTCCTGAGCTCCTGCTGCTGTACGTATACGTGTACGTATGTATGTATGTAGTCTACAGCAAGTAGCACGTGTGATATGGAGAGTAGCAGCTCATGCACTGTCAATGTTGTTGCGGAGCTCCTATGATTGATCTCGTGGTCTTGCTTTCGATAAATATCAACTTCCGATCACCCCAAACTGGCGTAGTTCCCGGGGATATATATATATATACTCGTAGCACAGTTTTCCCGCACACTCCCGTCGTACTCGTAGGAAAACCAAGCAGGGCAAGTCTTACTCCTTCTTGCAAACATCGTATTGCAAGTTCTGCTTGTACTGGTACAGCAGCAATACCTTTTGGAGAACCACGTGCTCGTGTACCGGTAGGTGTACGTATCATAGCCTCTGGCTTTAGGGCCTACGAGGCAGAGCCCAAAGCTCTGTGGCACGCTATGCATATAAATCTATATATCTTAGTTCGTTTATCACATATGCACACCCTTAGGTCTGCGGATATCTCCCGCCTCTGACCGCCTCTCCGCGCGGTTTCTTCGCTGAGGCGTGCCCCGGCCTCGCCTGCAACCGCCGGCTTAGCTGATCCGCCCGCTCGGCGCCGTAGCGCGCGCGCGAGGCCTCGACGTCGAGATCTACGACGAGATCTCCGAAAAATTGTGCCCTGTGAGCGTTTGGGCACATTGCCCACCGACAACGCCCATGTCTTCGCGTGGTTTTTTCACGTACGTGTTCTCTGACCTCCGACCCGTGGGGGGGGTTGGCTTCCCGGCCGCCGTCAACATGGTGGAGGCCTGCGTGGGAGGCTGTGTGCTCAGATCTGAGACGCCCCGAGAACACATACATGCCACCCAGGCTTTGTCGAGAACTGCCATCAACATATCAACATACTTTTCGCCGAGAGAGAGCTCCTGAGCTCCTGCTGCTGTACGTATACTTTATCATGCGAGGGAGTTCCATCTTTCTGGATGGCTTTCTACTGAGGGATGCCAGGCAGATTCGTTGCTGTTGAATTCCGCACGTGCGGCAGCATTGCCCGGCTCTTGCAGCGTTGCAGCTCGCTGCCGGTGACAGCAGCAAGCAGATATAGGCATCATGTCTAGGGATGCAACGGAGTTGCCCTTGGGTTCAACCGCGGCGGGAGGGAACCGACTCCTCGCTGAGCCCGCTTTCGAGCTACTGCTGTCCGAGATTATTGCCTACACGGGGGCGTATGTCTCTCACACGGCGGCTAGCCGAGCGACGGATGTGTTGAGAGCATCCGAAGCTGGCGGGCCAGAGGAGGACGAGCTAGCGGACCGGGGCGGTGATAGCGAAGGGAGTGAGGATGGAGACATTGGAGTGCTCGTTGACCCGAGTCCGGCGTCAGTTGGGATCGGAAACGCGCTGCTTCCGGTGAGCTTCTCCGCCTATATTCTGCTCTACTCTGTCTCCTGAGTGGAGGTGTAGAAGTGCCGCAGTATGATACTCGGAACTCGGGTGTATCGTAGGCTCTCACGAGTCTGGGCCTGCTGCTGCAGCACGGCTGCTTGGCGATCAATATCATACCAATAGGTGCTCTCATGCTTGCCACCCTTGTGATCTCGTGGTCTTGCTTTCGATAAATATCAACTTCCGATCACCCCAAACTGGCGTAGTTCCCGGGGATATATATATATATACTCGTAGCACAGTTTTCCCGCACACTCCCGTCGTACTCGTAGGAAAACCAAGCAGGGCAAGTCTTACTCCTTCTTGCAAACATCGTATTGCAAGTTCTGCTTGTACTGGTACAGCAGCAATACCTTTTGGAGAACCACGTGCTCGTGTACCGGTAGGTGTACGTATCATAGCCTCTGGCTTTAGGGCCTACGAGGCAGAGCCCAAAGCTCTGTGGCACGCTATGCATATAAATCTATATATCTTAGTTCGTTTATCACATATGCACACCCTTAGGTCTGCGGATATCTCCCGCCTCTGACCGCCTCTCCGCGCGGTTTCTTCGCTGAGGCGTGCCCCGGCCTCGCCTGCAGCCGCCGGCTTAGCTGATCCGCCCGCTCGGCGCCGTAGCGCGCGCGCGAGGCCTCGACGTCGAGATCTACGACGAGATCTCCGAAAAATTGTGCCCTGTGAGCGTTTGGGCACATTGCCCACCGACAACGCCCATGTCTTCGCGTGGTTTTTTCACGTACGTGTTCTCTGACCTCCAACCCGTGGGGGGGGTCGGCTTCCCGGCCGCCGTCAACATGGTGGAGGCCTGCGTGGGAGGCTGTGTGCTCAGATCTGAGACGCCCCGAGAACACATACATGCCACCCAGGCTTTGTCGAGAACTGCCATCAACATATCAACATACTTTTCGCCGAGAGAGAGCTCCTGAGCTCCTGCTGCTGTACGTATACGTGTACGTATGTATGTATGTAGTCTACAGCAAGTAGCACGTGTGATATGGAGAGTAGCAGCTCATGCACTGTCAATGTTGTTGCGGAGCTCCTATGATTTGTACAGCAGCAGCTGTGGTCGCACCTTTTTAGCGGACTACGCGCTGCATGCTGCATGCTGTTGAGGGTTTCAACGTAAAAAAATGGCAATGGCAAACGGGGATGGGGAAACACGAGTTTTTGTCGTTTTTTCCGTTTTTGTTTTTTGTTCTCCTGGCGTATATATTGGAGTAGGCGCGTAGATGTATACGTGCATCGGGTATATATCGAAAACATTTATATATGTATCAGTACTACAGTACTACTGCTGTACTACAACAGTCTACCACGAGCTGTGAGCAGTTCAAATTATGTGGGTTGGATATGTATGACCACTATCAAAGATACACGCATGTATCAGTTGCTGTTGCTGTTGTCGCCGTTGTTCGCTGTTTCGAATTTCGAAGATGTGCAGGTGTGTAGGCCCACACCGTGTACAGCATACAATGCGCATGTGTCAGGTTTGTGACCAAGATACATACGGGCACACACGTATATGAGTACAGCAGCAACAGTATCACATGTATTACGAGTACGGTTGCCACTCTCCGTGGGCAGTGTGCAGAGCGCTCTCAACCCTTGGCAGTACGTCTGATTCCCATCCTTCGACACAACGCTGCTGCTAACTAACAACGTGTATAATAACTCTTGGCATTACGTCTGACCCCCGTCCTTCGCTACAATGCTGTTAACATTCCGGCATCACGCAAGGCTGCGACCGGCGGCCGTCAAGGCCGCCGGCGAAGCCCCTTGTATATATATATTGTGTTTCTGGTCCGAATTGTGCACACCTACGAGCAGCAGCGCAGCAGCAGCAGCAGCTTGTGTTGCCGTCACGTTCCAACCCGCCGATTCTGCCGCCCTCTGAGTACGAAACCTACAAGTAGCCTTACACATGTATATAGCTACGAGTAAGCACTTTTTGCTGCACTGCTGTTTTTGGTTTTTGGGACTGCCACGCCGGATGCAGCTCGGCCCTGAGAACTGAGAACACGGTCTGGGCGCTCGTTGCGCGATTGATCCTCAAGAGATCCATCTGGACCACATGACAGGCAGCAGAGCAGCAGCGCGACCGGCAAGCACATGCCGGCAAAGTTCAGTGGTAGTGAAGCAACAGCCAGTGTAGACGACGGCGTCCTGTGTGCGCTCGTACATAGGTTACTGCTTCTGTATGACCGTCCATGAACAGATATGCCATGAAAGCAAGCCCAGCATGTCTGGTTCCTCGAGATGAACGCAGCGTCGATCAGCAACAGGTAGACAGCACGGTCCTTCACGCTCACGAGTGTTTTGTCGGTGCTTCGTACGCTTCCCCAGTTTGCCCACGCCGCTAAAAACCCTTTGACTGGTGTTGGTTACATGAATACTGCCCACTGGCCTACTTAAGTCACGTCACTAAGTAGACCAATAGATAGTGTTATATATCAACCAAAGACTCAAGTCAATTGGGTACATGGTGATATATAACCAACAAGAAGCGTGTTGTTTTCAAACTTCAAACTACCGCGCCGTCTCCATGGTGATTCTCTCAGACCCGGCCGCCTGACCAAGCGCACCTGATCCCCCCCGCGCCTAATAATACTCGTCGGAGAACTACGCAAGTAGACTGCTATATGTCGTATCTCGAACTCGCTCTGCAAAGTACGAGTAGAGCGAATTTGGGGTAGCTCCCATTATTACTGCAGCCTAATAGCGCTGGTGGACATTTGTAAGTGTCGTCAACTGTGTGTGCGGGTGGAAGGCATATAAAGAAAAAACGGGGCTGTTCATGGGTCGGGTCAAAACCCCCGGGTCGGGTCGGGTCGGATCGGGTCGAGTCACCTAATCCGACCCCGACCCGACCCGTGAGATTTTGAAGACCTCCTGACCCGACCCGAACCGACCCTACCCGACCCGTGAGATGTTGAAGACCTTCTGGCCCAACCCGTGGGTCGGGTCATGACCCGTGAACGGCCCTGAAAAAATCGGAGATTTTCGGTCGAACAGCGCTGATCTCCGGCTTCACCGCAGCTCAAAACAAGGCCTAATATGTTGGGCGAACGCCGTTCAAATTTAGCAACTCGATTTCGCTCGAAATAGTGTTGAACGCCTTTTCCCCCACGCCTCCACGCCTTGAAACCCTTCGTAATGGTGCGAAGAAAAACAAAAACACGATTTTTTACCGCAGCGCTGTCTGTCCGTGTGTCTGTTGGTGTCTTGTGTGTGTGACGTTTTTCTCTATGTCCCCGCCCCTCGGCAGGCTGATCAGGCGCATCAGATGGAAGCGCGAATCGAGAGCATGGGGTACGAGGTGGGGTACCGCCTGGTGGAGCGGACGTGCCAGAGGCGCTGGATGGGGGGCGACCAGCTGGAGGCGATCAAGTTTGTCTGCAAGGACCTGTGGTCGGAGGTAAGGGAGGGTGGGTGGGTGAATGGAGTGGGGTGAGCTGGTGGAGTTATTATTTTTCATCCGTTTGTTTTTGACGTCTTCGTTTTTTTATGCCTTCCGCTTTTGCTTCTTCCTTTCTCAATTCGTGATTTTTCTTTTGCTTTTGCTTTTGCTTTGCTGTTGCCTTGCTTTACGAGCCCCTTTGAGACTGCAAAACTGATCCCACGCCAATGCCAAGTTTTACGCCCAACAAACGTGGATGGAACTCCTAAACGCACACCATAGTGGGTGGGTGGGTGGGTGGGCTAGGATGGGTAGGTGGGTGGGTCGGCGGGGGTTTCCAGCGTGGGCGTACGGTGCGCGAGACGTGCCTGCAAACGAACGTATTTGCGACACATAATGATTTCGAGCTTCAAGGCCCTTACCAGTGCAATGCGTGGCAAAGGTGGATTGATTTGGCGTTCTGCCTGCTGGGAGAGAGGGAGAGGGGGGTGAGGGGGGTAAGGTATATTCCATCGAGCTGTCACAAAGGTTAGTACTTTGTGGGAGTGCGGCACGGCAAGATTGAGGTTGTATAAGGCGTTCCACTCTATTGGGCGTGTTCGACGACGGGGGTTTCGCTAGCGAATCGCCTCCACACGCATTGTGCGCACCAAGGCACTACGAACCCGTGCATTCAGTTATATATCGGTTTAGGTTAGTAGCAGTATTGCCTTTTTTAGTAGGAGGGGGGGTGGGTACTCATGTCGTGCATGGCGGTAGTCGTATGACCATAGATAATAGACCCTCGCATCCCTACAATGCCGGGACGGAGCGCATTGGGTTTTCACCAACCAGGCAAGGGGGGGGGATGAACTTCTGAGGCCGGTGGAAACGCCGGGGAAAATCTTAGTGTATACGTTCGGTATCTGCCCAGTGATTGTGGTCGTGTACCCAATCGGGAGCTACAGTGGTGCTGCCTCCCGTGACGATCGAGACCGCGCGCCGAGGCACCGCGACGAGCCGGTCGCGGTAGTGAAAAGCACGATGGAAGTACGCGCGGCAGTTGAGGGACAGGTGGGAAATAGGCAAAGGGCCGGAGTGTCCATCTCACGCAGGCGGACGGCATGCTTCGTTCGTTTGGCGCACAGGAGCCTCTGCCGTGTTATTTCGGGACACCATATGTTCCTGGCATGCCCCCCCCCCCCCTATAATAGCGTCTATGCGATGCGCCGCACCGCGTTGCATCGCATAGCATCGACTTGCGTCGCACTGCACCATGTCTCATCGAATGAATGCATGATCGCCCACAGGTTTTCAAGAAGCAGGTGGACAAGCTTCAGACCGACCACCAGGGGACGTTCGTCCTCAAGGATAACGACTTCCGGTGGACCTCGCGCTACGCGGAAGGTGAGAGAGAGAGAGAGTTCGCCGGCTTTTCCGTTTCGCCGACAACTTAGTCAGAGTTGATGGCCCCATCGCTAACCCTAGCCCTAACGCTGTACCTACTACTAACGCCAACCCTAGCGCCAACCCTGACACCAACTCTAACCCTAACGCCGATGCCAACCGTAACGCCAACTTCAACCCTAACGCAAACGCCAACGGATATGACGATGGGCACGTCAAAAATATTATCGAAGAAGGAGCTGTACCCGCCAAGAGGCTCCTATATATAGCCATCCATCAAGGCCGATCTGTAACCGCCAAGAAGGATGTGAAGCTTGTTTCGTTAGAAGGAAACTACCTGTTGGCCTACTTACGTAGGAAGATCCTGTAACCGTCAAGACGGATCTGTAACCGCCAAGAAGGATTAAAGCTTGTTTCCGTCAGAAGGAACTACCTGGTGGCCTCCTTACGTAGGAAGACCCTGTAACCGTGAAGACGGATCTGTAACCGCCGAGAAGGATTTGAAACGTACCGGTATGTTGGTTAGAAGGAACTGCCTGTTGGCTAGTACATTTGTAGGCCAACAGGCCGTCCCTTCTACGAACAAAGTTTGAATATTTTCCTGGCGGTTACAGATCCGCCTTGACGGCTACAGGCTCTTCTTGACGGTTACAAATCCTTCTTGATAGAGTTTTGCCGAGTGTTGGATACGTATCATACCGCATTGGAGTTTTGGTTATGTCGAAATATCGATACATGGTAGTGTATCGAACGCGTTTTCGCCTCCGGCCCTTGGCTTGGCATCCCCGGTTTCTTCTTTTGTCGAGATCGTACCGAACATTGAACTCGATTCGATACGTATAGCTTCAGACGGTATGGACCCACGAATAATGATAACCTAGTAAGAAACATCTGGCTCACGTTTTTTCGGAGGACCCTAAGAAATTGGAATATGAAATCGTGCTCAGCGTACACTAAGTCCTACCTGGTACCACTCTGACCCGAAATATAAGCACCAATTTAATGACATGTCAACATACAAACGTTCCTTATATTCCGGGTCAGAGTAGTATGAAATAGCCCATGCTCTAGGCTCTTCAAGGGTGGTGTAAGGTTGTAGGGCTTGCTCCAATTAGTTGTTTCTTGTAGGGGGGACCCATACGCCCATAACTCTGTAGATCAAGATCAACACAGTAGTTGCAAGCCCTGGTTGACGGCGCAGGTCCAGCTTGACGAGTATCGTCGTAGGCTGCTCGTTGCAAGGAACTATGATATCTGTCTACCTTGGTGTCAACAGGTGCTGGTATACGATTTAACAACAGGTATTGCCTCCTCTACCGAAACAGTTGTTTTCTTGTTTGATTTGATTCCTGTCAGCAACACTTTTCCGCCACGTAAAGACGAGAAATGTGTTATTGGATGGTTCAAAACCCGGTACATGCGTCTATGGCGAGACATATTTTGCGAAAAGCTAAAAAATGAAAGGATGGGAAACGTCGTTGGGCTGTTTCTGCTGCCCGCTACGTAGGATCACCGCGCTGCTGCTCCCGACCAAAGGTGGTGACGGTTGGCGGTCTGAGGTTTTACCCCGTCAAGGCATTTTTCGATGTAATATACTATTAATAGTTGTAGTGTAGGAACGTCCTTGACGGCAGTCCGTCAAGGGTGCTTTTAGACCTAGTATACTAGTTAAAGTGTGGCATGTCCTTGACGGCAGCATTTCGTTTTGACACGTCAAGTTCTCTTTTGACTTACTGTAGAAGTGTACTATTATTAGTGTACGTAGGTCCTTGACGGCTGTCCGTCACGTAAATGGGGCAAGAGTGCCGTTCAGTCGGCATGTTTGCTCCCGATGACGCGGTCGCACGCGCGCATGCACGCACCTGTTGCCAAGAAAAGGATCAAAAGCCTCGAAGATCGAGAGCAACTCCCATGAGTTTGAGAGCACGCCTATTTGCTGCTCCAGGTCTGCGCATAGTTGTATCTGCATACCCTTCCTTACTCGTACGAAGGATATGCTGGTTTTATGTCGTCCAGTTTTTTGGGGGGTGGGGGTGATATACATGTATATATATACAGTCTACAAGGTTCCCCTCCGGGACGTGCCTGGGGGAGTGGCGCAAGGGCGAATCGAAAACCTACTATTAATATCAAAACAACAGCATGCGATATTGTATCATACGCATATCATATTGTATACCTGCCTAAGAAATCCACTTAGTTTTTGTGTGCTTCCTGTCTTATATTATGGGGGTCTGGGTTACGTACAATACAAAAAAAAAGAAAAGCATCCGGAGTCATCGCCAAGGATCGAACTCAAGCCTTCAAGCATAAAATCGTGCATGGTTACCGTTTGCCTATACTTTCAAAGATACATTGTCCTGTACTACACGATTATTTGTCACGGCCCGCGTCAGCCACACGACAGGTCGCACATACATGATGCAAGCACAGCACAAGCAACAACAGAACAGCAGCAGAAGAGAGAGAGATGGTGGTGCCTGATGACGGATGCAAGCCTGCTGCGATGAAGCAACCACTAATTAATAGCCACAGCAGTATACGGTGGACCCGCCACAGTCACGTCTGCTGCTTGTGCTTCTAGCCGGGGCTGTGGCGTTGCTTGTGTTCGTTGCATGTTGTGTGATGTATCGTGGTATTCAAAAGCGGTCATTAATTTCCGGTCAGAGTGGGCGTGGCTCTGTTACACACACAGCAGCAGAACAGAAAAGGGTAGATAGATGGTGTGGATTATGGACGGTAGGCTCCGATAGACACAGCTAGCCACAGCACTACAGCAACATCAACAGCAGCAGCGGGTAGAAGAGTGGTGGTGGTGGTGTCGTTTGGTGACGGATTGCTGGCTCCTATGACTACTCGTAGCTCGTAGCAACAACAGAGCACATCACAGATCTGCCTTCGAGGCGCACAGTGTTGTATCACTCTGCCCGGAAAAGTAACGACAGTTTATATATAGTTTTAATGAACAAAATTTTCTTACATTTCGGGACAGCGGAGAGATTCGTACATGAGCATCGATCTGCAGGTATTATACCATGACTCGGAAAATCGCAGGCTTCGACAAAAGCAACTCGTCACGGTACAGCACGGATCTGAGGCACGCGCATGCATGATGTAATGGCTGCTGCTGCTGCTGCTGCTGCTGCTGGGCAGCAGGTTTGTAACATTGAGGTTGTACTGTTTGTAACACGCTTTCTGTGGTGCTGCTGTTGTTCGTGTGTGCTCCCCGTGCTCTCGGCAAGAAACGCACAAAACACGCACGACTGAACATAAACAGGGCCTCACGCAGCGAAACCCGGGAAATCGGCTTATCCACTCCCGCGGGAAAAAAAACTTCGAGCGCCCGCCACGCGAGCCACAGAGCTCGGATCGAGCCCAAACCTCGACCAATGTGTCCGGCCGGGCTTGCTGTGTCGGGGTACTTAGCGTTTTGCCGAAAAGTGCTCGCGCGAAGAGAAAAGTTGCGAAAAGTGCGAAAATTTCACAAACATAACTATACATATACATCTAACCTCAACCCTAGCCCTAACAATAACCCCGAAAAAAACCCAAACACGCTAAAACCAACTTATTGTTGTTCCACCTTGGGGGTCATCCGGGGTGGGTCAGACCGTTTTTGTGCAGGCCCGTTTTCGCAATTGCTGTAGGTATCACCCTGACCTCGGCCCACTCTCGTCCTTGTCGTCTTGCCCTTCTCCCACTGTGCTCACCATCGTTTTACTCTCCCTTCTTTGGTGGTGGTGGTTATGAAAACGCCTCTTGATTACGAAACCTGGATGACAAACAACGGCGGTCACGACGACGGCAGATGACACCGCGGGGAGCCGCGACCTGGTGACCCGCTTGCTCCAGCTGCCGTGCGGTCTTGTGAGGGGGGCGCTGGCGAACCTCGGCCTGGCGGCGGTGGTGAGGGCGACCTTCCTCGACGATAGGGGGGGGGCGTCGACCCTGCCGGCCGTGTCCTTCACCATCAAGATCCGCTCACCGGGAGGCTAGCCAGCTAGCCAAGCTCGACGCCGCTAGGGATTCTCCAGTAGTTTTTTGTGTTTGTTTTTTTGCGAGCCGTTGTTGTTGTCGTTGCCGGGGGTGGAGGAAAAAGAGGGAGCTTGAACGAGGATTTGTTGGTCGCGCGACTCCAATAGAATGGTATATACGTCTGCGCTTGAGGGGGGGGTCGCGGGATCGGTTCGGTTCGGTTCGTTCCGTTTCATTTCGGCTCTGTTTCGGTTCACTTTGAACCAAGGCGTTTCGAATCGGTTCGTTTCTGTTATGTTTAGAAGCAAATAAGCATACCATTAGCCGCCGGGTCAAGTCGTCTAATGAACTTTATTGTTAGCCGATCGCCCACCAGATCCCGATATTGTAGCAAGCAAACTCCCCGGGCAAGAATAATCCAGGGTCAACAGGATAATGTAAAGGGCACCCCAAGCTTCATATTTTTTACATTGTGTCTTGTTTCCGCGTGAGTGCGGGGGGCGAGTTTGTGCTGCTACGACAATACCATGGCGTGCGGCGTTGCGACCGCCGCTAACACAGCTGTTCCGTACGTACCCTTGCTCAAGGCGGGACCACGTCTCAACCCAAGGTAGGTGCTGAATGACAGCAGTGGCAGCACGCGCGGAAGCGTCTGCTGTGTTTCTGCCGCTAGTGCAGCCTGCTGTGCGCCCCCGCAGAAAAAAAAAGTGTTTCGAGTATTTCTACTAAAATTGGACCTATCTGAAAAGTGTACCCTGCCATCATATACCTGATACACAGCAGTGCGCGAAACACCACTTAACCCTTTTTACTACTGCAGAAACCAATCCTACACCACGAATTCCAAGTAATTGGAGGGATGTACATTATTTGTCTTTTTCGTGGCACGTGTCGCGACATGTCGCGACATGCCGCGACACCCCACGACGTGTCGCGGCGAGTGTTGCGGCGAGTGTCGCGGCATGCCGCGACACCCCACGACGTGTCGCGGCGAGTATTGCGGCGAGTGTCGCTAACCCTAACCCATGCGTCGCGGCGTGCCGCGGCAGCGTCCGCGGCGTGTCGCGGCATGTCGCGACACGTGCCACGAAAAAGTCAAATAATGTAGATCTGTGCGAGGAGGCCGGTCTTTTTCCGGAGGCGTCCGATCTCGCTCGTAATCGGGACGCACTTTTTGCTTGCTCGTGTTGGTGTTGCTTTTGGTATTGTTGTTGTTTGTTGCTGTAACCGCTGTTGTTTTTTATTGTCCTGCGCAAGGGTAAACAATGAAGCCTGAGCTCACCACACTTCCACATCGTCTGTGCCGTGTGTCAAATCAAAATTCGGTTGCAGAACACAACGGTGCTGTTGTTGCTGTTGATGTAGATGTCGCAGTAGGCTTTAACAAACGCGCATGGTCGACAGAGGGCGGCAGGACTGCTCTTTGATACCGCTTTCAATCTGCGGGGCTCTTCTCTTGGTATTTAATGTTGTTGTTGTTGTTGTTGTTGTTGTTGTAGCTGTTGTAGCTGTTGCAGTTGGGGTTACCGAACGCGCTTGATCGACAGAGCACAGGCAGGCCTCCTCTTTGATGCCGCGCTCAATCTGCGGGGCTTCTCTCATTCTCGTCCTCCTCCTCTATCTGGGCAGCGCCCTTCGTCGCATCCTGCAAGCGCCCACGGACTTCCTCCACCTGATTCCAATTTCGAGGCAAAGCATTTATTAACAGTGCAATAGGTCGGCGGCAGCGGCGAGAAAAAAAAAAAAAAAAAACGACAAAACTCTACTACTGTAGGTGTCCCGCACCGTTTACTGTAAAGTGTAGGGGCATTCCAGGGTATACTGCCGCCGGACCGTGGCGCGCCAACATACCGCAGCTCACCTGTCCTAATTCCACGGCCACCCTTAGCACGATGGAGCCATCGGCCGTGAACTCCTCCGAGAGGCGTTTGCTTCCGGACACCGCGTGATACACGTCTCCCACGCTTTCCACGGGGGCTGTGACTCTGAGCCTCAGCATCGGTGTTCGCGTCTCCCTGGTGAGGGGGGGCAGGGGGGGGGGCAAGGGACGGGTACAAACACCGGCCGGGTGTTCACTCCTCTCCTACACACGCACCTGGTACCTGGTACAAAACGTGTTTTTTCTTTCATGGAGACGATGATAAGCTATTTTTTTTGTGAACACTGACTATGTTGCAGGGATACGAGTTGATGTAAGAACATTGGCATCGATTATCTACGTACAATCAATGGAGTACAACGGACTTCAGACTACTCAATAGTCCTCAGGCGCTTCGTTGCTGGTATATATCGAACACCGTTGAACAGCTTTGCCTACCCCCGCATGTTGACGCGTCCACCGGAGGTCAACCATGCTCAGAGTTTGTTATCAATACCGCCTTACATATGGCCTCGGCTGCCCCTCGCCCGTTTCCTTTCCCGTTCATCTAGAGCGTTCGTGTGTTGCTGCTACTACACTGTTGCACCGGTCACCACCAAGTGCAGTGGCGGGCGGGTGGGAGGTGAAAGCGGGCTGCTTAGTATGGCGCGCGGTGTGGTGAGCGTGAAAGCGGCGGGGGGTGGGCCGGGGGGGGCGGGCGTACTCATTTGTTGCTTTGCCTTAGTCATTTATGACCATTTGCACCACGCATCCCTTCGAGAGTCAGCCACTCGCTCTCTACTCCTAATAGAGACACCTGCCAAACACTTCGGCGCTTCATTACGATTGTTTCCATATATTACAGAGAACCTTTTGCCTAATCTTATCCCCTTCCTGCTTTCGCCGCCTGTGGGCCACCATTCTATCTCCTAGATAGCGATCGTCTTTCTCGCCTACTATTTGTGTTACCAAACTGCTCCATGTCACACTCGTCTATTTTCCCCATCTCTCCTCTCGCACATCCCTTTCCTCCTTGTACTTCACATTCTCCCACTATGTGAACTCTACTCTCTTATGCTTGCACATGGGCACATACTGTCTTCTACTTCCTCCTGCCTCCCGGCTACTGGTGTATACCTCCTCCTTCTTTCTGGCAGCGTCCAGGGCTCCCTACACGAAATCGCGAAGTTTCAGCTTTTTTCGCCCTGAAGTCCATTGGGCCGTTGCACATACCTTTCATTCCTATTCCTTCTCTCACCCCCCGTACATCTCTAAGTGTCTTCTCCCTTTCCACCTTCTTTCAGTGCTAGCCTTTCCCTTATTATCTATCCTTTCTTTCACTTCTGTCTTGTATCGCTAAATTTCTCTATGGCCAGTGTGCTCTTTTTGGGTGCCTTCCTTTTTCCTTCCATACTTTTCTCGACTACGCTATCCCACCTTTCCAGCTCGCCCTTTGCGTTACTTTCTCCCTACAGCTTTATCGGCTATGGCTGGCAACCTCTTATTGTGCATTTGTCTTTACTTTATATTGCCATTTCAATACGCCTACGTCTCTATTTCGTCTTAAGTGGGCTACATTCCCAGTTCTGCTCTCAATACTGTATACTCGTCGTACTTTGAGCATCCTAGTACTTTTTTAGCTGCTGTCATTCTTACTGTTTCCAGCTGTTTTACGAGCTTCGCGCTTCCCTTCCATACTTCTCCTGCATATATTCTAGCTTTGTTACAATCACATCATTCAGTATACATCTCTTAATTTAGTGTCAAGGTGCGAGTCTGTTAAAGGACTGCTTCCATCTTCTACGTGTGCCTTACCCTTGCCTATTATTTTATTATGGTGGCAGTCCAAGAGCAATCTTTTGAGATTTCTACGCCAAGGTACGTATACTGGTCTACGATCGGTTAATTCATCTTCTCCCCACTTCCACTTACAAGTTACCCGACTCTCCTTATCTTCGTTACATACAACTACTGCGCACTTTTTACGTTCGCCGTTCACTCTCCATTCCTGGTGTACTCGATTGCCTTCTCTATTTGTTCTGCAGTACTTCGGGTGTTTCTGATATGCCAAAACGAAATCATCAGCAAACATCAATCCCGACACCGTATTCTTCCCCCACCGTTGCACTCCTGCGATGCTGCTTCTAACTGCTCTACTATCATTGCTCATTAATGATTACCTTGAATAGCGTTAGGTGATAGCGTACAATCCCTGCGGCAACTCCCTGTAGATATTCAACGTACTTCCGATATTTCCCCGTCCAACATCACATGCCACCTTCTCGCACATTCCGTCATACTTCTTTCATCATTCTCCACATCTTTCCTCTTATCCCTACTTTCCACAACTTTTTCCACAGCCCATTTCTCCATACTGTATCGTAGGCCTTCTGTACATCTTAAAAAGAAACAGTACGTTGTTAGCCCGCGTCTTTCTGCTTGGATTATCTTACCTAATGTGTACACATGGTCGACGCCAGCTTACGGTTTGGCCTAAATTCCTGGCTTGCCCTTCGCTAATCTTTTATTCCTTCTCCTCATTGTTCCCATTCTATCGTCAAAATCTTACAGAACGTTTTACCTACAGTGCTAAGTAGCGTTATTCCCCCTATCAGTTACCGGGTCAGCCTTTGTCTCCTTCGTTAAACAAGTTTACTACTACTCCTTCTCTCCATATCTTAGCAGTGCGCTCTCGTTTTTCCATTCCAGTTATAACAAACTTAACCATCATTGGCTAAGCATTCCTTCTCCCCCGATATTCATAATTCATTATACTATTTCGACGTCTGCCCTGCCTGCCCTTTCTATTCTTAAGTTTAGCTCACACACTTCTTACTTTCTTCTCTTGTGAACCTCCTGAACCTCTGAAACCACTGCTCTTTCCCTTCTGATACATTTCTACGTTTCGCCTCCAGCGCCTACGCGTTGATATATCTTCTCAAATTCTTTGTCAAGTTCGTTGTTGTGGTGCTTGTCCCTTAGCTTGGCGGTAATGCCTCTACAAGTACTTCCCTTTTCCCCTTCGAACTGCTAACGATTTACCGTTCTGGCCTCTTTAAATGTAAAGCTATCCCCGTATCTGCCCTCTCCTGCCTTGCTTTGCCTGTATCCTTTTATCCCTACCACATCTGCCTTCATCCCGCCATCGAAGTCTTCATCGTTTTGTAACTACGTCTTGTCCATACCCCTTTCTTCTTCTCTCAACACCTTTCTTACTTTATTTCTCAGCAATACATACTCCTCCCATTCTGACGTAGGTTTTGCAACTCGATGCTGCGTACTTGGTGTGCCTTTCTCCTACTCCTATAGCTCTTTTACTTCGTCATCCACCATTTTACTGCCTCTATTGCCATATTATCAACTTCTTTTCCTAATTACTTTACTTTGCTTGGTCTACCAATTTCTCCCATCCTTCTATTATCTCGCTCCTGCATTATCTCTCTCTATATTGTTCTTTGTGTACCTATGCTTTCCAGCAGATCGGAAAAATTGCTCTGCATTTTTAGTCATCTCTTCTTGCGAACTCTTCCCGTCTTTTTCCAAATTTACTTTCTAGTTTATCTATCGCCATCTGATACAGTTCCTACCGCGCCTATTTTTGATAACTCTCGTCTGCTCGCTGTCTGTCCATATTAGGCATAAATCCAGAATAGTTCCACGTCCGCTGGCAACATGTACTTCAGTTTCCTACTACTTCCGTTTTCTCCACATATAAAGTCAGTAACGGAAGCTACTCTCCTTTGTATGCACTGTCTAGTCCATTGTCGCGTCTGCGCTGTTTTGCTCTACCGTTCAGAGTCTTCATCTCATTGTTCTTAAGAGTTAATTCAAGCATCTCTTCCCCGTTTCTTATCTTTGTTTACTTCCCCATTACTGTCCAATGTTTCTCGTCTCGGCGTTGCCTGCCTTCCCAATTCTTGAGTTTAAAAATCTCTCGACTAGTATACTTCTCTTGTCTTTTATATTTTTTACATCTTACTGCTATTTCTCCGAACTTCTTCTGTATATCTTTGACCGTACTTTCGACTCTGGGCGGCATATAGATGTTTCTAGGAAATAATCTTCTCGCTCCCCTCCCCTCGGTATCTTTATTCAGATGCTTTCATCGAATTTCGTGTCTTTTGATCACTTCTATTATGTCACACAGCGTATTCTTTGACTAGGAACCCTACTTTCCCCCGCCCCCCTATTTCTTACTGTTTCTTGTCCCTTTCTCTTTTTCCCTATCATGCGTACTCTCCATTGATGCATCCTATTTCGCCCCCCCTTTTTCCACGACTCTTGAATCCCACTTATGTCTAAGTCGCGCTCACTTCACTTGTTCGCGCTATTCTATCCTCTTCGCCGTTCGTTCCGTGGCGATCCCATACGTTCCATGACCCTATTCCAGCTTCTTTCTTCTTTGTCATTGTTCGCTCGACTTGTGTCTTTCGTTTTTTACTCCTTGCGTTGGCTACTCTGTGTCTTTTCTTTGAGCTTTCTGACTGTTTCCTTTCTTGGTTTTGTCTTCTTGCTCTACGCCACTGCTGTTTCTCTCCCATTCCTTTGGCAGTTACTGTTTCCTGCCTCCTTACCTTCGTTCACCCTAGACTACGTCTTAGATTGCTATTCCATAGCTATACATACCCTCCACCCTAGCCTTCTAACCCATGCCGACACTTGTTCTGTCTCTAATCTCTCCCACTCCCCAGCTCGCTTTCGGTTTAAGTGTGACTCGAAAATGCTCTCCCTCCCTTTCTACTTGTCCTAATGCCAAAGCAGTATAGTCTACTTCGTCGCACTTCCTCTTGAACTCTATTCTCGTCATGTCGCTAGGAACTCGAATACCAGCACTACTAGTACTTTACCCTTCCAGTCTTTCTTACTCCACCTACCCTGCCTCACCGTTTCTCTGAATCTCTCGAGACTATCTCCAGCTTGTTTTTGTTCGTGTTTGTAGTGGAAATGTTCAAGTTACTGGACTTCCCAATCCTAGCTACTCGTTGAGGGTCTGGTGTCTTTCAGTTATTTTGCCGGCGCACCACACTAAATAGTGTTTCCAACACGGGCTCATAGCCTGGAGCCAAGTTCAACACCCTTAACACAAGTACCCACGTTTGCGTCAGTGCGATCTGCATTGGTAACCATCCTGGCGTCCACGACCGTATCTTCTATCTTCTTGCCCCGCTGCTGTACTGGTTACCTTTACTCCAGGGAGGTCATTTTTACCGTGCAAGGTTCAAGGACGGCTTGCATAACACAAAGTCTTACTCACACATCGGGATGCCCCGTACGTCGCTTCCTCCATCGTATGCACGTTTCACCATGGTTAGCTACCCCACTAATGCTCCCGAGTAGACCTTCGCTGCGAAAGCTTGGCCAACGATCCCCCTACACTTTGTACCCGGCTTCTATCCCTTCAAGATGTCAAATATTCTACGTTACCGTTTGGTGCTCCGTCTCTCTTGTCGTGTGGTCGGTCAATGGCAAGCATTTGTTTCATGAGTTCAATAGGCCTGACTTAATGTCATGCATCATCCACCCCTCCCCTTCATTTGGCGCATGGTATGTGCACCAAGTTTCAGGCCGTTCAGGACGATGACAGACCATATTTCCACCGCCCAATGGAAATCGGTAAGTTTTCCGGGTATCTCACACGAGACCCAACCTTCTATGTGAATTTGAACATGTCGGGACTGACCTTGCTGTATCTATGTGCCTGTGCATGTAAAGGTCGTCCTCCTTCATGCCTAGGTTTTTTGTCTATGTTTCAAGGTTTTGCTGTTCTTACCTGGTACGATATGGGAGAAGGTATACACTAAGTGTGTGGTTGGGTTTTGATATGTGGAAAAAAAAAACTGGTTAGTTTAGTAATTTCATGTCTATGTCCGGTTTGTGTTTTGATATGAGAAAAAAACTGGTTTAGTTGAGTAGTTTCATGTCTATGTCTGGGTTCTGTGTTTGATATGCGAAAAAAAAAACTGCGTTAGTTTAGTATTTTCATGCTCTATTTCGGTTTGTGTTTAGATTCGAGAAAAAAAAAAAAACTGGTTAGTTTAAATTTCATGCCTATATCCGGTTTGTGTTTTGATATGAGAAAAAAAACTGGTTAGTTTAGTAATTTCATGTCTATTGTTCGGTTTGTGTTTTGTATGAGAAAAAAAACTGGTTAGCTCAGTAGTTTCATGCTAAAGTCTGGTGGCTTGTTTTACAGCGCTCGTTGCCACTCGACGCCAACCCATAGTGTCTAGCAGAATCTATTGAGGGGCGGGGCGGGGGCGTACTAATTTGTGCTTCCTTGGTCATTTGACCATTGGCCATGCATCCCTTTCGAGACGGAAGAAAAGCGGGGGGGGGGGCGGTTTTCTTGTTTTCTTTGGGACTACTCTAGTAAACGCGACTACGTCCCACTGATTATACTAGTGTGATGCTGTCATTGGGTTAATGGTTGATGACGCAACAACAGTAAACATCCCACGCAGTGAATCCAGTGAGCTGCGGGTGGGCAGCCGCGTCGGTGATAAAAGTAACGAGATAGCGCGCACAAGGTTGCAACACGTGTATTTCACGTTTACAACCCCTGTAGTTGTCTTCGCTGGATTCCCCAGGCACGAAGTGAGCCAGACCAAGTCCGGGCTGTGAACGGTGGTCAGGGAGGAAAGTATCGGCCCATAAAAAGGAACGCCCTGGGACACGCTAAAACAGCAACGACACACCCCACACCCTACTGTGCCCTACCCTGCTCTCCCCTCCCCTCCCCTCTTCTACCCTGCTCTATCTTACCCCCCTCTACCTTAACCTACCCTACCCTACCCTACCCTACCCCACAATATTCTACCCTACCCTAATCCTACCCTACCCTATCCCACCCTACCCTAGCCTACCCTACTCTACCTTACTCCACTCTAGCCAGGACAAATATCGTTAGCGGTATTCTACAGTAACTATCAGCGTACCTCTCCGCGGCCTGGAGGCAAAGCCTCGACCCCCCCCCGTACGCGCGGCAGAGTCCGCCAGTGCCCAGCTTGATGCCCCCCGAATACCTTGTCACCACCACCATCACCTCGCTCACCCCCTCGCTCTCGATCCCCCCGAGGATGGGCTGTCCGGCCGTTCCGCCTGGCCGAAGGAGGGAGCGGGAGGCGGAATATAGGGGGCGGGGAGGGGGGCGCGAAAAAACACGCTTGTCAGAAAAAAGCACCTTATGAAGTTTTACAATTTAAAGGCTTCGGGTGCCGATGGGGAGGGGCGGGGGGGGGGGGAGAGGGGCGGAGTGGCGCGGCTGTGGGGGGGAAGGGGAGGGCGGGAGTAAAATTCGGGAACGCAGGAACAAGGTAGATATATACCTGGCACAACAGCAGTAGGAGGGCAAGTGGTTTTCAGATTAACCCCGCTGGAGTCAGCCTTTGAGGCTGCGCCAGTTCATTGCATCACAGCCCACCGCGGCTTCGACAAAATTAGTATCCGGAAAGAAAGCAGAAGAAGCGGGAAAGTGGAAGAACGAAAACACCGGGGTGCATGGTTACCTCCATCTACTACCGGTACCGGTACGCTGCCAAAGCGGCGCGCGAGGCAGGGTCGTGCTCGCTTGCCCTCCTCCATGCGTACCGTTCTCTTACGCAACAACTAAAAGTGACCCCCGTTTCAAAATAGTGTAGAGCTCTCCTACAGCGCAGGCTCAACTACCAAAGCGCTCACAAGCGGTTCTTAGTAGGATGCAGCTCACCCGTCATGCGACTCGCGCAACAGCTCACGGCGCTTCGCGCTTGGTGCTACAGTAGCAATGTCTGCCTGGTCGGTGAAAACCCGACATTCTCCGTCCCGGCATTGTAGGGATGCGAGGGTCTATGGTCATACGACTACGGCCATGCACGAAAATGAAGTACATCCTATCCTCCGTGTTTCCTCTTCATGCTACGTATGTAGATTTCCTTAAGTACTACACGTTACACCTGGCTCGCCGTCGTCGCTAAATCGGTGGTCGTCGCCCAGCCCTCTCCAAGCCCAGCAGCTATGCCGCGCTTTCGGGTGCTCCTTCAAGATTCTTCCGGGTGCCAGGGGTGGTAAGAACAGGGGATGTCAAAACACGGGAAAAGGGATGTCGGGGAAATGGGGGGGGGGGTGTGCTCATGTCGTGCATGGCAGTAGTCGTATGGCGATAGAACCTCGCATTCCTACAATGCCGGGACGGAGCCACGTCGGGTTTTCACCGATCACGGCAGACATTGCTTGCATCAAGGGCGAAGCGCCTTGAGATGTTTGGCAAGTTGCATGAAGGGTGAGCCACATCCTACTAAGAACCGCTTGTCGGGAGGGGGGGGGGCGTACTCATTTGTTGCTTGCCTTAGTCATTTGACCATTGACCACGCATCCCTTTCGAGACTTGTAGGGGGGGGGGGGGGTGTACTCATATCATGCACGGCCGTAGTCGTATGACCCTAAACCCTCGCATCCCTACAATGCCGGGACGGAGCACGTTGGGTTTTCACAAGGGGGGGGGTGGGGTGTACTCATGTCGTGCACGGCCGTAGTCGCATGACCATAGACCCTCGCATCCCTACAATGCCCGGACGGAGCACGTTGGGTTTTCACCAGGGGGGGGGGTGTTAGAGCTACGTGAAGCTGTGATTATGTATCGGCGGAAGGTTTAACCCCTTGGAGGCTTCAGGGGGGGGGGAGTGACGACGCAAGATGACGACGGCAGCACAGGCGGCCACGGTTTGGTTTGCCGACACGAAGTGCATCAATTCAACTACAACAATGCACGGAGCTGTACTCGTACTGTTGGATGGTCCACCATAAGTGTAGCAACCAAGAACTACAACAATGCATGGGGCTAAGACAACTATGAATATACCATTGAAAAGGCCGCACCTCTCGTATGTAGTCTTGGTCGCATTCTCTGTGCCCCACAAGGGTTAAATAGGTAATACAGCAGTGCGTACCCCGATTTAAGAGCACCCAAGATAAGAGCATTCGGGATTTAAGAGTCAATTCGGCATGTCCCGCCTATACTAAAAGCTATATTTTTTCCACTACATATAAGAGCAAGTTGTAGCTAAGAGCGCTTGTTTTGGCTGGTCACAGTGCGCTCTTAAATCGGAGTACTCTTTACTGTACACAGCAGTTTTAGTAGGGCCACTTTTTTCACAGTAGTCCATGTCCACGAAGGGGCCTCATCGCGCGCGAAGTTACTATCGATGTCACGACGTCCACAAGACACCGGTTGTGACACACGTCACGGAGTCAAAACGCTTATATGCTGCCAACGGTGCACCAGCGTGCCGCTACCCTCCGTACGGTCGTCGAGCCCGGCCGTCGAGATCGCTCGTCTGGCTCGCGAGAGGTGCCACCAACGCACAGCGGCACTGCACGCCAGCTTAGCACGTCAGCACGACACACCAGGCAGCGCGCCCATAAAGGCAATCGCAGCCCGGAACACTCTCAACAAGACGGCGAGTATCGACCCCCCGCCCCCACTTCCTAAAGAAAACAAAAGCGCAGCGACGGGCGCCACGGCTTCCGAATTTTCAGAGAGAGCCCCTCGGGGCGGGGCGCGGGAAGGGACGTTACGACAACAAACATTAATATTAAATTAGTGGCTGCTTGTCACCACAACGAACAATACTGTTCCTTGTACCACGACAACAACAACAACAGCCACAACAAAAACAGCAGTGCTATTGGCAGTACGCTACCACGTAGTTTGCCCTTTTCACCTCGCCAAAAGTTCTTTCCCCTCCTCGAACGTCGCCGCTGGCCCGCAGCGCCCTATGAATCGGCTCTTCTTGATTGTCTCCTCGGTCTCCGTTTCACCTGGTGGCGGGCGGGCGGGTGAGCGAGTTTTTAAGCAGAAGTCATAACGACAAACCCGTTTCAATTAGCCCGGAGCATTGGGCGTAAGCCGCTGAATGGAAACGTCGGCCGCGAGGCGAGCGGCGACGTAAATAAAGCAGAGGCCGCCATGCTCGGAAGAGAATGCGGGTGTCAAAGGGGAGCGCTGGGGGGCGGGGGGTAGGCTAGGCTATACACACGCCGTGTGATGGTGGAAGGGACACTATTGATAAGTATCAGGTACGAGTACCTGGTGCTGGTATGCTACAACGCCGTCGTTCCCGGAGCAAGGTGTGCGTTGCTTGACACCCTCTGTGCATGTATAATACGTACATGGTATCAAGTATACTATTGTATCAGGAGTCGTGTGTAGTGCTACTTTTGCTGCCGTCCCTCTAAACTCGTCGAGAGGTCACCTATTTTGCAGCAAGCATTATCCACGGCGTGTCCTACAAATGCTTCACTAGTTGTGCAGGCAGTACATTCCGGTATTTTTTTGTTGTCCTGCTCGGTTGTTGGAAATCATTGGTCCACTGCGGGAACCACCCTAGCACTGCAGAGCGTACTTTCTGTGTACCAGTTTGCTACACTGCTGTAGTGCTCTGATGTATACCTGGTTTTGGTGTAGGAGCATAAAGGGTGTCGGCGTGTAACACCAGCGTATGTATGTGTTTGTCCAAGTGTAAGGTGTTGGCGGGTTTCCAGCGCAAGGAGGAGAACTGCGTACAGCAGTTGTGAAGTCGCTACGTACGCATGCTCGTAAGTCTACACTAGAGGTTGGTACGGTGAAGTTGTTGTTACTGCTTTGGTGCCTGGACAGGCTGCGGCCGGCTCATCGCCGGACTACATCCTGCTGCTGGCGGGGGGGGGCAGCGCAGCTCGCGCCGGCTGCCGGTCACGACGCAGCACCAGTACGAACCCTTGTACAGTCGAAAGGACACACTGCTTGTTTAGCCATGTAACCGTGGCGCGGTGGTATTTCCGGTGATACAACCACGGTGACATGAGTACGGTGATGGGTAATGGACGACAACACCAACGTCAAGGTCGACGCTTATGATAAACCCTTTGCTATGCGAGGAGTAGAATGCCCAGCACTGACACTTTGGATCGTCACTTGGATACGTTTCCGCCAGCCCGGTTACAGCACCTCACCGATCACAGTGACTATCTCCTCAGCAGAGAGCGAAGCAGAAGAGGATGCTGTAGACGCCGATGACGACGACGACTTCGCCGCTAGCACGAGGCTTCTTCGTCCCCTCTCTCTCGCGGAGGGTCTTGGGCGGTTCGATGCCGCGCGTGGCACGTCGTACGGCAATCGAGCTAACCCTCTTGCTGCTGCTGCTGCTGCTGGTGTTGTGCCACCTGGTGAATTATGGAGCATAAGTTTGAGCTGCGTGAGCGCAACGGCTCCGCTATTTCTCATGCCAGCGACGCTGACGACGGAAGCAAATAATAGCAGGTTCATGGGTCGACCTCTTCTACGAGCGATGACAGCCATCTTCATCGCGTTGTCCTCTTGCGCAGGACATGAGCAGCGTACAACATGCAGCGCACACAGAACAATAATGGTTGATTTTCGCGCTCAATCTGTCCCTAAAATAAAACGCCTGTGCAGGTCGTATACAAACCTCTGCCTGCCCACTTCACGAGATGTTCCCTCCGATATATCATTGTACAGCAGAGCCTGCGAACGCCTGAGCGCGAGGCCGTGCAGTGATCAAACATGAGCACGGCGTCGGAGATTCTCGGGCGTATCGAGGACGATCCCGTCTTCAGAGGGTTCCTGGAACCCGGCTTCGATCCCGCGGCATTCGCCAGCAAGATTGTGCGGGCAGATGTCGGAAAAGCAGGCGGAGGCGCTGGGGCTGCGGTGCTGTTGCAGGGCGAGGAGAAAGTGCTGCCTGGTGCAACCGCCGGTGCTTTGGGTGGAGGCGACCAGCGGGGGGTCGCGGTGGTGTCTGCCGAAAGCGTGTCGAGCCAGGCGGAGATCACTCTAGATGTGGGTACTGATGACTGTCGGAATGATGTTGTTCTTGTCAAAGTTATGATCAGAACTTTGCAGCAGCAACAGCAGCGGCAGTCACCCAGCATGCGTTTGTGATCGCAACGAGCACAGCAAGGAACACCAGACACGATCAAATCCCACAGGCTCTGTGCTCTTTGAGCATGAGAACGCGCTTACGTTTCCAGCTATGTACGGCTTATTGTGCTGCTGTGGCCTACCAAGTACAAGCGTATGCACTACCGGTGTCGAAGCCCGCACCACATGATGAGCGGCTTGACCTGTGTTCCGTACCAGGGTATGCGATACCTGGCGCCAGGTATTCATACGAACTCTTTATATTCGTATTCATAGTTGTGCCACAGTCGTGCGAGTGCAGCAGTAGCAGTTACTCTGCTGCTGAGGCATTTTCATGTTACGAAACTTCTTGTCAACTTACCCTCCCCCTCACCCCACTACAAAAAAAACGCCTCCGACACGCCTAACACGGCAACCTATGTTATGAAACCCTTAACCCCCCC
>MEHQ01004315.1:0-10769 GCA_008828725.1 Saccharina japonica | reverse complement strand
CCCCCCCCCCCCCCTATTAAACGCCTTTCTAATGCCTGCCTGGTTGGTGAAAACCCAACGTGCTCCGTACCGACATTGTAGGGATGCGAGGGTCTTTGGCCATACAGTTACGGCCATACACGGCATCAGTACACCCCCCCCTCCCCCCGCCTATTGTCTTACGTCTACGCCCATGCACGGTATGAGTTCACCCCCCCCTCTGCTCCGTCTCGAAAGGGATGCGTGGTCAATGGCCTAATGACTAAGGCAAGCAACAAATGCGTACGCCCCCTCCCCCCCCGCGCCCGGGGGGCGGGGGGGCTATAAAACGCTTTATCGCTGTGCCATCGCTCGAGCAGAGACAGCTTCGGGCCTGGGGCAAATGCGGCGGCCGCTGGGGACGGACACACCATGAGCGGCTCCCGCTTCCTGCTCGAGCTTCAAGGCGCGCTCGCGGCTCTCCAGGCCGACCACTTCGGTCGCATCACGGCCCTCCGCTCTCCAGCTGCTGAGGTGCGTGGGGGTGGGAGTCGGGGTGGGGTGGAGGAGGGGGGAGGGGTTGGGGTTGGGCGTGGGCGTGGGGGGTGTAGTGGGCGTGAGGTTGTGTTGTGGGGGTGGGGGTGAAGGTGGGTGGGCATGGTCATGGGTGGTTGGATGCGTGCTTGCGTGCGGCGGCTAATGACGGCGAGAGAATCACCGCGAAACCCCGCCTATCGTCGTTGTGCGCGCCACAAGCCACGTGCGCACGCACGCAAGGCGTAATCGCAATCCACTCACCTTCCTTTCCGATCTCCAAAAATCTCATATCATACATTATCGCATTTACAACCTTCATGACGTGTTTGCTTTTTCTCGGAATTTTCTCCGAAACTTCTTATTGGCCTGCCATCGCCGTCGTTTGCATCTTGACGCACCACACGGAAGGCGTCCTTGCGGTCGCTCGCGGCAAGGCTCCTCCGATCGTACGTGACGCACTGCGCTCTGCTGCGGCCGCTTTCCGACGGCGGCAAGGCCAGGGTAGCCCAGGACATGGCCACGCTGGAGATTATCCTCAGTCCTCTCGCCAGGGTGAGTGATAAAAACTTTCTTTAAAAGTTCTTCCTTAACGAGTTTCATTCTCCCCCCCCCCCCCTCCCCTCCCTTAATGATTTTATTATACCCTGTCCCCACTATCTAGTGCGTGTGCCCATGGTAAGGAAAGCAATTTTGCCCCCCCCCGCCTGAGTATTTGTGTCCGTCCATCCCTATTCTTGTGTACGCCACCACCCCCACTCCGTCATACAACTACGGCCAAGCACTAACATTAAGTACCCCCCTCCCCTCCCCCTTGCGCGCGCGCCGTTCCGCCTCAAGGCAATGATGTATACACCCTCCCGCCCGCTGTTTTACCCCACCCACACCTTTATCCCCTGCGCATGGTGTGGAGGGTGGCCCCCCCCCCCCCCTGCGGTGCGTGGCATTGTCGTGTGTCAGCGGCGTGGTGCGAGGTGCCCGTGTGATCGTGGGGAGTCTTGCCCTTGACGGTGTTGTTCGTTGCTCTTGCCGTCGGCCGGCCTTCGTCAGTCGGTCGGTCGGCCGGCCTGTCGGTTGCTCGGTTGATCTGTCGGTCGGTATGTTCATCGGTCAATCGGGTTGTCTGTCGGTCGTTGGTCGATCAGTTGGTTGGTCGGTCGGTCGGTCGATTGGTTGGTCTGTTGGTCGGTCGATCGATACGTTGGTCGGTCGGTTGGTTAGTCGGTTATTCGATCGATCGGTCGGTTGGTCAGTCGGTCGGTCGGTTGGTCGATATGTTGGTCGGTCGGTTGGTTTGTCAGTTGATCGGTCGGTCGGTCGATTGGTTGGTCGGTTCGGTTAGTCGGTCTTGGTCCGTTGGTCTGTCGATGACTCGGTCGGTCTGTACTACTTGAGATAAATGTGCGGGATCGTGTTTTTCTTTGCAGTATAATATACAAGGGTTAACTACCAGCCTGTCCGAAAATGAAAGGGTCGTTTGGGCATTTACATCCGTCACCCAAGCGTTCCTCACATTTCCGGATCGATTGGTCTAACTTTTGCCCCACCCTCATTTCGTCTAACAGAAGGGACCAGTAGTTCCTTTTCAGAGAGGTAGCGAAACGCCTTCCTCATAAATAAGGGGTGTACGGGGATACCCTACCCCGCAGCGGGTTTCCTATTAAACGGTATTCGTCGTGTGCTGCGTACACTATTGTTGCTGCTGTGCTTCCGTCGAAGCCTGGCCTGTAAATGATTGTAATATACTCTACTTCAAATCGCAAAACCCAAACCCCAAGGGCATCGAAATTTTCTCGGATTTGTTCTCGAAACTAGTACGTACCGCGGAGTTAGCGTTGGAGTATCGATTTTTTAGTCGAAGATGGGCCAAGTCCTCAATCATCGGAATTTTCTCGGAATTTTCTCCGAATAACTGTGGAGTTAGTGTGGGCTATCAACCTCAAGCTATATAAACACACTTGAGGGTACCTTGCCGCCCTGATGATATACCTATTTTTTGGCAACAGGTATCGGAGCTGGGTCCCGTGTACCAGGAATCGAGGGCATTCAGGACTCTGCTCTTTGTCGATGATCAGGACGGGGGCGGGCGAGACGCCAGGTAAGTCGCCACCGCGAGTGTCTACTGCGTCGGGACACGTATCATAGGACGCTTTGGCGGTTTGGTAATAGGATTGTTGCCGTTAGTGTTGGTGATGGTGGTGATCGTGGTGGTGGTGGTGTTGGTGTGGATGTTGGTGGTGTTGGTGGTGGTGTTTTTGTTGTTGGTATCAATGGTGTTGGTGTTAATTGTGGTGTTGGCGTTGTTGTTGTTGGTGTTGTTGTTGTTGGTGTTGTTTATGAGGGACGCTCCCGCAGATGTTGGGTGGTTGTCTGTGTTGACCAGGCGGGCGTGTGGCTTCAGGTAACCCCCGTCGTCCTTTTCGGTGAGTTACACCGAAGAGAGCCGTGCTGCTGCTACACTGCTACTACTGCTGCTACTGCAGGCTGTTGCTTCGTACGGTTGTGTTGCGTACACCACTGCTCCATCCTGCTGCTGCATGCCGTGGCTGCGGTATTGGCATGCTGCTGCGTGTCGCACAGCCGGCAATGAATGGCCTTTGCAAGCCGAACCGAACCCTGGCACGGATGGTAGGTACAAAATGGCGATATGTACCATGTACTTCGAAGTCGTTGTTTAACAGCAGCTCGACCCTTCCCCTACCCCCGTCTCTACCAACGCCTACCCGCCCGTGCCCTCCCACTTCGCTGCCCCCCTCTCCTCCCGTCCTCTTCCTGTCTCTGTTTTTTTCTGGCACCGAATCGCTCGCCCTCTCTCTCTATTTCCTCTTCCCCCGCCTATCTTTCGACGTGTTCCGTAAAAATTGGTGCAAAAATTTTCTTCGAAAAACGACGAAAAACAAAAAGGTCGTTTTTGACGGAGGCGTGCATGGCCCACCTTCGGCCTAGCAGCGTCTGGCACTACCTCTTCTCGGATGCTCCGGACGAGCTCAGCTCTCCTCACGCGGTGGGTTGGAGCGACCTTCGAATATTAGACGCATGCCTTGCGAGGGTCGCATGGTATATAGCATCCTGATTTCTTTAGGTTCCTCACATGATTATAGTCGTCTAGGAACTCTGTTCCCCCTACGTATATATTCCCCGCCCAAAAAAACGACTTTTGGTAAACGCTGTATCATTACGGAGAACCATAGTAAATAGGGGACCAAAATGTGAGTAAAAATGGGGAAATATCTACTGAACGGTTTTGTGTGTATGTACCGTATGTCCTATTTGCTATGGTCCCCCGTAGTACGAGCTGAGCGCGATATACCGTCAAAGGGGCTTGCAAGTAGTAGTATGCAGTGCACATCCGATGCTGCAGTAATATATTGGGTAGTTTGAGAGTCGCCGACTTTGATCATTTATTCCATGAGCTAAATATCGATACGCCATCAAGTGGGCTTGCAAATAATGGTGTGCAAATACACATCGGATGGAAAACGTATTGGGTAGTTTGAGAGTTGAGGAGCCCCCCCCGCCAGTGGTGGGAAATGTTTGGGGGCAAAAGTGTTAAGAGTACCCCAATATCTGCCGTAGCCCGGGTCTAAAAACTGCAAGTTAGAGGATCTAGATGATTAGATCGTGATCTATCTGTCCGTCAGTGGGAAATGGTTGGGGTCAGAAGCGTCAGAGTACCCCCAATAATTCGTCCCTGCGATAGCAAGGCTCTAAAAACGGCAAGTTAGAGGACCCACTGTGGATGATCTACTGTGGTGCATGATATCGCTGTCTTGTCAATGGGATATGTTCGGGGTCAAACGTGTTAGAGCACCCCAATAATCCGTCCCTGCCGTAGGTTGGGTCTAAAAACGGCAAGTTAAGAGGATCTAGATGATCTATTGTAAATCATGATCTATCGGTCCGTCACTGAGAAACGCCTGGGCTCAAACGTGCTATTACAGAGTCCCCACTACCTGCCTGGAGTAGCACGGCTCTGAAAACGGCAAGTTGGAGGATCTAGATGATCTAACGTAGAGCATGATTGGGCTCAAAAGTGTTAAAGGTGCAAGTTTTTCGAGACTGTGTGTATGCTGCTTGTAATACTTCACACCTCCCCAACAGATCATCCATTCCTAGTTTGAATGATCTAGATATTTCAGGGCACAGATGTGTTCGTGATCTGTAGGATGCAGTTCATGTGGCCGAGTGGGAGCTGCTGTTATGAACTGCATCATCTGGGACATGTTTCCTGGGTTGGGTCTGTACTGTACAGCTCCTGTACAACGCCCTATAACCGCAGGTTAGGTTTCATATGTACGATTCGTCCCACGGTCTGAGCTATTGCTGTGCGCTACAATTTAGAGCAAGGAGGGGCGGTGTGACCACTTCGAACCGTTTTCGTTTTGGACACGGTCTCGCCGGTACACTCGTCGTAATTAATAGTCGAAGTGGCCGCGCTTTACTCCCCAGGCTTCCCACCCCCCTCGCCCTTCCCCCTCTCCTCATGATTGGAGTATTTGTGGTTTTACGCCGAAACAACTTGTTCGCAATCCCATCACTCGTTTTTGTGTTATTTTCTCCCCTCCTATTCAACGCCCTTGTTGAAAGAAGAGGGGGAGGAGGAGGAGGAGGAGGAGGAAGCTGATACATGTTCCTACAGGGCGCACGGGTGGTGCTTGTCGCCACTCATGCTTCAGCCTTCCCCATTCCTTCCCCTTCCTTGCTCTCCCACAAGCAAAGCAGAGGGATCCCCCCCCCCGGCCCCTTCCCCTCCCCCCCTCCCCCTGTCCCCCTCCTCAACCTTCCTTTCAAACCCTTACCGCTCCCCCCCCCCCACCCGTGCGCGGGTCCTTTGTCGCGGGAGGCGGGGCTGCGGAGGAAGCGAGGGCGCTAGACGACCACGCGGAAAACGGCGCAGAAGCGGGTGGTGGCGGTGTTGGCGCGTCGAAGATGGGAAGGTGAGAGTCGTCCAAACTTGCGGTTTGGGTCATATATAGCACTGATGTTGCTGTACGCGCCGCAAACGTTTCAATTTTTATAGCACTGATGTTGCTGTACGCGCCGCAAACGTTTCAATTTTTCGGGGGCGGGGAGGCGGAGAAGCGCTACGACTGCTGCTGTATCATGGGCGCGCGCTGCTTTGGAGAAATTTGGTGGAATATCGGGACCTCGAATGCTCGCGGGACATAATGGAGGCGTTTCTTCCTTCAGTTCCCGCTCACCCCCCCCCCCCCCCCCCATTGCCTGTCTGCTGGAAGTGACACCCAGAAATGAAATTAACATTCATTGGAGATTTAAGCAGGCTGCTCGTCCAGTAATGCAAGTCTCGCTTCAGAGGCCGGTTTTTAGCAGGCATGCCAGCTCTACCCTTCCATGCGACTCGCCCAATAACCTCACGGCGGCTTCGCGCTTGCGTGCACCGCGAGAGTGTACCTCCGCCCGGCGTGGCGTTGGTTTGAACCCGAACGCCTGCCCTCCATCCCCCGGCCATTGTCAGGGATGCAGAGAAAAGCGCCTATGCCGTCATACGGGACTTACACCATGCGATGAACAATGAAGGTACACCCCCCCCCCCCCCCTGGTGCTAGTAATGTCTTCCTGGTTGGTGAAAACCCGACGTGCTCCGTCCCGACAATGTAGAGATGCTATTAATAGGATATTTCGTCATACAACTACGACCATGCATGACATGCGCCTAATGAGTACACCCCAACCAAGGCTAATTAGTACACCCCCCCCGCCCCCTCCTCGCCCCCAAAACCGCAAACCCCTAACAACGATAAAAAAAGGTCCGTGCTTTCGCCCGACACGAGCCACTTGGCGGAGGTCGGGGCGTGGACGGTGGTACAAGGCTGTCTGGACTCCTACCACAAGAGGTGCAGCACCGCCGCCACCACCACCACCTCCTCGGAGCTGCCCCGTGCGGTGTCCCTGCTGCCTCAGGCAGGGCCCGCGCTGCTCTCGGGATACGAAGCTAGGGGGGGCAGCGGGAAGGGAGGCGGCGGCGGCGGCGGCGGGGGCGGGGGCGGCGGGGGAGGCGGTGGAGGTGGAGGTGGCGGCGGCGATGTCGGGCGCAAGCACGAGAGGGCTGAACATAAGCAGGGAGGGCAGCGAGGGGCGAGGATGGGCATGTATTGAGCGTGCGTGAAAATATTTCAGAAGAGGAGGCTGCAGTGCAGTACTTTTTTTTTCACCTCTTGATACAGATAACAACTTTTGCCTTGACATGTCTGGACTCGATTTGAATTGACACCAGAACTTCTACCGGTAGGTTCTCGTGTGAAACGCTCGGCCCTACCTAGTACCCTTGACAGCCCACGTTTTTTTTTCGCCTTGCTTGACATGTCGCTTATTAATGACATCTTTGTTTGAGCGGTGTCGGGGGCGGTGGCGGCGGGGGCTTGCTTGCCTTGGGGTGTTCTGGTCGTCGGTGACGATGACCGTGGGCTTGGTTTCGATTTTGGTGTGGTTCGGTTGCCTCCTGGACACGGCACATGCGTGCGTGGCGTGGATGTCGCCCGCGCATGTGCGTCGGTGCGCGCGCATGAGTGTGCGGGTTTCTTGTGTTTTGTTTTTGGCTTTGGGTTTTGGGTTGGGCTTGGTTTCACTTTTTTTCTTTTTTCTTTTTTCTTTTTTCTTTCGATTTTTCGTTGCCCCCCCCCCCCCCCGTTTTTTTCCGTTTTCTTTTCGTTTTTTCGTTTTTTCGTTCTTTAGGGTAGATGTGGGCGTGGCGTTCAGGTCACCGAGTGTTATTTCCCCGTGTCTTGCACGAGACCGCTCGCGCGTCTCAAGCAAGTACTCTGGCGCGAGCGGGAGGAAGCTGTATCGACCAGGAGATGTATGAAAGAGGCGGGGGTTGGAAGGGGCGGGGGGTTGAAGGGGCGGGGGGGGGGGGGGGTTGGGGGAGGATTCTGCATCCCCCCCCTCTCTTTCTCTCTCGATCTCTTACGCTCTCTCGCTCTGTCTTTTTTGTGCTGCAGCCAGCCCGTCGAGTCGCACAAGCAGGAGCAAGCTCGTTGTTGCGTATTCAGGGCGTAAGCGTGTCCCAGGGCTGCGGTGAACCAACGAGATGCCCTCTTGTGCGCGTTGCACGCGCTTCTGAGTAAAATTAGTTACCTGGTAAAATGCATACCGGGTATATACGTACGCGTATTTTGTAGTGCGTTGTTTTTCGTTGCCTTGTTTTCTTGTGCCTGCAATCCTACCAGCTCTAATAATAATAGGAAAAATTGAGCTACCTTTTAATAAAGACGGGGAAGTATATTTTTTTTACACGAGCCTATTTTTTGTTGTCCTCACGTGTTTCAGAGTACTCTTGTACCTTCTACGTTCACCCAGCAATAGACGAAACACAAGGTCTGTTCGGCACACGTCTACGTACGTACAGCTACTGATCTATCGTGTGTGTGTCATTCGAGAGAAAAGACGTTTCGTGATCGCAGCTTTCTGATTGGTCCATTTTTTTTTTCAGGCTGATAATTTTTTTGATTGGGTGGGAGATCCTTTTGGTCGCGACCTGTGTCTTCATCCTGGATCGTGACGTCACTTTTCGAATCAAAATCTAGCCAAGAGTATATACGTATTGTATGATACGAAAAAAAAGAAAATGTCATCTTCAGCCTGTACGTGGTACAAAAGCAGTATTCACTTGTCATCGGGTGGGATATTTCCGGGAAGTTTTTGGGAAATTGACAGCAGTAGTCACTATTTTATTATTATTATTTTTTTTTATCCTCCGGCGGATGGGTAAAAATAAAGCTTACGCCCTCCACACTTCCACGTCTCACTTCGTGTCGTGTGTCAATTCACTCCATGCCCCCTCGGACGTATCAGCCCTTGCTGTTAACGCTGCCAACTACTCCGGAGACTTGAGCATGTTGACCCGACCTGACCCCCGAAGGGGCCCGGTGCGGTGGGGATAGCCACCCTATTGTTTAATACCTGGTACGTATTAGCGTGAGGGGGGTAAATCGTAATCGTGGTCCGCAGATTCGGAATAACAAGAAGGACAAAAAAAAAACGCGAAAGCGGCGCAGCCGCGATTTTCTCGCCCGTTTTTGGGGCGGTTTGGGTCCGGTTTGTGGCCAGGGTCAGGGTTAGTGGATCTTCCTAAGGTAGCTAATTAGGCACTCTGATTGGCCAAGCAAGCACTGACCACTGGCATAGGGTTAGGGTTAGGGTTAGGGTTCGATCTGAGGGTCAACATACTACCACCAAGACAAAACCCCCATTTTAAAGATCCACCATCACCCTTTGTCCACCCCTCGGGTTAGGGGTTGGGTTGGGTCTACGCCTGTTCCCACCGTGATCCCACCACCAAGAAGTGCTCCCTAGCCCGCGAAAAACGAACAGCCCGAGCCCCCTGGAAGATTTTACGACGGGACGATCGGTTACTATTAGTTATCTCTTCAGCGCAGACAGCATTATCAATCTAATAATAATAATAATAGTAGTTAGTGGACATCGATCGGCTGATAGTGAAATATTTTCAAGGCAGCTACTTGCGCACTCTGATTGGCTAAGGGGTATGTATGTTGTAAGCGGCTCCATCAACCTATTAATAGGGTATTTTCCAGGCCATAGTATCCGGAGCCGGCCGAATCAACCGATTAGTAGTATAGTAGAGTATTTTCAAGCACATCATCCATGCCGGCCGAATCATCATTAACCTGGAGTTTTGCCCTGATAAATAGCACAACATCCCAGCACTGATCATTGGCGTATAGGGTTAGGGTTCGGATCGGGAGGTCGACTTTAGGCGCCGAGCACAAAACCTCCGTAAATGTTCACTATCAGTGGGTAGGTGCCCACGCCTCCTTCAGCAATTATTGGGGAATTTCAGGTCAATCCGATTTACAACAAAACCTCAATCCGATTTACAACAAAACCCTACGAATACCATCTTGATAAATAACGAAAAACATTGCAAGCATTACACGTCGAATCCACAGATAGATGTTGGGTGTCATACATACGTAGCTCCTTCAAAAGTGCAGTTAACCCCTATATGAGACGCATCGGCGCTGCCATCCATATACTTATTATGCAAGGAACTCAGCTCTAACAAGAAGCGCGTCTTCGTACAGAGATAGGAGATGCAGCTCACCCTTCGTGCGACTCGCTGAACCAACACAATACGGTCGTAAAAAAAAACGATGTCTGCCTGGTCGGTGAAAACCCGACATGCTCCGTCCCGGCATTGTAGGGGTGCGAGGGTCTATGGTCATACGACTACGGCCATGCATGAAAATGAAGTTCACCCCCCCCGCCTTCTCTCCCTACACCCTCTCCCCTCACCTGTTCGTCCTCTGACGCGTGCTTATTATACCACTGTGACCCGCCGTCCCCGGCCCGTGCTCCGTCCCGGCATGTAGGGATGCGAGGGTCATTGCCATACAGCTACGGCCATGCATGAATATGAAGTACCCCCCCCCCCCGACCGCAGCGGCACGGCTCAGTTTCCGCTCTGGACTCTGCAAGTCCCAAAAACAAAGAAGTCAAGAGACAGCACTGTTTACTTTTACCACCCCCTTTTGACAGACATCAACTTTTTCCTTGACATATGCCTTCACTGACACCAAAACTACTAGGTTTTGGTGTGCAACACTCAGCCCTATATATACAAAATGTGAAGAAGGTGTTACACCTACTGAGCTATGGAGGTATAATATCGATCGATTACCCGGCCCAGGGTAATCCTTACAACACTCTTCTTCCCCCCTCTCTGATCGGCGGGATGTTTGGGACGTCGGTATACAGTTATGTAAAGGGCCTTACGTTGACCTACCCGCTTCGTTTCAATACCTACCTGGGAAACCAGGGGAGATGTTGTTAGGGACGCACGGGCAAGCTTTTTCATAAAATAAACATTCGGATTGAGATTCGAACCCGTGTCCTCGACGATGTCAAACCAATGTGCAGGTGCTATCATACCTACTGAGGAGCTGTGGGGGTAAAGTATCGTTCGATTAACCCAGCCCAGGGTAAAAAAAAAACTTACACAACACTTTTGACAGCGCTCGTTTTTTTTCCTTGCTTTTGACGTCTCTTATTGATGCCACCTTCATCTTTGTCCAAAACGGGGTTCGTTAACCCCTTTGGAACTACTACCATACTACTGCGCGCACTGTACTACGAAGAAGGTGTACCGACGGACGATTTTTGGGGAAAACTACGTAGTAGTTGGGATTAATTGTGGTGGAAGCATGTTTGTTTGCAGTACATAATAAGTATAGGGGCTAAGCTATACGTACTGCTGTTTTTACGTCGACAGCTAGCTGTGTGATGATGATGATGAT
>MEHQ01001289.1:0-29228 GCA_008828725.1 Saccharina japonica | reverse complement strand
TGGTTGGTTGGTTGGTTGGTTGGTTGGTTGGTACGTGGTTCACTGCGTTCGTACCTGTTCATGGTGGCCGGCCCTGTTTTTTTGTTTTGTGTTTTTTTGTCGCTACAAGGGCCCCGGCATATAGGGTGTCAATTTACCTGATCAGTGGATCGTGGCCCGGTTATTCTTTGGTATTTTTTTTTGTCCGCAATACAGGCCCCGCCCTGGCATAGTTCGCTGTCCCCTGGAAGAAGGCGGATCCGCGAATCGCGGGGAGGCAGGAGTTCACAGCGTATCCGAAGGACTTTCCCGCCCGGGGTTTGCCCTACACTAAAATCAAGTCAAAATATCCACACTACTATCAAAATACCCACCCTAGTTTCAACATTTTTTTTCTACACAAATCAATACATTTTTAGTCAGAGATTTAAAAAAAAGTAGAAAAATGGATCTTCAGAACTTCGTTCAGCTTCGAAAACGACCCAAACCTGGGCGAGATACGTAGCCGTTCTTACACTACACTAAATTCCCAAAAAACAAAAATGGAGCAAACAAAACAACGAAAAAAGGCCACTGCTGTACGTACGTGCTTAACAAGGCCTCCGCATCGATTCTGGTATTTTGTTCTTGTCAGCTATACCGGCCCCGCTCTGGCATAGTTCGGCGTACCCCTACGAGTCCAAACTACTGTGATAGACCTATTTTGTTTGTGGAGAGGTTGAACATGCCACATGATCGCCTTCGCTTGGCGCAGCCCAATATGAAAAAATAAGGCGCGCGAAGCGCCGATTTTTGCGCTCGTTTACATCATATATACGTACGAGTATCATACAGCAGTATATCATACTTGAAATACAAAGAGTAGGCAAAAGCCAAAAATAGCTATATCTACGCCTTGCGAAATATTTGTGGGTACACTAAATACTAAATGTTGCACAGATACTCCCAGCTAATACTTCATGATACTCCGAGTATCAAGTACCTTTCATACCCCTAGGACTGAGAGTATTGCAGTTTTGCGGCCTACAGAGTGTGAGTACTTGGAGTATGAGCACTACTGGCGGCCTAAAGACCGCGAGTATTGGGAGTCTGAGCACTACCTAACTTCGAGTACAAAAGGCAGTATACCCGCAGTACAAACATTCGGTGTACTTGGGGTACAGTAGGTATCAAGAGCATTGGACCCGAACGTGTACCGCAGTACCATATTGTGGCTGACAGTAACTTATCGTCGTAACATGTATGTTTGCTATCAGCCAATGTGCGGCATGTTAACTTCGACATCGATTACTCTGCACTATTCCCAGTAACAAAACGAAAAAAAAAGGAAATAATCAGAAATACATACAAAGGCACAATAATCCACGCGCGATACAAAATCATGTCTAAGCACTATTTTCAACTGATTAAGGGGACAGCCCACCATGAAACAACACTTGATGACTGGGCACGAAACAAAACTTGATGACTGGCCGAAATCGGCCAAAAATCAGCTATTTATGGGTTAAATGCTAAGGCCGTTTGTGATTGGCTTTTTATTAGGTTCATAAATGGGCTCTTTTCGACCAAGGGCAAAAAAACAGCATCTTATGGAACTCAAAACGACAAAGTTTGACCACAAACAAAATATGAACATCAGTTTGACTAGGCCACCTCGTTTATTCTGCACCCCATAATGAACAGGGGCAGAGGTTACAAACTAACGTTCATATTGGAGCCCTTGTATAGGTTATATGTGTATAGTATATGTAGAGTATAACAGCAGTGTGTACTCGTATTATATTATGCATGCAAGATGCTGCAGCAGCAGTGGTAGGATACGAGCTGCTCGGCGAGAGCTCGTTCGTCGACAACTCCTCAAGACGATCGATGGCTCACATCCACCTCATCGTCCCTCCCCGAAGCTGTAGTGAGAGTTCCTGACTTAGGGCCGGGCGAGTGTGGGCTTGTACGCGACAGCTACTTCAGTCCGTATATACAGCAGCTCTACTGGTGTGCCGGGTAGATGTGTTTTGTCCCTTATACACAGCCGACACGACGCTCTCGACCCCCCGAGCACGCTCGGCGTCTGGGTGCCGTCACCACTCTCTTGGGGTCGAAAGAGCTGCGCGCGCTGAGGCAGCACGTGCTGGGTGATGTTGGGGTGGCTCGATGCTAACTTTTGCTTTGAAGGAGGACGATCTGGGTGGTACCTGCTTTGTACGGTGGCAGCACTGCTGCTGTATATATATCATATACCTGGTACCTGGCATCATACCGGCACAGGAGTACTTGGCAGTATACTTGGTTTATGTGTGGTGCATCGTCTTTTGTGGTCTCCCCCTCATGCGAAAAGAATGAAATGCGTTTTTTTGTCATACGCTTGCATAAGAAACTACACTTGCTACAAGACTTCAAAAATGAAGTCACAAAAAGACGAGTCAAAAGAGCTCCATTTATGAACCTAAAAACAAATCCCATAAGAAACGGCCTAAGTACCACACTTATTTTCTAGTTTTCGTTTTCCTGTTGTATAAATAAAGCGTTGCACGCACGTTTGGATGGCACGAATCCGCCTCCGCTTTTTTTAAATAGAACAGTTGAGATACAGTACAGTAGTAGTAGATACCAAGGAAAATATTCACATTTTTGCCCATAACTTCGTCAACTGGAGATTGCGGAAATATTTTCCAGCAGTACTATGCTAGAGCTGCACAATCCGACGGTTGAAAAATGCACGTAAACCGTGCACTCAGGAAAATAACGGGCTGGCTTGTACGTGGTTTGCGCACGCTAGACTTAGTCAATCGATTTTGCTGGATGTCCTGGAACCTGGTAGAGCTACAATCAGTACATTGCGTACTTACCACCCTACAAAACCTCAATGGCAGTCCACTAACAACAATCGATATGTTTTTTTCCCTCTACGGTGCCCATTCTGCGTTGCTGCCTTTTTCTACAGCACAGGATGCAGCACGCACACATCTTCACCAAAATGACGTTGAGAACTGCGCTGACCAAGGTGACGACGATGGTGTACCTGGGAGTGGGGATGCTTGCCCGGGATGTGGCAGCGATCATGCCTGGCCGAGCCGTGCAGGTTATGGAGGTAAGCGTCGATACCGCCGCGGGGGTGTGGGCGCTCATTTTTCTGCCCTGCGTTCGAATAAAATAGTGTGGGTTGACTGCTCACCGAGGAGACGTTGCCGTTGCTACGCTGTTGCTTCACTGCCGGAGCAGGAGCGTCGGATGAACGCAAGGGCCTCCGGGGTATTTGAGGCCTTACAGTGCCCTTTACAGGCAGAATGCTTTTTCTTGTCGGCGCCGATGCTTTTTGCCACTGACGGGAATCGTTATATTCGCCGGTGCGTATGAATTATATACTCGTAATGTTTGCTGACTCGTACTCCTTCGATGCCAAATATGATTCTTCGATTGCGACGGAATGTTGCACACATCGCCTCCAACACGGACGGACGGACCCCGCTCTCTCCCGCAATGCCCGCTCTCTCCGTCTCTCGTCCCTGAGCCATGAGAATACCACCGTCAACCTCGCTCGCAACAATCAGGTGCCTTGTAAGTCCCCCGCGCTGTGCTTTACGCCCGTGAAGTCCCTTCGCGATCCCCCAAGCACCTTTGTGGACTTTATATCCCATCGTGGTTGTACTTACGGCGCTATGGTTGATCTCCTCTGGCCGAAACAGGTGTCTGCCTTGACACAACTTCCTGGTTACGGTGATGGTTGCCGTCGTAGGTGCACGGGGCGAGACGAATGGTAGGCACACTTCACGCACAAGAGGTGCTGAGAGGAGACCTCCGATTGGCCTTCTCCCCTTGATTGGCGTTTGCCCGTACCCAACTTAGGAGTAGTGGGTGTCTCGAAAGGGTTGGACAAATCAATAGCTTATTGTTTTCTAAGTCAATTACGTTGGACTGTAAGCAGAGAGTGGTTGACGGAGACCTTCGCCGTTTTACTGCTGGCGTGGCACACAGCACGCACTACCACTGATACCTGGCGTAGTCGGTGTAGAACTGCCTGCGCCCTACTATAGTAAGTAGACTTGCTGCAGCTGCTTCCTGTGTTACATACTCGCGGGCAAACATATCGTTCTGTTTGTAGGAAGCGGGAGCGGACGGCCTCACTAGAATGATCTCCCCTAACGCATATATTGCATCTGGTCAATCCAACCTGTTGTTGCCGTGGGGTCCAATGCAGGTGAGGCCCATGCCTGCCCAGGCCTTTGGCGACGTGCCCGACACACTCAAGGCATCGGTAAAAGCGACAACTGCCACTGCTGCCCCCCCGAAGTGCCTATATGGCTCGCTCTTCACAGCGGTAAGGGTTCGTTCTTACTTCATCGCGATTTGCACATGACGAATTGTTTATGCGCCCGTGAACGCACGAAAACAGCCGATACTGCTGTTGGACGTGCTAATACCAACTGAGAGCGCATTGGCTTCCCCCAATCATGGGATCCGATGGGTGGTATTCCGTTGCGACAATCTAAAAAGTGCAAACATCCACTTGTGGTGTGCTTGTGACTGCAATGCGTGCGCAGGTGGGCACGCAGGCGGTCGTGGCTGCATCGGTCAGCCTGGCAACGGGAAGGTGGGTGGTTTCGTGCGCGTACTGGTGTTGAGAGACGAAAGCGTGTTGCGTGCTTGTGTGCTCGTGTTGGCATTACTTCGACCGCCAACCTGCTAGAATTACACGATAGATCGGTTGAGCACCGCTACCCCGTAATGCCAACTGCTGCAACGAGCTTTCAATAGCTACCGGCACCAGCTTGTCTAGCGATCGTCGTAGCTCCTCCCGTATACATTTCCCATCGTGTATGATCAACCGGTCGGTCTGTCGTTGGTTGATGACGGGCCGCCATTTTTATATGCCGAGCTGGCGCTAGGCGAGTTGCCTCAGACTCGCCTTTCCGCGAACAGCAACGGTTGCGATTATGGAACGTCAACCCCGATTTCTCCGACCTGAAATTTCATTCACCCGTTGCCAGCGCCATCGCCGGAGGGGCTGCCGTGCTGCTTAGCGGGACCATGGTCGACGCCGCCACCGTGTCGACGGGTGAGGAAATGATGTTGGAACCCAAATCCATGCCGTGTTGGGGAGGGGGGGGAAACGTTTGGTCCAATGACTCCCTGACCGCCGGGGCTCTTCAGCTGAAATATGTATTCACTATAGCTTCGTAATCTGACTGTTTCTAAGGTGGGGTGGCTACCCCAATTTTCACTACGACGTACGATGTTTAGGCGCCACTGGTGACATTGGCTCAGTGCGACCTACCTGATGTAATAGGGCATATATTTTGTATGTTGGCGCAGTGTAGTGGGCGATACCACGTCGGTGCGCACCACAACACCCCAATAGCATCAAGGAATAGGTGAGCAGTCATTCGCTGGAATGGGTCTGAGCTGCTGAAATAAATGGGATAATAAGTGACTACCCCGCTCCGGTAGCAGGACTCATCTCTTTCGCGCTACTGTAGATAATCGATGCTGTATGCGGTATACGCCTAGAACGTAGGATGGTTCCCTTGGTTTAATTTCACATGTGTTTTGTATCGCGCGTTTGTTTGGGTTGTCATAGGCATACGGTGGATCTTACCATGTTCTGAACCTGAGGCACAGCATGTCTCTTTCGTACGCATACTATATAGCACGAAGTTCCGGGCGTTTCTCGTTGCAATATTGGTTCATGCTGCCATAATTGCCGCTTCAGATTGCACCCCCGCCCCGCTTGTGCATGACGGAGAACGTCGGGCAGCCGTCAGCTCCGTTCATGTATAGGGTATTGGGCCTAATAACGCTTAGCCTGGTCCGATTCCCACAGATCCGACGGGCGACGACGAGAAGGCCTGTACCGAGGATGTCACCAAGCTGGCCTTTCTTGTGGGTGTCGCGGCGACGGCCGTGGCGATCATAACTACCGTCTTCGTGAGTGCCGTGATTAATTTGGCCCATGAAGCTAGGTCTTGGCGATGCAGACATGTTGTACCGCTGCTATGCGTTACCCCTTCGGCCGTGTGCTGCCTTGCGGTCCCGCTTTCCTGCGTCAATGTTGCCGTTTGTCGGCGTGTACTGCCGTGCGTTACCGCGGCCATATGCCGGCGTGCGGTTCCGGTGCTACCCAATATCATTCCCGCCGCCGTTAAGAGATGGCGCGTATCACGTTTTCTACGTGGTTACCCGCTTAACCGTGAGAATGCTTGCTATCGCGTAGGCTGTCATGAAGACTGCTACTGCCGTAAGGGGGGTAACCCCATTTTTTACCACCGCGTTTATGCCGCTCGGGCGAGTGGCTCTGACCCTCACTCAAAATCGGCAACAAAAATAAACGTTTTATCGCAGAATACCAAACAGTGTCATGGCGGTGCGTACGGCGAAAACAAAAAACAGCCTTAGAAAGTCAAGACTGAATAGAATAGTAGTCACTCTGTCGGCTGCCTCTGATCGGCTGAAAATGCTGGAATTCAAAGCGACTCGCCAACCGCAGCACCAGCCTGAGGCCTTACAGTAATAACTCATACCCGCTTTCACCGGATGGCGTTGCCCCCCCCCCCCCTGCTGCTATTGTGCAGAAATTTTTGAACACTGTGAAGGAGGTCGACGAGGTCTGCTGTTACGTGTACGCGTGTGGCTTGGCCTTCTGGGCCTCCTGGCAGGGTCTGGTGGGCGTGGTGAACTTCATGTTTTCCCTCTAGAACGACGTGACTAGGTCACGCCGTGGCGCACAGGCGCTAAGAGATCGGGTATTCGCGTGTGCTCTGGAATGGGTTTGGCGATGTGGCGGCATAATTGGTTGCATAGCTGCCGGGGTTTCGTGAATGTCATGCTGCTAATGTTTTGCTCATGTTGTGGCACCTGCGGCGGTAGCTGTCTTTACTTGCTTTTAGCCGTACAATGCACCCCCACTGGATAACGTCTGACTATCACGACAAGTATCACCGGGTGCACTGCTGTAAAAGGGTGTGGTGGGCAGCAGAAACAGTGCCTACTCGCGAAGCTAGGAAGAGTCGATTCACGGCGTGCTAAGGGGGGAGTGACAGCAACGATATGTAACCGTTGCCAAACAGTGTAAACTGACCCAGTTTGCATGGGGTGTGATTGTATGGGGGAGGGGGGGTGTTAGCGAGGAGGGGTGTTGGCGAGGAGGGGTGTTATCAAGTGCAGCGGTTTTAACGAGGGTGTGACGGGGCCTCATGCGAAGTGGTCGGCCGGTTGGGCATTGCGGTCAGAGCCTTGGGCGCTGCAAACGACGAAATAGTCGCTGCTGTCGGAGCCTGAGGTTCTTTGGTCGGGGTTGAGATACACAGTAGCACAAGTAGCGGTAACAAGGTTTCTTTCTTTTGTTTTATGTTTAGCTTCGTAGAAATGGTGCTGTGCTCGTCGGTCTGAGCGCGGCAGCAGCTAGTCCTGTTCAAGCAGGAGACTTTCTCTGCCCACTGTGATGGCGCGTACTTGTCTCCATACCTGTGCATGCTGTCGGGGGGCATCTTGTCTTAATGTGGCTGAAAGTTGTCCCTCCGGTGGGACAATTTTGCAGTGTGCTCCTGCTGTTTCCAGGCGTACGTGCCTCTATTAATAGTGATAACGTTCCGGTCGAAATAACGCATCATTATATCACGGAGTTTTCTGTGGTAGTAGTGTGCTATCAGCTATCATGCGTGTTTTACGGTTGCTTAAACGTTTTGTTACGTTGTGTGTACAGTTTTTACTGTCGTTTGCACGCAACGTTTGGATATCATTTATTATTTTGCGGAAGTGGGTAGTCATATCATAACTGAGCAGATCAACTTTCTACTTTGAACGTCGATATCAAAATGCTGTCCGCGATGCACGCTTTCCTCGATGTTGAACCTGCCGTGTTGTTTGCACGGATTTTGTGTGGATACACTATCCCGGTTTCGCGAGGAATATCGCAACCGATATATTTGGCCGGTCGTTGGATTCTGCATACTGTATTCATATTAGGCCAACCTTGGTGGATTCCTCTCGAATGTTTGGCCGTGCGAATACCCTAGAGGTTCAGCAAGCAAATGGAAACCTTGGATTCGGCCTGCTTTATGTTGGTCGACGAATATAAACTCTAGTTCGAAACTCATGCTGGCCAACAATTAGTAATAGGATAAACTACAGTAAGTAGTCCGGGCTGGGTTTCTTATTTGAGAATGCGCACGATCCACACAAATACACCAACANGCGTACTCATTTGTTGCTTGCCTTAGTCATTTGACCATTGACCACGCATCCCTTCCGAGACGGAGCACCGTTCGTACTCCTAATAGAGACACCTCCAACACTTGGGCGGGGGGGGTGTTAGCGAGGAGGGGTGTTGGCGAGGAGGGGTGTTATCGAGTGGAGGGATTTTAACGAGGGTGTGACGGGGCCTGATGCGCAGTGGTTGGCCGGTTGGGCATTGCTGTCAGAGCCTTGGGCGCTGTAAACAACGAAATAGTCGCTGCTGTCGGAGCCTGAGGTTCTTTGGTCGGGGTTGAGATACACAGTAGCACAGGTAGCGGTAACAAGGTTTATTTATTTTGCTTTATGTTTAGCTTCGTAGAAATGACGCTGTGCTCGTCGGTCTGAGCGCGGCAGCAGCTAGTCCTGTTCAGGCAGCAGACTCTCTCTGTCCACTGTGATGGCGCGTACTTGTTTCCATACCTGTGCATGCTGTTGGGGGGCATCTTGGCCTAATGTGGCTGAAAGATGTCCCCCCGGTGGGACAATTTTGCAGTGTGCTCCTGCTGTTTCCAGGCGTACGTGCCTCTATTAATAGTGATAACGTTCCGGTCGAAATATCGCATCATTATATCACGGAGTTTTCTGTGGTAGTAGTGTGATATCAGCTATCATGCGTGTTTTACGGTTGCTTAAACGTTTTGTTACGTTGTGTGTACAGTTTTTACTGTCGTTTGCACGCAACGTTTGGATATCATTTATTATTTTGCGGAAGTGGGTAGTCATATCATAACTGAGCAGATCAACTTTCTACTTTGAACGTCGATATCAAAATGCTGTCCGCGATGCACGCTTTCCTCGATGTTGAACCTGCCGTGTTGTTTGCACGGATTTTGTGTGGATACACTATCCCGGTTTCGCGAGGAATATCGCAACCGATATATTTGGCCGGTCGTTGGATTCTGCATACTGTATTCATATTAGGCCAACCTTGGTGGATTCCTCTCGAACGTTTGGCCGTGCGAATACCCTAGAGGTTCAGCACGCAAATGGAAACCTTGGATTCGACCTGCTTTATGTTGGTCGACGAATAAAAACTCTAGTTCGAAACTCATGTTGGCCAACAAATAGTAATAGGATAAACTACAGTAAGTAGTCCGGGCTGGGTTTCTTATTTGAGAATGCGCACGATCCACACAAATACACCAACACCAACATCAACATCAACCTTCAGTATTACAGTACTGTAGTACAGTAGGTGTCCCGAATTGTAACCCCAGACGTCGATCAACACACATTCAGCATGACGAATAGAGCGTCGCGATATCTACTGTACCTGCTCGTACCAAGCCCCACTGAGGTAGCGGTATGTATGCAGGAAGAGGGGCCTTGCATGCCACTCTGTGGCGACTAGCACGCTTTGTCTTGGCAGTTTTCATTAATGAGCAATCCCACGGTAGGGGTACCACTGTTTGGCTCAATATTTTCTGACCGGTTGTGCTTCTCACGTGAGTAACCACCGGATACTGTTATTATTTTACTGGTATATTTTGTTTTGGACTACACCGCATTCGAAGGTTTGGTCGGGTTGCGCGAACGAATGTTTCCGAAGTCATGTTTCGGGTGAGATATTGAGCTCCTCATAGCTCAGAAAATTCTGCTGCACCCCTACCGTGGGATGAGTCTCACATGGATCAAAAATGTCTCTGCTACTGTGGTTCGTGTGCGTTCGCGTGTGTTCGGTCCCAGCATGCACCATCAACCATACCTCACACGCACAGCACCAAGCGAAGCATTCGGCGAACTAAGCGTGCGCGCATCGAGGCCAAGTCTGTTGTGGCAAAAGCCCCCTGCCCCTTCGGCGGGAGATAAATGTGTTGTGGTCGCAGTGGTCGCAGTGATCGAAACAGCAGGCTACAGTGATTGTTGTCCAAGTTTACTTTGTTCGTTTCGATCGTGTCAGCAGTGGCGGTTACAAAGGTTGTAGAGGGTTGTGCATATACTCGCAGGCGTTAGAATGGAATTTTGCCTCGTGCGGGAAGAGAGCTCGAGCACTCCGCTCTCTTCGCTCTCTCTCTCGTTCTGTTCTCTAATGCAGCGACCTTAAAGCATCTCATCAGACTGCGGGGAAGTCAGGGCATCCAGATTGGGAAACTACGAAACACGCTACGTGATACTCAAAAGCTTGAAGTTTTCAGGTCTGGGACAGGAAGTCAGGCATGCCTTCCGGGGCAGCTCAAGAAGAGCAAGACTTTCGCAAAGACGAGGCACACCAATTGAGGAGTGACCTTCAGCTGGTGATCGAGCATTGGCAAGTGTCAATGATGCATGCCATGAAAAGAATGATGGCCGAGTTCATGACGAACAGCCGATCGGAGTCCAGCGGCGCTAGAGACAGCGTTGCTGTAGGAGAAAGACCAGCAGGGGCAGGAAAGACTACGGTATTCACTGCTGTACGAGAGACTGCTGCTGCTGTCGGAGTATACATTGGCCAATCGGAGTCCGGCAGTGCCGAGAGTATTGCTGCTGTAGGGGATTGTCCAAGAACAGCAGGACCCACTCCTGTACGAGAGACTCCTGCTAATGTTGGAGCAGCTATTGGCCAAACGGAGTCCGGCAGGCCGAGCAAGGCGCTGCAGTAGGGACGAGCCCTCGAGGGGCAGGACCCATCGTTGCTGTAAGAGGTACTTCAACAAGAGGAGTGACGATTTTTGGTGATGGTGATTCGCGGAGTTTCGGACCGGCAGGACGCGGGGAAACTGCTTCCTGCCGAGGTTGCCTAGCCAGGGGTCCGGCATACCAGCCAAGGAGGTCTGGAAAGAGGGGGTGCATACCCCAGCGGTGAATCCGGTGGAGACTCAGCTGCGACTGCCGGGGGCAATGGCAGCAGCGTAAAGGCCACCGGAGGTAGTACTTTCGTAGAGAAGTGCTTCAAGTTTGGCAAGAAGGGCCATAGGATCGCAAACTGTACAGATAAGTGGTACAGGGCATGCAACGGACTGGGTCACGCTGCTGATGTTCGCCCCACGCCGAGCTAAGAGACTGTGCTGTCGGTGGCGAGCGAGCTTGGAGCGAGGGACGGTGGTATTGATACGGCCCAGGCTTCTGCTTTCAAGGCCGAAGAGAGATTGGTGAATGCAGTGACGGTTTGGGCAGAATGGGGAAAGGCGGGTTGGCTTGACACGTAGGAGGCGAGGTCTGGATTTGCGATAGTGGGGCGACTACTCACATTACGCCCTCAGCAGATTGCATGATCAACTACAAAGAATGCAACTTAAAACTGCGCATCGCCGATGGTTCAACTCGCTTGACCGGAGGGTACTGTGATGTTCGCTTTGTCTTTCGGTCTGGAAACGGTCTCGTGCAAGTGCCGATAACAAACGTTGCACATGTGCCAGACCTCCGCTATCACCTATTTTCCCTGCCCACTCCCGTCAAAAACGGCCACACTTTCGAAGGGTGCCCCTCGTGGATTGTAGTCCGGCTCAAGTGAGAGCGTTCGGTCGTGTTTCCGTTGAGTGGCCATCTGAACTTCAAGTTTGGTTAAGGGGCTCTCGCCAATGGGAAAACGTTCTGCAATTATCTTAATGGAGATAATGGTTGGGTAGATGACTCTTACGACAACGGTGTTTACCGGTAATATTGCCACAAAGGTTGCCTTAATAAGGCCACAAACGTTGCCTTGGGTCAACATTCCCGACGAAAATAAATGTTTGAATACTTCGTACACGGGGGACAGCAAGAAACGCACCCAAACCTCGAAGATAGTATACCGCAACCCAAGCATCTGGCCAACTGCTGTGCTGTGGGACAAGAAGTGCAAACAATATGTATTAGCACGCAATCCCAAAATATATAATCAGCATCAGAGATCGTCGTGTGTGTTCCCGAAATGGCGTGGCAGCAGAGGTCAAAGCTACAGTAGAGCTTATGGGCATTACAAAATACCAATTCGATCAGAACCACATTACTCACAGGCTGGTGGTGCTGACGCAGTTGGTAAAAACAAGAATATGCGTAATAAACCATGGGACCAGACCTGGCGTAGAACAACAGACTTGCTGGAGTCTACGTGGGTGCTGTGATGCGCAGTGAGGAGAGACAGCGTGGGGGCTGTCTCCTCCCGTGTGCCACAACGTCTAGAGCTTCTTGGTTGTTACCTTGTACCGCGGCATCTAGTTATTCTGCGATATTGTTTTGTGCAACAATCTAGAAGCAATCGCAGTTCTCCAACGAACGTTTCCGGACACATTATTCCGGAAGGACCCGGGCCGACGAAACCGTCGTACCGTATATTATTTTCTTTCTCCAACGGCTATTTTGCCGTCGGCATACTTGCGTTGTAAGCGACGGGCTATAATATCCATATACTTCGAAGCATATCCATTGCACGGCAGCTCCGCCGCCCACTGCTGCTAGGTTTTGTTTTTTTTGTATTTGTTTCCATCCCCTTCATTGTCTTCGTCCTTCTGTTCTCTATCGCCCTCTTAGTCGTAACTCAGATCCGGGGTCACTAAGTATACTCTTCTCCTCCCTCCCCACTACGTTACATGCCTTATATGTTTATCGCGAGAAGATTTCAGCACTTTCTTCCCTCGTCGACTACTATCAAAGTGTGCCTACTCACGCTATAATAGGCGCTCTCGACAGTTGGTGCGGGAGGTGACTACTTGTACTCGATGTTGACTATGTATGTAGAGGCTACCCAGCCTATACTTAACACTCCCCCTCAACGGAAGTGCAAATCATTTTTCTGATCACGCCTTACGACAACCAGTGTACCTCATATCATAGAATAGAATCGATAGAAACTTGACAACAGGGCTGGTCAGGGTTAACGACCACCCGCTCTTTCTTGAGCGCGACTGAAACTAGACTACAGTGCCGATCATGGCCAAATTTAATAAGGGCCGTTTTTAACGACACAAGCAAATAGCAAAAAACTTGCTATTTTGGCAACAACAAATTGGCAAGTATTGGAAAATACTTTCTATCGACAAACACGATGAAATGGCAAGAAACTTGCTACTTGAGCCACGTAACGCCTTCAGTTTTTTTATCAAACCCCGTACAGCAAGGAGCGGACAGCTAGACGACACCCTCGTCGAGGCATGGGTGCCCTGGAGACGGATCCAAGCATATCTCGTAGATCCCAGAGGTGGACAGCCCTCCAGGGTGATCATAGTCACGTTGTTCGTTGTCTTGGGAAAGCTGGAGCGACTGTTTGATTGTGATTGACTTGAGCATCAGCCCCAGACGGCACCAGTGCCACGCCTACATGCGGTTCGTCACCCGCGCCAGCAACCCCATCAGCAGTGACGTCAGCCACCATCATCTGCTGCCAGCACCACCATCTAACCCTCGGTATCTTCCTGTGTTGCTGCAGCTCGTGCGTCTAGCGCAACGGCGTGTGGTTTGCATGGTCTTGGGTAGGCGTGATTGGTCGCAAATGGCAAGTGAAATAGCAAATTTGACTTTTCAAAAACTTGCCAACGAACAGCTACGGAAATATCCGGAAAAAAACTTGGCAAGTGTTTTGCCATTTTGGCAAGTAAAACTTGCCAAAAATGGAAATTTGGCAATTTATTTGCTAAATACGCGTCGTTAAAAACGGCCCTAAGCACTTGTTGGGAGCGACACAAACGTGAGTATGGGGACGGCCATATCCATGCGCTAGGGTATGTTTTACCCGATATACCATAAGACACATAAAACGCAAGAGGTGCGCTTATTTCGGACCTTTGAACTTTGGGCAGCATCGACATACGCGTATTCGCAGTTCGTACGATACTAAACTGAATGCGTGATTGTTTTCCGAGTGCAACCCGGATAGAAAACTCTAGTTGACGCGACATTACGATCATAGCTGACGTTGGTAAAAAAACCTCGATAGGCACTTATGTCGGAATATAATTCTCCTTATCGCGATAGTTTTTATTTTTACATGTGTCTAATGCTATATTGTCTTTATAAGACGCATCGGGAAACCGCCTTATCTACGCCCGACGAAATGTACAATGTTAACGCATGCCACGTATGGCAACCCATTTTAGCTTCGATTCTAGTATATCAACGGCCTACTCTTGCACGGGGGGGGAAGAAGTCTGGCGAACTGTGCCTTATTCTAAGAGAGACAGCTGCGCATCAACACTCCAAACAATCACCAACACACATATCCATGTACTATATCTAAGGATTCACAAAAGAACACTGGAATACGTTATTACCTATTCCCAACGAAGGCCATTCTCTGAATGAATTCAAGGCCCGAATCACGGCGCGCAAGCTGCCCAAACCTCTGATGGCAATATCCCACTCGCCTATGATACCCCCGCACAGGGAACCTAGAGGTTTGGCGAACAGTGCCATGTACGAGGACATAAGATATACACATGAACAGTCCAGCAAACAAAAACAAACAAATATATGTACAATATACCAGGTACATACTGAGATAGACTCAGATTTATAACTATATACCAATAGGAACCAATGGACAGCATTACTCACACGTAGTGAATACATCTCAGCTTGCGGTTCAGGAAAAACACAAACCCGGACAGGTGAACAGATTCCCCCCGCCCCAGCCGAAACAAAGTAAGGAATCATGCCATGGGCGGGGGCCACGTTGGCAACTTGAAAATAACCGCAACGTGTACTCCACGTATGTACTCGTACAGTCTGGGGTAGACGTGATGTGGTGATCGATTTTCAGGTTGGCGGCGAGTCCTCAACTTACGGTATGATTCTCGAAACTGGAAATCAGTCACAACGTCACCTGAATCTCAGACTGTACATAAATACGAGGAGAACACCTTCGGTTACGTTCAAGCTGACAACGTGGCCTCAGCGCACGGTATGGTTCTACAATTTGTATGGGCTAAGGCGGGGTTTGATCACGCTGGGAGCAGGTTAATTTATCACTAACCCCGTCGGTCTCCCGCTAACTCTCTAGGAAAACTTGAACCCCGTGGCAGGTGCAAATGGTTGTGTACGCCTCATAAACCCCGAGGAACACGCCAAATATACGGCATAGGGAATGGGCCGCACTGCAATGTGTAATGTTCTCGATGTGACGAACAGTACCTAGGTTTTCTGCGAAATTATACCGAACAGACACAAAGAAACGCGCCGAAGAGCATCCAAGGGTTTACCCTTCGAGGCACCCGATTGCGTGTCTGACCTGCCATCTACCAGTATCAGCAATCGAGACAAATTGACTCCGAACGTTTCGAGAATACCACACCGCTAGGCACAACGCCAAGAGCCCGGGTATCTGACTAGCTCGATTATGAACTCTCCCTGCGGATATTTTGTCTTCTTTGGCAACTCATCAGAGGATGCAAGGTAACCGCCCGCCACCGGCTTTTTGTTTCTTGAGTCAAGCTGCCACATGTTCAATTGCTGCGTAGAGTCTTGACCAAATCGGCACCAACACGGAAGAACAGCGCCCATGCCTGTTGGATAGAGACGTTCGTCGACAAAGGGAAGCGTCAGCGTACGGACCACATAACATGCCCGTCTCGCATGGGATCCACCAGCCATGACACGCGGTACGCTCTATGAACGCAATGCAAAAACTGCCGTTGAGGGCTTAGTGATTGCCTTGCGTTCGACACTCCAGACACTTACCGCAATAACGAGGCCAATGTGTGCCCAGGTTGGCAAAGGACACCACACCCTGTCAAACATGTCGTTGATTCCGTGGAGGATTGCTTTCGCACCGCCACCTGAAACAGCAAAGCCGGCGAACGGTAAAGGTGATACGGAGGATTAGCTACTGGTATGAAAGTGTTTAGATGGACATCCGTAGCACCAACACGCTACGACACCATCGAGGTGTATAATCCATCGCTATTAATAGACGTATAGCAAGCACGTTTACAAAAAACAACTATTTTTCCAACACGGGCAGGACACGTTTGGTGTTCGCCTTCTCTTCCGATGTTTGGTTACGAAGCCTGGCCTAGATTTAGTTGGGTGTGTATTCCTCCCAAGAAGCCTACACGGACTTCTACAGGAGTCGAAAACAAATGCCTGGTAGTACGCAAGAGAGTGGGAGGTGCGCCATGGACTCACCTGCGTCACCTGAAAGTACGACCACCATCATCAGCAAGAGGTAGCAGTAAAGGCTTGCCAAGACCGCCCTGCTGACAGCAAAACGCAAGGGAACCGTCAGATTCGACTCCATTGCGGGAACGGCATTGAGTCGGAGATGCTTCGGTGTCGATGCGAAACACATATCGGTATCGATTAGCCAGCGTTCATAGTTCGATCGAAAACAGCGATTACCAGATATGTCCGAAATATCTCGAGTTAACAGTCGGTGGACGACACTGATGTCGCTGTCTAACTGCATACCAGGTACTGTACGTACCGTAAAAAAAAACATGGAATCGAGTTTCCAACAACATTATTACCTGAATGCGTGAATCAGCATCCATATTTAACACCCCAATAAGCAAGGCCGCGTCAGCAAGTTGTGGCATGATTCCAAACCGTCACAGCAGGGACGAAACCATGCACACACCGTCATGCTCCACATTATACTAAAGGCAATGGTGCAATTTGTCCTCGAGAAAAAAATAGTCTTCCCATGACATGGTCTCGGGAACTAAGATATCAAATGGGCTGTACACCAAGTCGTTGCTCGGACCAATAGAGGTGTGAATCACACCTACTGCAGTAGCACGCAACATGAAACAAATCCAAGTGGGCTCTGGCTGTTTTACCTCTTTGTAGAGGTTTAATTCACGCGTACCGTGGGTTGGCGGATGGTCTGTCCTCCGGGGCTGAATTGCAGGGCATGTACTCGTCGCTGGCAACCGGCTGACCGACAAACAAACCTCCCATGCCTGAGAGAAACGATACAACAACAAAATACATACTGAGCCGGATAAGAAAACCCAGAGCATACAAGGTTGCAGATACTCATTTCCTTAGAAACTGTGGTGGCTCAGGCATGATGCCGTGCACAGTTTGACGATGCGCCATTTTTACGCATGGTATCTGACTACATCTACTGTAAATGTATACAGGTGACTCGCCAGTATGGCATTTGGATGGCATCGCTACTCGGCAAGGTTGCTTGGAGAACGTTGCGCATGCGCCGCTGTGTCATACGGTATCAACTGCCTCATCGTCGAAGAACAAAAGGGTGAAAACATAACATTATGGCCAGTTAATACCGCAATTTCGGAGAAGGTCGACTGCTGTGGGTCGCGAGCCGACCACCACCCTTGCGGGCGGTTGCGTCGAGGTTAAACATCTCCGCTAGTGTAGTTGTACACAACCAGTTAGTTTGAGTCTTGCTCCGCCGCCGAATGGGTGGGAGAGCGAATAGGCCAAACGCGATACAAATCGAAGAACAGTGGGAACTGTGAATCCTCTCCGCGCAGTGAAACTGAACAGATGACACCTGTGACGACGTGATCTCCTGAAGGCGGTATGTGTGGGTAGAACCATGTAAGTACTACGAGTTGCGCTGGAACGACAAAATACCGTGACAAAAATAATAACGTACACAAATATCGATTCGTTCAGCAACCGCCAAAGCGAAACAACAGGCCAAGCGTGGACCCGTGATGCACTTGCCTGCTGCAGAGATCCCCACCCGCTGTTGTTCCATAATTTATACTTTTGCGGCTTTGCTCTGATTCGCTGCGAGGTCGAGCAGTCGTCGTCCCGCGTGGAGTTACTTGGGCACTTAGGGGTAGAAGCCGGTAGATCGTATCTGTCAAATGGCATATTGCGTGATCACCAACGAAGTTTGGTTTCAGATGCGAGCGTAACAGACGGTCTGTAGTATACGAAGTCGTCGTGGGGAGCAGTAATCTAAGGAAGGCGAAGCGCTACGCACGGGGATCTCGCTCGTAAAGCGAGGAGTTACCAATCCTATTCTACATTTGTCGAGCATGCGAGGGTGTCAGAGGGTGTCATAATTCTGGATTTTGCTTCCGTGGGCGGTGTCATATATCGAAATTGGGTGTTGTGACCTTTGTCGCTCGTTCGTCCATTCGAGTTTTGTTCGATATATATATACTGAAACATGAGGAATGTTCAACGCGTAATACGGTGTGTACACATATATAACCGATTTGACACGGCCTTGTGCTACAAAGAGGGGAAAGTAGAAGCTCCGTCCTGCGCTCCATGTATCCGAATCCGTGCAGAGTACTACACCGAGAGGGCGGCGTCTGTGTCTCTAAATTGAACCCTCTAACCCGTCAAGCGAGTTTCCCCACTGTCCCGCACGTCCCGTCACATCTGGACAGCAGCTAAATAAACTTCCAAAATTTCCATTCTTTTTTTCGCGCAATGTTTTTTTTTTCATTTGTTGGAACGCGAAGCCTTCCAAATATTTTGCCCTCTGAAGAATTTCCAGTATTTCCTCTTTTTTCCTCATATTTTTCAGTTTGTTTCACCCCACAAAAACGCTTTTTGCGACGGGACCCCCGAAAAAAGTGTACTGGGTATGTTTTTTCAAACACCCCCACAGGGAGGAGAGATATGAGAGAGGTGAAGAGCAGCCTGTAGTACTGTAGCAGACACAGGACACATAACTTGCGGCCCTCATTATGCCAATTGCGTTCACGGCCAGACTCAAATCGCTCTCCACATCGGGTGAATTGCGACACAAGGAGAGCCTTGAATACGCAGCAGTTTCATGAGCCACAGAGGGCCGCGCGCGAAGGCAGCGTTTCTGCCGAAACATTTTCCAACCTTGACACGCTGTAGGGGCTACGATGCGACGGCTCCCTCAAGGAAGAGGAGTACAGCAGCGAGCTCGGGGAGATTTTTCGTTCAATTCGTCCATCGCGATCGGACACGAGTGGCTCGAAAACTGCACCTATTCCAAGGCCACAGCCTTCGGCGAGTCCCACAACGTCGAAAGTGAGCAGAGCCCAAGCAGGTGTGACTACTGCAGCCGTCGGGTTGAGAAAACGTTCAAGGCCGCCATCACAGGCGGTTTTGGCGGGAACCCCACGGAGCACTCCATCCTTCTAGCCGACAATCTGCACGGGCAGACGACAGAAGAGTTCAAGAAAAAACTCAAGGAGGGATGCAACACTCTGCTTTGGTTGCTGCCATCAGGGTGCACGAATGAAGTGCAGCCGGTCGATGCAGGATACGGGCGGGGGGTCAAGTTGGGTGTGGGGAAGGCTCTCTAGGTATGGTTGGAGAAGGGTGACAACGTGGAAACGTGGGACACACCAACAAGCTTTCTGCCTCCGACCATAGGGTCTTGCTGACGCACTGGGTGGGTGAGGCCGTCGAAAAGGTCGTTTCGGACCAGCTGTAACGTAGACGCCTCTTTAAAAAGACTGGGCGTGCGATGTCAGCAGACGGTACCGACTATAACTCCATCAACATCTAAGGTCTGGACGGGCCGTACACGTTCATGGGCGCCAATGACGGTAAGGAACTCCCGAATGACGTGCAGCCCTTTACTCTCCCGCACGAAGAACATCCCGAAGGGTCGAGCGACGAGGAGGGCGAGGACGAAACGGAGGGTGACAACACCGGGCGACTCCGTGGATCGGACGACGAAACTGTGCTTGAAAATGATGATGACCTCGACGCTGATGAAACAACACTGCCCCTGGAATGCCAACCGGTTTATGCGTTTGTCCGTTCACCTCCTCCGGCTCTTGATGCATCACTCGTGAAGCGGCACATCATGTTGTGCCGGGTGTTGGGATGGGTGAAAGGTTTCATCACACGACGGGCACAGGCACGGACGCGCCAAGATTACGACTATAGGGCGGCACGACACTCAGTATGAGGCTTCCACTCGGGAAGTACACTGCTGTTGGCGAGGCGGCAGCTCAAGCTTCGTGGGTGCTACTTGGTGAGGCTACTTCGCTTTCGAGAACGCTTCAACGTGAGCTACTGGCGCTACCGCAGGGAGTGGGCAACAGGGACATCGGCCGGGGCGATCGCACTGAACGTGGCAAGGAGGACAATGATGAGGGGGGGAATGGCAGCGAGTAAGGGAGACGGGAAGGGAGATGAAGGGGGGGAGATGATTACAGCGAAGGAAGCGGTTTAAAAGAGAACAGCAGCAGCAGTGACAGTGAGAAAGATGATAGGACAGGAGCGGATAAAAAGTGGCAGGGGCTTGACGACGAGGAAGGGAGGCAAGAATCGGGTGTGCGCGGTGTAGATGTCGACCGCGATAGTGATCTCGTTGAGGGCAGCTTTCCGGAAGCGAGGAAGAGGGCGAAGGCGGCGAAGAGAGTTCTGATGACCTTACCGGGACTACGATAATTCACGCAAGGGGAAGGGACGAAAATGGAAACGTTCCAACTACGTTGCCGAGCACGCTTCCTCGGCGTCAGTGCCCGCCAGTAACAGAGTACACGCCGAAGAGTTCGGACGCCGAACGTGCGCATGCGCAATCAGTGAGGGGCGTACGATCAATGACGGTATAAATATGAGTTATACTAAATAACAAACCAGCTCCATTTTCGAAATCTGCCCGGAAAATCAGAAAGAGGCTCACTAAGAGGCCCACAAAACGAAAAATACAGGAAATCCAGGCTGAGCCCAGATTCCTGTTTCTGATCAGGTATCCTGTACGTGTATACAGTACGTAGCAAAAACGTTGTCCAGTCAAAAGCATTGTGTGTGGTACGAGTGGTTCTTCTCCACTACTTTACAGTACATTTCCAACATTCCAAATACAATTTACACGGAAGTACAAGGATACCACGGCGACAACATCGTGCAGAGGGAGTTGCCGGCGCTCTGTGAGTGCGAGCCAAGTGATAGGTCCTTCCCCTGATTGGCACTGCCGACCGCATCCCACGCCCACGCGTGCTCCTAGACGTAGTCGGTAGTACAATTTCGACGCCAATCACATCATCAATCTTCGCCAGCAGTAAAACTTTAGAATCCGTCACGCGAAGCAGCCCGGGCTGCTGATGCGGGGGTGCTTCCGAAGCGCCCGCAAACACCAACAGAGCCCACATAGTGCTGCACCAATTGCCTCAATCTCCCCGTGGGGCATGCGGCGAACTGCTGCCCTCGTGCGCAAAGCCTCGTGCGTAAAGCCGTTCGGGCTCAGGCGCTGGAGTTGCGCAAAACTACCTACGAATTGAATGAAGAACACGACACGCACGCCCAACACGGCAAGGTTTCGTAGATAGGTCGATGGGTAGAAACTACCTAACGGTTTAACACACACAGATGATCCGGCAATAGCGCTTCTGCCCCACAATTCTCACAACTCACAAGGTATATATATAAGTAGCAGTCCGTCGAACCACAGCCCGCCGCGAGACCGTTGAAGCTTGTGGATGTTGTGCTAAATGTGTCAGACTGGCTGGTAGGGCTTGCTTCTCACCCAACCTGCACGTAACAAGTGTTCTTCGGATCGTTCTTGACCCGTTTAGGACTGACTGAACTCTCGTTTTGGGGATAAATTACTTGGAACTAGAGTTACATACGTATATGGTTATTATGCGCACTGGAGTACTGACAGGGTTAACAACCCATTCAGAACTTTCAGTTATGCAGTTATGAATGGGCTGAAGAATTAAACAATTGTATTACGTATGTATCATAATACGTATGATACGTACCGGTATCATAGAAACGCGGAACGATCCACAAAGAGCAGGACCGTTCCAAGGGTTCTCCAAGGCGAGGAATTTAAAATTTAGACATTATTTTCCCATAAAAAAAAGCATTCAGAACTTTTAGTTATCATGCAGTTATGAATGGGTTGAAGAGTTAAACCATTGTATTATTACGTATTATAATACGTATGATACGTACCGGTATCATAGAAACGCGGCACGATCCGCAAACAAAGAGCAGGACCGTTCCAAGGGTTCTCCAAGGCGAAGAATTTATCACTTAGACACTTCCATAATAATACTCGTACGCAACTACCGGTAGCAGGGTAGGTCTTGCCTGTCGTATTTGGTATTGCATTGTCTGCTCTGCTTACTGCACTGCTGTCAGCGTAGTATCTCTGTGTCGTAGTTTTGTGACCACAGAACTGGTACCTTTCTAGGATTAAGAAATCTGCACGGATACTGGGTGTGCTGGATGTCGACGGGTAGAAAATATGTTTTAATGCGAAGAACACACATATTATAGGTTCGTACGTGGTCCGACAAGCAAGGTAATTTTGCAATTTTTGTGATACATACGTACGTGATACGTGATACGATATCGCTTGACTATATTCATCTATGTGTGTGTTGTCTTCACATTACCCGTTCTTTCTACCCAACCACATCATCAGTACGTACACCCAGTGTGTTTCGTGATTCCTAATCCTAGAGAGATACAAATTATGTGGTCACAGACTGCTAGTAGTAATATTGTAATATTAATAATGCAGTAAAATTCAGTAAGTATATTCATGCAGTAATTTCTATGCAGTAGCTTTAATACAGTAATGTTATCATCGTCGTGCATCGACCCGAAAAGCAGTGTCGGAATATATGATTTTACAGGCAGTATCATACTGGAATATAGTAATATATACCTGGTACCAGGTATATTCGACGAGAGTTGACGAGGGAAGAAAGTGCTGAAATCTTCTCGCGATAAAAAGCAAGGCAAGAACCGTAGGTGGGGGAGGAGGGAGAAGAGCTTACTTTGTGACCCCGGATCTGAGTTACGACTAGAGGTGGGCACCGGTAAAAAAAAAAACGGTTTAAACCGGTTTTTGGAAACCCAGCAGGCGTGTACGATTAGTCGGTTTTTGGAAAAAAAAACCGCGGTTTTGTTTGCCGGTTTAAACCGGTTATAACCGAAAACCGGATAAAACCGGATAAAACCGGAAAAACCGGACAAAAACGGAAAAACCGGATAAAACCGGATAAAAACCGGTAGCACCGGACACATTTTTCACTGATTATCTACCGAATAAAACCATCACCAGTACTAATAATAGGATACACACAGCAGTAGTAGTGTTGTACCTGGTATATGGTATCATGCATACGTATAATGTACATCGACCATGTCCTAAACAGCTGATGATGATGCTCTGCTGACGTGTTATAATAGTTGTCATTTATCGAAACATATATCATACCAAGGTATACAAACTCAACTTGCACGTACCGTCGTACGACATCTATCTGCTGTATAAAATATTCTCACTTGTTTTGGATTGGACTCCTTAAAAAAAATGATTTTGGTCTGGAAACAAAATATATTGAAATTAGTGTGGATTTTTTATCTTGAAATTAGTATGGACATTTTGACATGATTTTAGTGTAGTTAGACCGCCGCAGGAAATCCTTCCTAATACACTGATCTGCAAGGCATATATATGCATAGGAAAAAAAGACAGGACGCGGAGAACGCCCTATTAATAGTAACCGGTAGGTATATAGTACCTGTGCACCGGCAATGTCTTCTTAACAACAATGTTTTATACCTTAAAATCACGTCACCCCGTGCGCTGTGGTTGTGGCTCGGAATCCACATATAAACAACACAGTTTTCACCCAAACATGCCGTCATGTTCAATGATTTGGAGGCGTTTCACGTTACCATCCGGTTTTAACCGGTTTTCGGAAAACCGGTTAAAACCGGCTGAAAAAAACCGTTTTTATCCGGTTTTTTGTTTTGATAATAACGCCTCGTTATCCGGTTTTCGGTTTTTTTTTTTTCGCCTCCCGGTGCCCACCTCTAGTTACGACTAGGAAGGAGAGAGAAAGGAAGGGCAAAGATAATAAATGGGATGGACAAAAAAAACCCAGGTAAATCGAAGTATTAGTAATACACTCAGCTACGAGCAAAGATGAGTTTCGACGAAATCCTCGATCTCACAGCTGTTTTTTTTTTAATAATATCATACCAGGTAACGAGTACTGCTGTGGGCCACAGCAGCTTATACGGCTTTTACTCGTATATAGTACTGCAGTGTTCAGAAATCTAGATGTGAGTCAATTTCCGATTGTTACGTCCGCACAACGGGAGTGCCGTCCTAAAAGGTACATAAAGGAGTAAAGGTATATGTATACCTCGTTTATAGTAATGCAGCACTGCTGTAAATATGAATCCTGTAATATTAATGCAGTAATATGAATGCAGGAGTAATAATGCAGTAATTTTAATGCAGTAACTTTAGTACGCGTCATGATATCATCGTCGTGCATCGACCCGAAAAGCAGTGTCGGAATGTATCAGACTGGAATATAGCACGTCGTAATATATACCAGGTACCAGGTGTATGATACCAGGTACATATAATATATACGACGTACTATGGCGCGGACACCCCGGGTGCCTAAGTTGTGTGCCTGCTCGTGGAAGACCCCTTCAATGTGGAACGATTCCTAATTAGTGTCGATGTTTATAATGCTGTGCCTAACACAGACGTTCAGGATAGATTCGGGTAATTGTCAATTGACGTGATGGCTTTGGTTGGCTGTTCTTTTTCACTGTGTGCCCGCGGACTGTCATTCTGGCAGCACTTCAGACAGCAGCTGCGTGCTCCATTTTGTTCCCACGCCTACCGTGTGTTTTTGTACAGACAGCACTTCAGACAGTAGTTGCGCTGTAGTCGGCAAAATCATTGGTAAAGAGTGGGAGGGGGGGGGATGCTGCTGTAGTCGAATGGAGATTGCGGGCGTGTAGTTCAGTTTTGGACACGCATAACATGCTGTAGGGATTTTAGGTGTACCTCTTCGGACTTATGTATCCTTTCCCTGCTAAGAGTGCGTGTTCTTTAGGATTCTCTGATGGCTCTAGCACTTTTGTGACCACGGGCTGTGATCTTGCTATTAATAGATCAGACTATAGGGATTAGCAACTGAAACGACTTTAATGTGAAGTCAACAACAACAACAACAACAACAACTATATTCCAGTCTGATACAATCCGACACTGCTTTTCGGGTCGATGCACGACGATGATAGCATGACGCGTACTAAAGTTACTGCATTAAAATTATTGCATTAATAATCCTGCATCACATTACAGCATTCATACGTATTATTATATGAATATGAATGCTGTAATATTAATGAAGTAATATGAATGCAGGAGTATCAACGCAGTAATTTTAATGCAGTAACTTTAGTAAGCGTCATGCTATCATCGTCGTGCATCGACCCGAAAAGCAGTGTCGGAATGTATCAGACTGGAATATAGTACGTCGTAATATGTACCAGGTACCAGGTACATATATACGAACACGAGTACTGCTGCTGTTGTTGTTGTTGTTTTTCTTCACATTAAACTCGTTTCAGTTGCTAATCCCTATAGTCTGATCTAGCAAGATCACGGCCCGTGGTCACAAAAGTGCTAGAGCCATCAGAGAATCCTAAAGAACACGTACACTTAGCAGGGAAAGGATACACAAGTCCGAAGAGGTACACCTAAAATCCCTACAGCATGTTATGCGTGTCCAAAACTGAACTACACGCCCGCAATCTCCATTCGACTACAGCAGCATCGTCCCCCCCCCCCCCCCCCCTGCGCCACAGCAGCTTTTAGTACTGCAGTGTCCAGAAATCTAGATATGAGTCAATTTCCGACTGTTACGTCCGCACAACGGGAGTGCCGTCCTAAAAGGTACATACCTGGTAAGGGCTAAAGGTATAGTTATACTCTCGTACCTCGTTTATAATATTAATAATGCAGTGATGGTCGCCCCGATGGTCTACGAACTGTAGAGGTAACCTCGAACGCTTCTGAACGTTGATGTCTGGAGTTCGAATCTCACGTGGGTCGGACTTTTGAGTTTATTTCATGAACATAGACAAACACGCGGGAGAACACACCCACACACAAACACTAGCCAATGAACAGGGCTGGGCGTAAGGCCAAAGAGCACAGGCTGCGCTCGCCGCGGCGCGCGAAGCCCGGATTGCTTCTAATGCCGCCATCGATGACATGTTGAAGTCATTCAAGACGGAATAGTAGAATACATGCACTACGCAAAAGAGTACAGCCAGTATGGGTTTATGAGGAGGTGGGAAAGAAAGCATCGTCGATATTGGCGTAGGCGCGTGCTATTCCTGATGTACAGCAGCAGTATACACGAGCAAAAAGTACGTTTTTTTTTCTTTCCTTCCAAATTTGGGCCGGCCATTTTTTCTCAAAAGTGGCCAAAAGTGGCCAATTTTTCTCAAAAATGGCCAAAAGTGGCCAGTTTTTTCAAATTAAAAACTGAGACCGGATTTGAGTTCCTTTCGACCCCGCGGTTCTTGCGAAGTTTGTTTTGCCTTACAATTCTCAAAATTGACCGAGAAAAAGTGGGCGTCACAACATGGCAAAATTTAACCGGATGGACTATACCTGGTACTAGGGAATAAGAGGCCCTCCCGCCCCCACGGCGGTAGGGCCATTAAAACAAGTAGTAATGGAGATAATAGAGCCTCACATTAAAAATAATATGCAGGAATACATAGAAAACAAATTGACTACGAATATTCTCACGTAATAGGAATACAAATGGGAATACAAATATATGGTTAAGGAAATAGAAACGATGGGGATTGACTCCGAATCAATGCGGGGGTTGTTTGATGGAAAACATATTTATTATTTATAATAGATGTGCCCAGGGGGGGCTGGTTGCTTCCTGAGAGCACGTTGTTTGTTGTGTGTCGGGTCAACATACTCAAGTCTCGCAGATTTCCGAACAGCTCAACACATCCTGAGAAATGTACCTTGGTGCGGGGAATATATTGGAAATATTGAAATATTGTCCCAGATGGACTACAAAGATGCAGAACCCCGCAAATCATCTCGCATCAAAAGTATGATTCCCTGTCCACGTTTGGGGCGCTTGGAAAACCGGCCCTCCTTCTGTACGCGGTAGCGAACCGCTACCTTGTCGCGTCGCTTCGGAGGAGCGCTCGGTACAGTCACTTCTTCGTCGGACGCTCTATCACCGCCATGGTCCGCCGACAGGCCAGGCTCAGCGGTGCCGGCACCCTCGGCCCTGCCATCGGCACCGGCGCCGTCGATGGCGATGGATTGATGCGCCATGAGTTGTGGAAGACCTCTCTCTGTGCGTGGTGGTACTGTTTGGGGACGCCGAGAAATACGCTCCCCGTACCATACAAGCCTTCCTACGAGCAAAGAAACCCAAAATACAAAAATAGTTGGATAGTTGGCACCGCCGCAACTAACTTAAAAAAAATAGCCAGCTAATAACTAGCTGGCAACTATTAGTCAGCCAACTCACAGCCCTAGTATTTTAGTGACCGCGACGACCCCAGGGCGCCATCTCATTGGCCAGCGCAGGCCACCACCCGACGCTGGCCACAAACCCATCGGGTATACCCGATTTTAGCTACTCACCCCCCAAGAGGTACCCGATAATTGTACCCACCTACCCGAAAATGGCCGGGCTGTTCGACCACCACGGCTCAACAGCCCACCACGCACCAGACGACGATTACTACGTACCACGCACCTGCGTACCAGGTACGTATCACGACGTATTACGACGTATCCAGTCGAGTTCCGGCCGAGTCCCAACCTGTTACCGACGGATCCATCTGCTCTACGAGCTACTATATTACTGCTGCTGTGCTGTGCGGTGCAAGGCAAGAACCGTAGTGGGGGAGGAGGGAGAGGAGCCTACTTTGTGACCCCGGATCTGAGTTACGACTAGGGAGGAGAGAGAAAGGAAGGGCGAAGATAATAAATGGGATGGACAAAAAAAACAAAAAAAAAAAAGTGATATTAATGCAGTAATATTAATGGTATTATACGTATATAGCAATAATGTAAATGTTAGTGCAGCAACATTAATGCAGTACGAGAGTACGAGTAATATTAATAGTAATATGCTGTAATGTTATCATTGTCGTGTATCGACCCGAAAAACAGCAGTATATATAAATATATAGAAACATCAAACATCTACACATATAATATATACCTCGTATATACGAGTACATGATACATACCACCAGTAGAGTACGAGTTATACCCGTAGCTACGTATACGTATGCAATTTGAAATCAAGTGTCTCGGCAATACCAATTAACAGCCAGCACCCGAAATCAATTGTGGCACAATTCCAATTAGTAGGCAGCACCCAAAATCAGTTGCCCGGAAAATTTCAATTAGTATACTACAATTGAAATCATTTGGTTGGGAAAATTCAATTAACAGACAGCATCCGAAATCAGTTGTAGCCACAATAGACTATTGTAATAGGAATGGCCCAAATAATTGTGCAGGCAATTCCAATTTATTGACAGCACCCAAAACCAGTTGTCTGGACAATTCCAATTATTAGTACGAGACAGCATTCAAAATAAATTACCCGGACAATTCAAATTCATATACTGCAATCAAAATCATTTGGTTGGGCAATTCCAATTGATAGACTACACTCAAAAATAATTAGAGACACAATAGACTATTGAAATAGGAATTGTCCAGGGTGTGGTATGTATACACATGAACATAGACAAACACGCGGGAGAACACACCCACACACAAACACTAGCCAATGAACAGGGCTGGGCGTAAGGCCAAAGAGCACAGGCTGCGCTCGCCGCGGCGCGCGAAGCCCGGATTGCTTCTAATGCCGCCATCGATGACATGTTGAAGTCATTCAAGACGGAATAGTAGAATACATGCACTACGCAAAAGAGTACAGCCAGTATGGGTTTATGAGGAGGTGGGAAAGAAAGCATCGTCGATATTGGCGTAGGCGCGTGCTATTCCTGATGTACAGCAGCAGTATACACGAGCAAAAAGTACGTTTTTTTTTCTTTCCTTCCAAATTTGGGCCGGCCATTTTTTCTCAAAAGTGGCCAAAAGTGGCCAATTTTTCTCAAAAATGGGCAAAAGTGGCCAGTTTTTTCAAATTAAAAACTGAGACCGGATTTGAGTTCCTTTCGACCCCGCGGTTCTTGCGAAGTTTGTTTTGCCTTACAATTCTCAAAATTGACCGAGAAAAAGTGGGCGTCACAACATGGCAAAATTTAACCGGATGGACTATACCTGGTACTAGGGAATAAGAGGCCCTCCCGCCCCCACGGCGGTAGGGCCATTAAAACAAGTAGTAATGGAGATAATAGAGCCTCACATTAAAAATAATATGCAGGAATACATAGAAAACAAATTGACTACGAAT
>MEHQ01003063.1:0-31886 GCA_008828725.1 Saccharina japonica | reverse complement strand
TTTTTTTGTCATGCTTTTTATTTGGTTGCTTGATTATTGATTTGCTTCAGTATATTTACTTTTTATTATTTTTTCTTTTCGCTTTTTTCTTTTTTCCCTTTTTTTCTCTTGCATGCACCTGGATTGCTAGCAGGGTAGGTCTTGCCTGTCGTATATGGCGTTGCATTGTCTGCTCTGCTTACTGCACTGAGTGTAGTATCTCTGTGTCGTAGTTTTGTGACCACAGAACTGGTACCTTTTTAGGATGAAGAATCGGCACGGACACTGGGTGTGCTGGATGTCGACGGGTAGAAAGGAAGGTTTAATGTGAAGAACACACACACACACACTATTAATATTTTAATACGATACAATACAACCTCCATTTTTTTACTGAAAGCATACTAATTCTAAGACAATAATAATTTAGTTTGCACTCCAAAAGGACACGATAATAATATCGAGACACTCCCTTTTTTTAACGTACCACCACCGTACTCGTACGGCGTCAACATACATATAATATATACGTCCTCCATCCACTAACAACGCTGCTGATGTGGGCTCCCTCGTTGCCTGTGCTCTTCTCGCCGCCGCCGCTGCTCTCTCACCACACGCAGGGATGACCCGGACATCGACTACTGCCCCCACTGCTACAACGCCAGAGGGCCCGAGTTCACGCGAGAGCGAGCGGAAAAGTTGACCGACCCCTCGGTCCTGGAGATGTACGGCGGGGGCGAGTTCCCTCTTCTGTACACCGAGTTTGCGGAGAACGGGAACTATCTGGAGCCGCAAGAAATCTCGGTTCGTCACGGGGTCTGCGGTGACCCTGAGCAGGTTAGTTGGGGCGCGTACGACGTAGCGTGTCTTCTTCGGGGATTTGTTTTTTTTTTGGGGGGGGGTCCTCTTTGGCTCAGCGCGCGTGCATCCGGTTTTCTGTTGTGCTATGCCGTGTGTTCGTCCGCTCACCACTGTTCTGTGTTGTAACATACTCTTCCACCCGCTTTCTGTTCTACCAGATACTTCTGGCGCCTCTATGCGCGGTTCTCTACTGCTGTGCTTAATACTGCGCATGCCTTCGGTTATCTGTAAAACTTTCGTTGTGCTGATTTCGTCCCGTCAGGAGCGATTCCTCGGCGCGATTTGATTGGTCAGGCTAAAATGTCTCCTGACACCTGACACGTTCCCCTGTATATCATACTCGTACTCCTGCGACCCCCCGCTCCTGCAACCCCCTGCGTGCAGAATTCAGCTGAAGGCTCCAACACGTACAGCACTCCTAACAGCGACTGGCCAGTTCTCGGCTCGTTCCAGAAAGGACAAGTGCTCGAGATGGACATGATCATGAACACCAATCACATGGTGAGTAGAACTATATACTACTATGTAGTGACAGGTGTCTTCCAAAAGCTTAAGCTCGCGCTTCCGTCTTGCTGTGAAGACAGGGATGACCTCGTACGAATGCTCTAAAACAGTGGAAAAACAAAAAAGCAAATGTCGCTACGAACGTACCAAGTATGCGCGAATCAGGTGTAACAGTGGAAACACACACAAACAATATCGCACGTATATACTGCTGTGTATGCGGAGTATATATAATATGTCCAAAAGCTAACATCTGGTTCTTACGCGGAGAATATTGTAGACTTTATTTTCCCCGAAGCTCGTGGACAAGACCTCCCATTCATGTATGATTTATTGAGTACGTATATCCGAAAGAAAAGTACCGCACTGCCGCGAAGAAACAAAGACGCGCGCGTAAAACAAACGCGGACGCAAAAAATAAAAGTTGATACTCGTACTGCTGTAACAAACTTTTCGCTGAATGAAGGCACCTCTCTTAACCTCTTTTATCCACCCCGCCACCCACCCACCCACATATGTATGCATGCTCTATATACGCAGGGGCACTGCGAGTTCTTCATCTGCGATTCCGCCGACCTCGACGACCCCAACGGCGTGGCCACCCAGGAGTGCTTCAACAAGCACCCCCTTACCCGCGCTCCGGACGACGGCTCCGCTAGCCCGATCGACCCCAGCTACCCCGGGCGCTACTACGTTGACCCGGAGTGCCGCGTCGACGAGACCGAGCAGAGCAAGGCCGACGACGCCCCGGAAGGACAAAACATGAAGATGCGCTACCTGCTCCCCGACATCGAGTGCGAGCACTGCGTCCTCCAGATGGTTTACTGTGAGTTTTTTTTCGACAAGCGTTTTTTGTATTTTTTTTTGGGTTGTTAAATGTTTGTGTGTGGGTATCGTGTAAGGGATGACGAATAGCATATCTTCGTTCTGGTGCGGATATCACGGCCTGGTTGTTAGGATATATACATCTGTTCTGGCGCGTGTATGGCAAGCGTGGTTGCCAATATATTAAATATGTTCTGATCGGTATCTGGTAGTTATTATCGTATACGTTTTTATCACAGCGTGGTTGTTAGGATATATAATATGTTCTGGTCGTTACCTGGTCCGGTTGTGAGAGTGCGGAGAGTGCGATAAGTAATATTGCCCTGCATCTCGGCTTCTGGACAAAACAATGCTACGTGGAGATCGGTCTTGATGGGCGTACCCAAGGCCTCTTGGGCCTTAATATGCTACAGCAGTAGTAGCAATGGTTTCAATAGTGTATAGGAGCGGTCACTCAAGGGAACAAACCGCGGTTTCCTACGTGTTAATAGCATGTTTGTTGGGAAACTGCTGTCCTGCCCCCCCCCCCCCCCCCCCCCCCCTCACGCATATATCTTGCGTGTTGCCGTAATCGCGAGGTGTTCGGTAGGTACATCACGGAGAGCCTTCACAATCGTGTCATACATATATTGACTTTCCCACCCACCCCCACTCCCCACTTCCGTGCCCTTTCCCCTGTTAAAACCTTCCTGCCTCTTTATGGTTCAAAAGACACTGGCAACACCTGCAAACACGTGGGGTACGACGAGTTCAACCCGGAATCGTGGCCTAGGCAGTGCGCCCCCAACAAGTCCGACTGGGTCGAGCTGTACCGTGGCATCTGTGGCACGGAGAACTACCCCTACGGCGAGGTCTACCCTGAGCAATTCTGGGCTTGCTCCGACATCAGCATCAATTAAACCTGTAGTCTATAGTTCCACCTCGACGTCGAGTTAACTCGAGCAGACCACACTGCCTTGACCCGACTTGAGTCAACCGGTGCATTCAGGCGACTCTGGCTCCGTGAGTGCGAGTGGGGACGCGGCCATAGGACACCTGGGGGGGGTCCAAAATGGTAGGTATGGACGGACGAAAAACGGGCTTGTATCGTCGTCTGCCGCCACCGCCCTCCGCTAAAACCTCCCGCCTGCTCGCTTACACGTCGAGGCCACCCACCGCGTGAACAGGGTATGGCACTACACTACTACGGTAGTCAAGTCCTTAATCCGCTCTGGCTACGGTTAGTGGTGGTTGAAAGCATAGGCGAGTTGAAACCACGGCGAGAGGGGCGGTCATGTTGAGGAAGGGGAGGGCAGGAGAGGGGGGGTAAAGCTCATCATGGCTTGACTCCATTTTTTGGTGCTGTTCACAGGGCGGCGGCGAGGCGGGGCTGTACTTACGTACTCCCCCTTTTGTTTCCGCCATACATAGGAGAAAAGAAAGAAAAAAAAACGCCTACATATAAAAGTCGATGCGCGTTGGTTGGTTTTACGAGAAAGCGTACGAGGGCAACTTATTTTTGAAGCATGTTTTTTTGGCGTACGGTGCAGGCTTAGCGACGATGGGGGGGGGGGGTTATACTGCAGTCGCAAGAGCTGCCGCAACCGGATATACAGTATAGTAGTAGAATTGTTAAGAGAACCACTAGATGTGGACCACGGGTAGGAGGAGGAGGAAGAGGAGACCCTTGATGGTTTGTTGCTTGTTTCCCAAGGGGATGTTTGCTGTTTGTTGTAGTAGGGTATGTATACACTCTGCATGTACCCGGCTGGGTATCTACCTGGGCACAACCAGGTTCGGTACTCGGGTACCCCAGAGAATATACTCGGGTAGGTACATGGGTATCCCCAGAGTATATACCCGGATATCCCGGGTAGGTACCCCGGTACCCCCAGAGTATTTACCCGGGTATCCCGAGTAGATACCCGGGTATCTCCAGAGTATATACTTAGGGAAGTACCCGGGTACCCAAGAGTATATATATACCCTACTATACCCACCCTTCTTAGTTATGCCATCCCGAACGGTAGTTTCGATGTTAGTTTCGATGTTTGTTGTTGTATTATGACTTGTGAAAAGGGGAATGCGTTGGCTCTGCTTATGACGCGCAGAAATTCTGACCTGCCGCTCGGTTTCTTTGAAAAGATGACAAAACACAAAAGACGATGCTGCTATCGCTGGAAAAAAAGGGAGAGCAGCACCGTCGTTTTGTACTTTGAAAAAAAGGCAGGTTTTGGCCAATGTATTTAACAGTTTTGAATGACACGGCGGTGGTGGTGGTAGTAGTCCTGTATGTTACGATTGGGGTGGGGTAGGAAGTGGCCGCTATGTGGCAGCAGCGCCCCGTGAACGAACGGAAAACAGCAGCAGCAGCAGTAGTAGGCAACGCAGGTTAAGAGCTTGATGGTAGAGACGGGTGGGTCGGTCGGTCGCGGAAATACAATGAGAGGTAACTGCGTGATGTGCGTTTTGATATTTCGACTGCGTGCGTGCGTGTATGCTATACTAATTCGAAGAGCGCAATAGGGGGGGGGAGTGCTCTTGTACTGCAGTCGATCGATATTATTGTTGTACACGTAATTGAGAGACGTGTGTGTATTCTATTTCGAAGAGCTCGACAGGAAGTGTTTTTGTTTCCTATACGTACGAAAGATGATCTGAAGCGGCAGGTGGACGGATCCGCCGTACGCAACGTCGAAGAAGTGCGGTCGCGGCGTCGACACGACGATCGATCATCGAAAAGAAGAGTGTGAAGTGTTGTTTTGGTATTTTTTTCGTGCCGCCATACAAGGGCATTGTCTTGATTGTTGTTAGAAAACCGGTTTGACAATAGTGGAGGAGGAGTGTTGTGTTGTTGTTGATTGATGTCGTTGCCCTCGTAGTCGGCCAGTAAAGGCCCTAGGCTGCGATACTTCTATAGGGGTACAGCGGTGGCGTATACTCGTAGCGTATTTTATTCACTTGGGGGGAGTTATACTTCTGGAAGGCGTAATATCCGTGTAGGGAACAGGGTCCAGGTGGAACATGCCCCGAGCCCCACCTACCATATTAGTAGTACCTATTTTACTCTTTTCTTCCGTCGGGAACATGACGTAGGAAAATACAATAAAAAATGGTTTAATTCATCAAAAATATTGGACGCCGTTCGGGATCGAAAGGAACTGGGCGACGTCCTCTGTCTGTGCGGATTTCCCGGCATCTATCTATCGAGACCTCCAAGACTGCTCGCCGTTATTTTGCTCCGTTGTTAGTTGTTCTCGCTCGATGTCCCCACGAGCGGTCCGCATGCCGTGACCTCTCGACCTCAGCGCAGTACTCCCGCCTTTTCCTGCAGAAAATCGACTCAAATCCCGGATCGTCAGTATCTCCTGCTGACCTTTTGGTTATTATGTACCAGGTAGTACGTAGCACTCGGACTTATTTTTCCGTGTCGGAGCTCGCTTATTTGTTTTTGTGGCCACCTCGAAAAAGGGAAGGAGGGGATGTCACGGGATCACCGGCACCCGTAATTGTTTTTTCAAGCTCCACACAACAATCTGCAGTCGCCCCGGTTCTCATCTCAAATCGACGGATGGATCCGGTCCTCAATTGTCTACTACTACTGCGTACTATACACAGACGAGTTGGCGAGGATGTGAGTGGGTATTCTCTACTGTAATAACACAGTCGATAGTCGATGTGATCTCTTCGGTTCGCTTACATTATTACACGAAGTGTCATATCATCACCACTCCAATGTACACAAGGAAGGCCTCGTATGGGCGACATTATTTCCTCCGCGGTGTTTTGCACTTACTTCTTACCTCACTCCTACGATGCGGTTAGTCCCGCCCCGCGTTGACGGCACGCAGTGTGTTCTGTCAGGTCGCAGATCAGCGAGCATCTACCTCGATATTGAGACATTTTTGCACTGTGGCAGTTCCATAGCATTGCTAGTGCCATGGTGTAGTGCCCATGACGGTTCCAAGGCGGCAGTCCCCATGACAGTTTTAATGAAGATTTCGTTGAAGCTGCCATGCCAAAGTCATGGCAGTCGGTTTCATGAACGTGAATGAATGAAGTCACAAACAGTACATACATATAATACGTGGTACATATCAGGTGTAATTCAGGAAATGAAAGTGCCATGGAAGCGCTATGAGAGCCCATGGAAACCCGTGCGGAGTTACAGCAGCGTGAAGGTGCATCAGATGCCATGAAGCCCACCAAAGCGTCATAGAGCATTCATTCATGGAATTGCCACATGAAAACACAAGAACACTGCTGCTGTTGTTATGGAAACCCCACACCCACAGAAGAAGTGCCATGTGAAGTACCATGGGTCAGAAACATGGCATTCCACCTTCGGGCCTTCAAACACTGAATACACTGGATGAATCATCAGTCGACACTAAGCACATCCACGTGGTGTGACCGCAACAACGAGGATATCTCATTGATGAAGCTTGTTCAGGTGTAGCATACGAGCCGAGTCATTCGACGCTCAAATGTATTCACATGATTACATCAACAAGAAAAAGACATCATACCAGTGACACTTGTTGGCTATGAAAACGGCTCGCGATCGATTTGGATATTTGGCCGGACATTTAACGCAAGACGCCTCCCGGGTTGGCGTTTTTATGTGACGATCCCACGTTCCTCCGTGGAAGCCCACGTGGTACATCGCGTGGTATACCGCGTGGGACACCACATGGAACACCGCGTGGGAGCCCACGTGGGATCCCACGTGGAAGCCCATGCGGGAGCCCATGTGGGAGCCCATGTGGCAGCCCATGTGGAAGCCCATATGGGAGCCCGCGTGGGGCAACGAGCGGGAGCCCATGTCCATGCCCGCGTGAGGCACCGAGCGGAAACCCATGTGAGAGCCCACAAGGGAGCCCATATGGGAGCCCATGTGAGAGCCCATGCGGCAGCCCATATATATATGGGAGCTCACATGGTAGCCCACACGGGAACCCACTGGGACACCGTGGAGGACACAACGTGGGGAACCGCGTAGGACAACACGTGGGGCGCCGAGTGGGAGCCCATGGGGGAGCCCATGTGGGAGCCCATGTGAGATACCATGTGGGAGCCCATGTGGAAGCCCGTATGGGAGCCCACATGGGAGTCCTCGTGGGAGTCCATGTGGGAGCCCATGTGGGCGCCCATATGGGAGCCCATATGGGAGACCACATGGGAGCCCATATGGGAGCCAGCCCATGTGGGAGACCACGTGGGCGCCCATGTAGGATCCCATATGGGAGCCTACGTGGGAGCCCATGTGGGAGCCCCACGGGGGAGCCCATGGGGGAGCCCACGGGGGGCCCATGTGAGAGCCCATGTGGGAGCCCATGTGGAAGGCCATGTGGAAGCCCATGTGGGGGCCCATGTGGGAGCCCATATGGGAGCCCACGTGGGAGTCCTCGTGGGAGTCCATGGGGGAGCCCATGTGGGCGCCCATGTGGGAACCCATATGGGAGCCCGTATGGGAGCCCATGTGGGAGCCTATATGGAAGTCCTCGTGGGAGTCCATGTGGGAGCCCATGTGGGAGCCCATGTGGGAGCCTATATGGGAGTCCTCGTGGGAGTCCATGTGGGAGCCCACATGTGGGAGCCCTTGTAGAAGCTCATGTGGGAGTCCACGTGGGCGCCCATGTAGGAGCCCACATGGGAACCCATGTGGAAGCCCGCGTGGGAGGCCACATGAGAGCCCGCGTGGGAGCCTGCGTGGGAGCCCGCGTGGGAGCCCGCGTGGGAGCAGCGGGAGACCAAGTACGCAACCAACCACAAACCAATCCTCAACTCTATTCGAGGTGCTATGTATCGTACTACTGGTTAAATACGATAGATACAGGGGCTCTAAAACGGAGGTTTCCACGTGGGTTCCCATGGGGCTCCCGTGGGAGACCCCATCGCGTCCCGGTGACGCTTCGTCACGGGATCCCGCGATGTCCCATATACGCTGCCGTGGGCGCCCTAATGAGGTCCCACGGGGGCGCCTATAGGAGCCCATCGGAGCCCATCGGAGCCCATGGAACTTCCAATGGGTAACCACCCATATAGACAAAATAATGTTAGACATTGTTGCCATGGAAGCTCCCACGGCCGTTCACGAAAAACTAAATAAGCATCTACGCTCGTAGTCCAAGCCGACTTTGATATATATATATACATGGCTTCGGTCCCGGCGGTGTCCCTGGTTTATCGGTCCGAAGGTCCTGCGCATCGCCATTGAATTTAGCTGCCGCTACGGGACCCGCTCTCGCTTGAATACCTGCCCCGACGGTACTCGTATGTATTATGTCCGACCGCGTCAACACCGAGCTTCCGGTTACACCGGTTTTGAGGCGCTATCCTCTGTCAATGGCACCCACCCCCGCCATCGCCGCCATCGCTGTGGTTGACACGGATGGTTTCGGAACTGTCGCCGGTTACGAACGTCCGTGATGCTGGCGTGCGGCATTAGCACGCTGGTGTGTAGAACGAGCAGCGGTAAGAGAAAAAATGTCTACTGCCACTATAAGTAGGCGTTATGTCATTTTCGGACTGCCGACGGCCCCGCCCGGCACTCCAACGGCGCAGTTCTCTCCGTACCGGCGCCTCTCTTACTCTGTGATGCAGGAGGAGGGTTCTGGAAACGGACGATACATTGCCACCACCGTAGTTTTGGTAAAAACCGCCCCCGTCTCCTGCTTGGTGCAAGCAATGCCTGCCTGGTTGGTGAAAACTTAACGTGCTCCGTCCCGGCATTGTAGGGATGCGAGGGTCTATGGTCATACGACTACGGCCGTGCACGATATGAGTACACCCCGCTCCCGTCTCCCCTTATTTGCTCGGGCCAACTAAGAGGCGCAGGCGACTAATAAACGACGAACTTGTGCGAGTGTGCGCACGGCTTCTTTTGTGCTCCAATGGGCCATGCAAGCCTGCCACTCCGCGGGCTTCCTGCCGCCTTGGCGCGACACCCACCTTACGAATGCTGCATGCAGCGATTCTCCTGGTGGGTCGGTATATGGTCATTTGCAATCGATGGTGTCGTGGTTTCGACCTTTGTTTAGAACGCCAAGCACACAACAAACATACCCACCCCTGGTGGTTCTTAGCAGGATGCAGCTCACTCTCCATGCGACTCGTCGCCCAATACCTCACGGCGCTTCGCGCTTGGTGCAAGCAATGCCTGTGCCTGGCTGGTGAAAACCCAACGTGCTCCGTCCCGGCATTGTAGGGATGCGAGGGTCTATGGTCATACGACTACTACGGCCGTGCACGATATGAGTACACCCCCCCTCCCTGGTTTACCGGTCGATTGAACACGTCGTCTCCTTGCCCATACTTGCTGAGCCCGATATCGCGACAAATTCTCGATTATTTCGACCTTCTTCCGGTCATGCACAGTGGCTACACCTTCACTTGTATGAATTACCACGAGACACGAGGAGGTATCGAGGAACATCGCTATTATCGCATGCTACGGTAGTAGAGGTGGGCCTTTTTTTTCTGAGGGCGGTTTCTTAACCCATTTAGGACTGCAGTCCCGATGTGGGGACAAAACACTCGGAATTAGAGTGAACTATTTAGTTATAGACAGTGCAGTTCTAAAAGGGTTAAGGCGCTCTATCCCTTAACAAAAAAAAAAAACATTTTTGGAGGAAAGAAAAAGTGCTACTCGTACCCGATGAACAATCTCGTGGCCTTAAGTATGAAGCGAAAAACAGCAGTGCAACAAAATAATTAAATTCCGATTATTTTTGGGTTAAGGAGCCCCGTCATTCCGAAAACGCTTCAGCCAAAAAAAGGTATACCTTATACCTCTATCGTAGCACGCGCCATTGGGTTGGTCAGGACAACGGCCCATATAGAGCAACGTCTAGCCGCAAAGGGGGCTTCTTGCAGGGTTGAGACAAAGTATAGTACCCCCACATCTTGATTCCGCTCATCATATGATCACATATATTTCTGCCGTAAGAGCGCCATCTTCCAACACATCACACATATTTCGCCTGAGCTGAACTGCACAACTGAACTCGTCTAACAGCAATCCAATCTATAAGTTGGTACTATCAAAACTGAATCGGCCGATTATATCCACAACAGGTTATGAGCCTCGACGTTTCCCGGGCGGTACGGCCCCAACAGGTATAGAGCCTCGATTTTGCACAAGGAAGCGCTACGACTGTAACTGCCGGCATCGCGGCGAGTCAAGCAAAACTCATGAATCATAACTGCTACCTCTGCAGGGGCTGGCATCGCGGCGAGTCAAGCAAAACTCATGAATCATAACTGCTACCTCTGCAGGGGCTGCTACTTCTGCAGGGAGTAAGAGACGCGTGCAGGGCCGGCTGTAAGCCTTTTAAGGCCACAGGCCACCAAGCCAGATCATAAGCATACGTAACGGCATATACTACGCATAAAACTATACCTGGCACGCGCGAGATATAAGATGATCGGGGCTGCCCTTGCTTCGGAACGAAGTTTTGAGCACCTTGAATGAGACAGTGCAATCTACTATGTAGATAGATTGGAAACTACGTAACGAAGTCATGGGGGACAGTACCTTATTTTGGTAACACAGCACAACCTACTGGTTGGTGTCTAGATATATTAAAGCCTACGTGGTGGAGTCATGCTACGGTAGAGAGGGTACAGTACCTTATTTTGGTCAGAAAGTACAAGCTACTGATGTCTAGATGGATTTAAGACTACGCGATGGAGTCTTGCTACGGTGAAGGGGGGACAGTACCTTATTTTGGTAACACAGCACAACCTGCTGGTGTCTAGATATATTAAAGGCTACGTGATGGAGTCATGCTACGGTAAAGAGGGTATAGTACCTTGTTTTGGTCAGACCGTACTATCTGCTGATGTCTCCCACAGAACTTATTTCCCGACTGGGAAGGGCCTGTCGTGTTTGGGTGATGTCTGTCTGTCGATTGATGATGGTGCCACACACAGCTGTGCGGCTGCCCCATATGCTTGGGGGTGATTGAGTCAGAGGCACTACTACATAGAGTAGTTCATCCTTACTGCTGCTGTAGTTTCTTGAATATTGGCTGGAGATTATCATCTATTACTTGCCAGGCTGTGCTTGAGATATTATGTAGCCGTTTCGTCGTCGATTGGCAAACAGCTCCCAACAGGCTATGAGCCTCGTACTTTGTTTAGATATTGCTGTACACCGAATCGTCGTACACACGAACTAATCGGAGATACGTGTTCACTCGCGCAGCAAGTCCGATTCCACGGATTGCGGATACTTGTTTCGTCGTCGATCAGCAAGCAGCTCCCAACAGGCTATGAGCCTCGTACTTTGTTTAGATATTACTGTACGTACACCGAATCGTCGTACACACGAAATATTCGGAGACACGTGTCCACTCGCACGGCAAGTCCGATTCCACGGATTGCGGGTACTTGCATACTGTAGTAGTTAGGCACTGCGATAAGTATGCCAGAGATGCGGCGCGCTGAGGTGAGAGAGGCGTTCAACGAGTCCCAGCCGGGAGTCGAAACCGCAAACGATAACATGATCAACAATATGGGCACATTTGTCCATGGTCTGCTGCTGAAATGCGTCGTTGCGTTGCGAGTATATAAAAGGGCGCAATAGTGCTGTTCCTTTATAGGCGTGCTCATCGAGTCGCTGCATATGTATGTGATACGATCAGTCGAAATTGCAACCACGGGCTGACGATTTTGTGGAGATTTTAGCTCGAAAAAGGCCGACAGAAGGGGGTCAGATCACGGCTATATGCGATAGGGGGGTACATTTTAGGCACTTAATATCAGCCGCTCAAAGCCCCTCGGGTCAAGCGACTATCCGAAATTTTCTGCGCTCTTAACCTTACTTACTACGTAGAAATAATTTGGCGCTTCGAGGTATTAAGCACCGCCATTACAACATTGCTTGCTACCCTATACCTGGTACACGTTTAACAACTTCCTTTCTTCCCAGTCCATGTTTAGTGTGGTCCAGAGACACTTGCCCGAGCAGCATAAACATGGGGGTATGGGATGATAATGGAGGCATGGCCCCCATACCGCACTACGGAGGACCATACATAGTAAATATAACCAAATATTGTTAGTACAAATAGGGAGGTTTTTGTGTATCCCGTAGGTCCTATTTACTAAGGTTCCCTGTAATAGCACCAATCGGTATGCATGCATGCATGTATGTGTGAGCAGTTTTCTCATCGATGATGTCAACCGCAGAACTTGAAAGCGAGCCAGCAGAATTGATGAGAGCGAGCCAGCAGGGATGGAAGCGAGCCAGCAGGGTGGATAAAAGCGAGCCAGTCGGATTGGGACGGTGGGTAATGTAACCCCCCCCCCCACAGCTTTTTCAATAAACCACACCAACCACCACCGGCGGCGTGAAAAATGTTGCATAAACCAATTTTTGTATTAATCCAATTGTCACATGTTTCCGACGGAATAATAAAAACAAAAACAGTCGTACTACTCGAAATAGTGTACGTAGGGCACGGCCATGTTCCGCCTGGACCCTGTTCTCTACACGGTACGCCTTCCAAGTACGATTTCCCCAAGTTAAATACACTACAGCCAGTAGACGCCACCGCGTTCCTATTATAAAACACAAGCCCTAGGGCCTTTTCTGGTCGATTAGGGCAGAACACCGCAACAACACCCTTCTTCCACTATTTGTCAAACCGGTTTTCTAACAAAAAATGCCCCATTATATGGCGGCACAAAAATACAAACACTTGCTCTCTCCATGACCAATCGCGCCAGCACCGCGACGGCACTTCCCAACGGTTGACGCGCGGCGCAACTCTTGCCACGAACGTTGCGGGGGAACCACCTACCCTACGTATATCTGATTTTGATAAATTATATGTGCGTCTAGGTACAAAATCACACTGCCTGCCGCCCTGTCAAGCTCTTCGAAATATCACAAACTCACGCGCAGTCGAAATATCATACACACACGTAGTTTCATCAACGTTTCCCCCCCCGAACGGCCTTAGCCCGGCCCTACTACTTTACTCTGCTGCTACTGCTGCTGCTGCGCTGCTGCTGCTGATGCTGCCCGTTCGCGCGGGCGCTGTCTGCTGCCACATAGCGACCAACACTACCACCAACAACCCAATCGAAACATACAGGACATAAAGACTATTATTATTGTAATTCGTAGTGTCATTCAAAACTGTTAATACATTGACCAATCAATGCCCTGCCCTCTTGAACGCCAAACGACGACGCTCTCACTTTCCAACGATACGAGTACTTGCAAGCATCTTGTCGTAACATTTTCGTGCCACCGAGTAGGACGTTAGTATTTCTGCGCATCGTTTTAAAGCAGAGCCGACGCATTTCCCCTTCATAATACAACACACAAAAACGTCGACACTTCTTCTCAAGAGCGTGTTTAGTGTAGGGTATATATACTCTGGGGTACCGGGATATCTACCCTCGTATGCATTCTGGTGTACCCGGGTATCTGCCCTACAGTATATATCCTGGGGGTACCCGGGTACCTACCCGAGTATATACTCTGGGGGTACCCGGATACCTTCCCGAGCATATACTCTGGGGTATCCGGGTGCCGAGCCTGGCTGTGTTGGGTAATATCCCGGTAGATATCCGGGTATATCCAGAGTATAAATATACCCTACTACAACAAACAGTAAACATACCCTTGGGAACAAACGAATAACTCCAAAAATAGTCGACCAACAACAAAATGTGCTCTCGCAGACAACTTTATCGGAGTCGCGAGACCACAGTGAGGGCCTCCTCCTTGCTTCTCATGGGAGCCACATCTAGTGATTCTGTTGACAATTCTAGAGTACTACTTATACTGAATATCCGGTTGCAGCAGCTATAGCTCTTGCGACTGCAGTATAACCCCCCCCCCCCCTTCGCTAAACTGCACCCGTTCGCCAAAAAATATGCTGCACAAAATAAGCTGCCTTACGCCCGCTCCCGCTCCCGCTCCTCGTGATAACCAACCCACGCGTGTTCGTCGGACTATGTAGGCCCTTTCCTCCTTATAACACCACTATACAGTACCCACAGTCCCTCCGCCGCTCTGCGCCAACAGCGCCATCAAAATGGAGTCACATGAGCTTGATCCCCCCCCCCCCGCCTCTTGCCTGGTGGTTGGAAAACCCAACGCGCTCCGTCGGCATTGTGGGGATGCGAGGTCCTATGCGTCATATTGACTACGGCCCGTGCCACAACATGAGTAACCACCCCCGCCCCCCCCCCCTCTCCTGCCCTCCCTTCCTCAAACATGACCGCCCCTCTCGCCGTGGTTTCAACTCGCCTATGCTTTCAACCACCACTAACCGTAGCCAGAGCGGATTAAGGACTTGACTACCATAGTAGTGTAGTGCCATACCCTGTTCACGCGGTGGGTGGCCTCGACGTGTAAGCGAGCAGGCGGAAGGTTTTAGCGGAGGGCGGTGGCGGCAGACGACGATACAAGCCCGTTTTTCGTCCGTCCATACCTACCATTTTGGACCCCACCCAGGTGTCCTATGGCCGCGTCCCCACTCGCACTCACGGAGCCAGAGTCGCCTGAATGCACCGGTTGACTCAAGTCGGGTCAAGGCAGTGTGGTCTGCTCGAGTTAACTCGACGTCGAGGTGGAACTATAGACTACAGGTTTAATTGATGCTGATGTCGGAGCAAGCCCAGAATTGCTCAGGGTAGACCTCGCCGTAGGGGTAGTTCTCCGTGCCACAGATGCCGCGGTACAGCTCGATCCAGTCGGACTTCTTCGGGGCGCACTGGCTAGGCCACGATTTCGGGTTGAACTCGTCGTACCCCACGTGTTTGCAGGTGTTGCCAGTGTCTTTTGAACCATAAAGAGGCAGGAAGGTTTTAACAGGGGAAAGGGCACGGAAGTGGGGAGTGGGGGTGGGTGGGAAAGTCAATATAAGTATAACACGATTGTGAAGGCTCTCCGTGATGTACCTACCGAGCACCTCGCGATTACGGCAACGCAAGATATATGCATGAGGGGGGGGGGGGGCAGGACAGCAGTGTTCAACAAACCTGCTATTAGAACGTACGAAACCGCGGGTTGCCCCCTTGAGTAACCACTCCCATACGCTATTAAAACTTTTGCTACTCTGTAGCATATTAAGGCCCAAGAGCTCTTGGGTACGCCCATCAAGACCGGTCTACGTAGCAGTTTTGTGTCCAGGAGCCGAGATGCAGGGCAAGATTACCGCACTCCCCGCACTCTCACAACCGTACCAGGTAACGACCAGAACATATATATCCTAACAACCACGCTGTGATAAAAACGTATACGATAACTACCAAATACCGATCAGAACAGATATATCATAACAACCACGTTTGCGATACACGCGCCAGAACAGATGTATTCCTAACAACCAGGCCGTGATAACCGCACCAGAACGAATATATGCATCCTACCTTCCTCATCCCTTACCATACCCACACACACAAACATTTAACAACCCAAAAAAAAAATACAAAAAACGCTGTCGAAAAAAAACTCACAGTAAACCATCTGGAGGACGCAGTGCTTGCACTCGATGTCGGGGAGCAGGTAGCGCATCTTCATGTTTTGTCCTTCCGGGGCGTCGTCGGCCTTGCTCTGCTCGGTCTCGTCGACGCGGCACTCCGGGTCAACGTAGTAGCGCCCGGGGTAGTTGGGGTCGATCGGGCTAGCGGAGCCGTCGTCCGGAGCGCGGGTAAGGGGGTGCTTGTTGAAGCACTCCTGGGTGGCCACGCCGTTGGGGTCGTCGAGGTCGGCGGAATCGCAGATGAAGAACTCGCAGTGCCCCTGCGTATATAGAGCATGCATACATATGTGGGTGGGTGGGTGGCGGGGTGGATAAAAGAGGTTAAGAGAGGTGCCTTCATTCAGCGAAAAATTAGTTACAGCAGTATCAAAGTTTATTTTTTGTGTCCACGTTTGTTTTAAGCGCTGGCGCGTCTTTCGTTTCTTCGCGGCAGTGCGCTACTTTCTTTCGGATATACGTACACTCAATAAATCATACATGAATGGGAGGTCTTGTCCACGAGCTTCGGGGAAAATAAAGTCTACAATATTCTCCACGGGGGGGGGGGGGGGGTGGCGGGGTGGATAAAAGGGGTTAAAGAGGTGCCTTCATTCAACAAAAAGTTGTATTATGTGTCAAGGTTTTTTGTGTCACGTTTATTTCACGCGCGCGTCTTTCTTTCTTCGCGGAGTGCGGTACTTTCTCTCGTATGCACTACGAGTATACATGAATGGTAAGTCTTGTCGACGAGCTTGTAAACAAAAGTCTACAATACTCTGCACGTAAGAACCAGATGTTAGGTTTTACATCTATATACATGGGACTATATTTGTTCGATACTTGTTTTGTGTTTCCACTCATATACCTGGTATATATATACTGTAGTTCATAATACGCAGTGGCATTTGTTTTCGTTTCTTCACTGTTTTAGCCCATAGCCCATCCCAGTCTTAGCAACAAAACGAAGCACAAGCTTAGAAAGCTTGGGAAGACACATGCCACTACAGTAATAATTATACTCACCATGTGGTTGGTGTTCATGATGATGTCCATCTCGAGCACTTGCCCTTTCTGGAACGAGCCGAGAACTGGCCATTCGCTGTTAGGAGTGCTGTACGTGTTGGATCCTTCAGCTGAATTCTGTACGCGGGGGGGGGTCGCAGGAAATAAAGAGGGAAATGTGTCAGCCGACGTTTTAGCCTCCCAGATACATCGCTTCGAGTGAGTATTTACAGAAACCACTCTTCATGGGCGAATCAGTACAGCAGAGGACGGACGAACCAGTACAACAAAGGACAAAAAAACGGACGACACATATATATTACACAGCAGTACGCGACAGGAAACGGATAGAGCACAGCCGTACAAGACGATGAAACAGAAAACGGACGAAAAGGCACAACAGAGAACAGCGAACGGCATGACAAAATGCAGACAGAGAACAGCGAACGGCGTGACAAAATGCACAGAGAACAGCGAACGGCATGACAAAATGCACAGAGAACAGCGAACGGTATGACAAAATGAACAGAGAACAGCGAACGGTATGACAAAATGAACAACAGTAAGTAATAATGCAGCATAGGCGGCCTGGGAAACCCCGTGCGAGGCAACAAACCTGCGCCCCTCTCTATATAACAACTACAGCATGCAACTGGTAGAACGTAAAACAACGAATGAACCGGGACAACAGAAACCGGAGAAGAACGCGCTGAGTGAATACCACGCGCACACCTGTGCAAAAAGAAGAGGACCCCCCCCCCCCCAAAACAAATCCCCAGACACACGCCCCAACTAACCTGCTCAGGGTCACCGCAGACCCCGTGACGAACCGAGATTTCTTGCGGCTCCAGATAGTTCCCGTTCGCCGCAGAGTCGGTGTACAGAAGGGGGAACTCGCCCCCGCCGTACATTTCCAGGACCGAAGGGTCGGTCAACCTTTCCGCTCGCTCTCGCGTGTGCTCGGGCCCCTTGGCGTTGTAGCAGTGGGGGCAGTAGTCGATGTCCGGGTCATCCCTGCGTGGGTTGAGCAGTGAACAGCGGCGAGGCAAAATGAGGAAACCCAACAACGTTTAATGGATGAACTGCTGTATATATATATACGTAGATGAGATGCGGCGGTGTACCTTTGAGTACTATGAAACACTCGTGTTACGGGGGACCCTAGTAAATAGGACCAAGTTTTGTTAGTAAAAACAGGGAAATATTAACCCTTTTAGAACTGCAGTCCCGTTATGGGGACAAACCACTCTAATTCTAAGTGATTTGTCCCCAAAACGGGACTGCAGTCCTAAAAGGGTTTAGAGCTTTTCGTGTGTACCGTAGGTGTTTATTTACCGTGGTCCCCTGTAATAGGGTGTGATAATGGGGTGGGTGTGTGCGACAACAAAACGAACAAAAAAATCGGCAGAAAATAAATGGAGTTAACAGTTAAGTATGATATACTTAGTATATATATACCGCACAATACGTTGGTATGTTGGTATTGTATACTCGGCGGTGGTGGTATTGTTCTCATCCGATAATGTCCTGCTTTCAAATATATATATATATATATGTATGTATGTTCCGGCCTAAAAAGTAATTTGTGAAAAAATTAAGTTGTGTGAACCGGCCAAATAATTTGACCGGTAAAAGAGGTTTTTCATCTGGATGGAGCAGCAGCAGCAGCGAGCAGCAGTGGCCAGTCTTGAGAGCCCGCCTGTTTTTGTAGGAACGACGACCCGCTCATCGTCATGCTTACAGCAGCATCACGCCCGGCTTGAGAGCGCCCCCCCGCCTGCTTGTCGGAACGACGACCCGCTCATGACCACATCATCGTGCTTGCAACATCATCACGCCTCAATCAAGAAAAATTAGTTGCTGTTCCCTCCCCCCCACTGAAAAAAAAAAACCGTCTGGCCAATTATTTGTCCCGCTTTCGATCTCCCCCCTCCAGAATTAATTGCGAGCATTGTGATAAGACTGGGTGAGACACAAGACAGAGCACCCCCTCGCAGGTTTGTCTATTAAGCATCCTTGGTGTTACTCGCTTTCGCGTCGAATCAAGCGTAGAAGAGAAGCAGCTTTTTATTGATCCCAGAGCCGTGATGACATCTGGCTCGGAAGGGCCTCACGTATGGCCCGTCCCGATCTTATAAATACTCCGAGCACGAATGCCATCCAAGTTATACGAAAACCGACCAATTACCTATACTGAGGTAATTACCGGCCTTCCAAGCCCATACCATTACAGTTATCAGAGAACAACAGAGTATAATATGAATAGTATAGTTTTACGGGGTGGGCTATTGTAGTAAGAAGAGTAATCAGAGCCCACACGATGGGCCCAAAAGCTAAGCATCCCCCTTTGTTTCGTCAAAGGTATATTATACGACGCATGCTACGGCAGAGGTGCACCATGTGTGTGTTTTGCCTTTTAAGGGTGGTCACTTGAGGAGCTCTATATGCCTCCACCCAAAAAAATGTTTTTCGGCAAGAAAATAAAAGTGCTACGTACGAACTCGTACCAGATGAACAATCCCATGGTATTTTAACCCTTTTAGGACTGCAGTCCCATTTTGGGGACAAACCAGTCAAATTCTAAGTAGTTTGTCCCCAAAACGGGACTCCAGTCCTGTAAGGGTCAAGTGACAAATGGAAATATTGCAACAAAATAATGAAATTCCGCCGAATTTTGGTTCAGGAGCTCCGCCATTCGGAAAAAAAATCCGTCAAAAAGTGCTACATATACACACCTCTATCGTAGCACAACAAGGTCATATGCCTCCGTAATACGATATTACATTTATATCATACAGTAGTACAGGGGCACCAAATTATAAGACGAGACCATCCAGAGAACCGTGAACATCAACAAACATGACGTCGCGTAGGTGCAACGGCAGACGGTCCCAGAGGCGCAAGAAGCTGGATCGCGTTGGTCGGTGTCGAGGCGTGTGCGAGCAGTTGTTGTGGGCTCGGGGATATTCGGTTCCGGTGGGGGGTCGGTTGGCGGTAAAAGTCCTCGTTGGCCACAGGGATGTTGTCGTGGAGGGCGTGTACGTTTGGGATGTCGGGGTCCGAGGGAAGGTGACGGAGGCTGGCTAAGGGTACTTGCACCAGCAGCGGGGAAGTGGACGTGCCAAGGAGGTCACCTGGCTCAAGGTCGGTTGATCCTGAGAGTGGGATGGTCTGCTACCCGTCGGAGACGAATATTGCCGTATCGGAACGGGGATCCTCGCGGGGGAGCATGTTTACCATGTAATTCCCGGTCAACGCCGGGGCTGAAAGCCAGGCTGGGATTTGGAGGAAAGTAAGAAATTCGGGAGTCGTTATCTTGAACTTGGTGTAAAAATCACCCTCTCTCAAACAAGAAATCCAGCCTGTGAACCAGATTTCCTGTTTCTTATTAGGTGTGCTGTACTTTATAACAGAGTAAAAACATTATAATAATCATTACTAATGTAGAGGCTTTCCTGCCCTATAGAGTTCGCCTAAAAAATCACATCGAAAAGTATCAACTTCATGTATGTATGTGTGGGTAAAATTCCTGAATTTCACGTACCACTACTACTACTACTACTATTAATATGATACTATTACATACTATTTCATACTATTACTACCATTAAATACTACTACTACTACTACTACTACTACTACTACTACTACTACTACTACTACTACTACTACTACTACTACTACCACTACTACTACTACCATTACCACACAATCCTGAAGGAGGACCTTGTACGACGTGTGAATGTTAGACAACTAAAATAACACAGCCTCCACTAGCAGGCAGTGTTGCTACCTCAAGTGCTGTCTTCACCAAAAGCCACATTATAGACACGAGACTATGGCGGCAGCAGGACACCTTTGTAGTAAGTATGGGCTTGGAAGGACGGTAATTACCTCGTATAGGTAATTGACCCGTTTTCGTATTTCTTGGACTGGCATTCGTATTCGGGGTGATTATAAGAACGGAAGGGCAAAATGAGACCCTTCCGGGCCAGATGCCCACCACGGCTCTGGCTATAGGGATACTCTTGTGTCCTTACCTTAATCACATTACATCTGCTCTGGGAATAAAAAAGCTACGTTTCTCGTACGCTTGGTTCTTATATTCTACGCGACCACAGAACTGGCACCTCTCTAGGATGAAGAATCGGCACAGACACGAGGCGTGCTGGATGTCGACGGGTCGTAGAAAGGACGGTTTAATGTGAAGAACACACACGCTAAAGTGAGTAACACCAAACCTGGCCACAATATTGGTGACCTGGGAGAAATTCCCGGAAATATATCCTACAGGACGAAATGCGAATACTACTGCCTACAAGCGGATATTCCGTGTCTCAACCAATTCTATAACACCTTGCCATTAGAACCCAGTACCTAACTGGTAAACTACATACATAGGCCGGGTATGGATGGGTGACACTGATTAATGACTTTTGAGTTAAGAGTAGTGCGAATTAAACTATAGGAATAATTAATTTATTATTATTATTCCATTTTGTATCTGACAAAATGTGTCTCTTAATTTCAATCATACCATTCACACATAGTGTATGTATGTTAAAGAGTACTTGATTTTGGTTTAGGACACGGTATCGGTTATCATATATTCACAACGTTAAAAAACGGCGAAAAAACATCACCTGTATGTATCATATGTATGTATCATACTGCTGGTATATATACCCTGACACCGGTATGCTCTCAGAAAAAAAAATATATATAAAAATACCCTGACACCTGTCTGTATGCTCTCAGAAAAAACTTACTGTAGCACGAAGAAAGAAAGTCAGGCTGGCGTTTACTACAGGAGACAGGAAGGAGACAAAACAAATCCCAACGACTTTATTATCTCATCATGCGCGTTCTCTTTGTATCAAACCGTTCGTTCTGCTCTACCCAACGACATCAATCAGGACACCCAGCCAGTGTCCGCCACGAGATTCATGCAGGGTAGGTCTTGCCTGTCGTATATGGCATTGCATTGTCTGCTCTGCTTACTGCACTGAGCGTAGTATCTCTCTGTCGTAGTTTTGTGACCACAGTATTCTCGTACCTCTTAAGTACGTGTTTCTACTCGAGAGCACAATGCCACCTTACAGGGGCGATGGCTTATTATTTTTGTTATATAATACAGCTCCTCACATGATGATGAGGGACTGAATAGATCACCCGAAACATGAATCCTAGTAGAATTAAGTATTTGTTTCGCAAAGCCCGACCACTAATTCTATGCACTGCTATGCACTACTAATAATAGTCCTAATAATTAAACAAATAAATACGTACCTGGTACACAACAAGCAGTGAATTTATCGTATAGAAATAACCCGCAGTTAGTTGGTAAATCCCCTCAACCCCTTAAGAACTAACTGGTCCCCCGTTTTTGGGGACAAACTACTTGGAATTAGTGTGGGATAAGTTTTTCAGTGGTCCCACGTATTTGGGGACAAACTACTTGGAATTACTGTGGAATCATTTTGTTGAGTTCTGAATGGGCTCCACCCGTCGTAAAATATTGCCTCAGAAGGCGAAACCCAACTGCAACCCCTTTGCGGTATACTGTGAAGGTAGGCCACAGCCTCACGGCCGCGGCATCATGCGTGGGATATATTATATGAGTCTAGAAAATGAGAAGCACACTGCGAAACATCTTGGCGTAAAAATAGAACGAGGGCTCTCTTTCTTGCTTAGCCCCTTTGTTTGTGAACGCTTGGGAAATCAGTATCGAGCAACCGCATACCACAAACACCCTTCTTCGGGGAAACATGCGTTGCGTGGAGGTATGATACGTATTAATTACTGTATGTGATCGTTACTTACCGTGCCCGGAAATTTCGCGGTACGTACACTACCGTACAGGCAGTAGTGGGAAGGTGGTGGTCCCTTTATAGTGCCGGTTGAGTAGTTAGTGCCGGTTACCCGCTATCATTCGTAGGGCCTGTGAAATTGCTTGGCACATATGGGATTATCCAGTGTGGCTGTGTGCGGAGTAGCGCCGATTGCCGCTTATAGTGCCGCCGGTATTGCTGGCTGTGGCGCATATACCGGCAGTATAGAGGGACAAAACATTGTTAGCAAAAATAGGTAAATACCTGGTATAAAGGCTTTAGTGTGTAACTTAGGTCCTATTTACTTTGGTCCCTCGTAATATGGGCTTCTTACTATTACTCTGTGATATGGGCCATAGACGCACAACGGTGCACGTTAGGTTTGCGCAGAAACCATGTGAAAGGCACGTTCACACCATGTGGTGCGGCGCGGTGCTCCCAAATCCTGGTTCTTCGCGGCACCACAGTCCACAGCCCCCCCCCCGCGTATCAACGTACTTCAAAACCGCGCTGAACTGCTGTCTTTTTATTAGATTAGATCATGCTGCTGCTGTGGATGTACTCGTATTATGCTCCTAATTCAGCACATTCATTTGTGGGTATCATAGCCCTACGAAGTGCGTCCGGGATTACTGTTGAAGGGATCCCTTATTATGCAAAACTATCCCATGTATATATCAGATTTTTCGCCTAACTAACTAAGCTAAGGGACCTATATACGAGTATTGTAGGTCCCATAAAGTGGACCCGATTTTTTCAACCGACAGTTCCTTACAAAGGGCCGATACGACGGCATGCTGAGAATAGGGGGACGAAATGACGGCACGCGTTTCAGGGTGGGATGATGAGCACACATATGTAACAACTCGGTCCCCAAAAGCTATCTAATCGTACGTGTACCACTACTACTGCTTTTCTGTACGAGTATAATACGTTCGTGTGTTGCTGTTTTTCTCAAGCGGGAGACATTGCGCGTTGGCCCAGCAGTGTAGTCCCTTGTTTCAAGGGGCCTGGAGTCCCATCGTTTTATACGTACGTATATATATACTTCATGGGATCTGGAGCCCCTTACTAAACGTGTGACGCCCACTCTTAACCCTTTTAGGACTGCAGTTCCATTTTGGGGACAAACCACTCTAATTCTAAGTAATTTGTCCCCGAAACGGGACTCCGGTCCTATACGAAGGGTTAGGGACCGCATACGTACTATTAATATGATACTGCTGTACGTGGTAAAAAAACAGTACGCAGAACTTCGAGGTCCGTTGTATCCCATTTTCATTTACGTACTCGTACATATAATATGTACCGGGAGGTACGTACGTACGTCGTAAGTATCGTGAAGGAGGAGATCGACCCACCGTCCATGTATAAAAAAAGTAAGCGAACTGCCGCGGAGGTCACCATATATATAGTGACACAAACGGTGACGCCCGCCGAGCAGCACAGCAGCACAGCAGCACAGCAGCACAGCAGCCGTAAGAGGGATATGTTACCCCTCGGGCTTCATTCGAGGTCGTCATATTTGAATTACAGTTAACAATATACAGAGTAGTAGTAGTACGTAGTACTACTGTAGTTCGCGATAGGAGGGGTGTTACACCATTCATTGCAACATCCCAACCAGCCCTCGAGTAAATTTGAACGGTATGATATGATCGTTGAAGATATAATAATACCAGGTACGACTTGGGTACGAGGTTATTCGTACGTACGTACAAGATACGAACGATCGTCCCTCGAATTACAGAAGGCACGCTGCATGCGTATATGTATATCCGAATAAATCGTGACAAACGCACCAAAGACAGGTTCAAGCAGTAAATATCTGAAGAAGTGGACGGACCCGAGCCCAACGATCAACAACAACAAACAGCATCCTCGCCAACAAGACGACGACACACGCCTATCTACGATATGTGATCCTTCCTGCGATACCAACCGTATCTTCTTCCTCGTTGTGCCACTTCGTCACTCACACTACTTGTACTTGACTGTGAGATCACAAGGCTACCCCTTGTACCAGGTGTTTATTCGTACAGGTAGGAGTACGTGTTATTATTGCAGTTGCTGTTTCAGATTATTTGCCCGTTATTTTCGTACATCTTGTCGTTATTTGGTCGTGAAATGGGTGAGCCGGTGGGGGTGGGTGGGCGTTGTGTGTTGTGTCGCCAGCAGCGAATAAATGGCGACCAACCACAGCAACGAACGGCAGGCAGCAGCAGCAGCAGCAGCATCATCAGTAGCCACGAACAGCAGCAGCAGCAGCAGCAGCTACGTATACGTATACGATACACACGTACACTCGTACCGCACACAAAAAAAGAAAACTCACCAAGCTTTGAAGACGGGGCCCTGGGAGTACTGCCGTGAAATAGGGAAGACCTGGGCGATGTGGCCTTCGACCCGCTGCATCATAGCCGCAACGACAGCGACTGCGATGATGGCAGTAGTCGACGATCTTCTCGCAGTCATCATCATGATGTGGATGGCGGTCTGGAGTCTGGATATCGATATAAATACGATGCGGGCAGATCGAGAAAGATCTGACGGTGCTCGCTCGTAGCTTAGCTGCTGCTGCAGTGTTGTTGTAGCAGTAGTAGTAGTAGCGTAGTCACGAGATTGTTGTGGTGTCGACAAGCTTAGCTGCTGCTGCTGCAGTGTGACTGGAGGATGAGGAGGAGAAGGAGGAGGATGGATCCCAAGTGTGTGTGCGAGTGGGATGAGAGCGGTAGAGCGGCGAGGACAGAGGTCACAGCAGCAGCAGCAGCAGCAACGGGACTGTCACAATAACAGACAGCAGTACGACGTAGTCACAACGCACAACGACGTCCTGCGTGTGATGAGAAACAAAAAAACTCTTTCCTTTGGGGATACGTTTTTTTTCCGTTGTACGTGATCTACGTACTACTTGTATATAGCAGGACACAAGCTATCATCAAGTTTCGTCATCTCGTCTGGTTGTGACTGATGGTTGCGGCCCAATCGTTATAACGATCTTACTCTTTCAACGGCCATAAACTCGTATCTGTACGACCTTGTTCAAGCTCAGGTCTGCACTCCTACGTTAGAACTAAAAAGAAAGATACAATAAATAATAAATGGTCACCACCACCAGTAACCTGTTGTATTTACATGTTACGTATAATATACGTTTACCAGGTGCCAGAGGTAATACCTACGTACTTCCACGTACCATACGTCATACGTCGCAGAGTAATAATAAGAGGGATGAAACCAAGACGGTTACGCCGTATGATACACGTATGATATCATCGTATCAGGCATATGTATGACAGCACGATGACATGATGACAGACCTACGTAGAGAAAATGAGAGGAGAGGGATGCAGGTACTGAGAATGTCGTTGAGTTGGTTGGGAGTTGAGAGTTGAGAGTATCATACGAACGAAATCACGAAAATTCCAGGGCCTCCTCGGGAAAAATCCCGAAGATTTAGGGAATCGAGGTAAACCAGCCATATCAAACTAAAACAATGACGAATAGACAATGGCAAACGCACCACAAGAAAGACTAAACCACGGTGAATCGAATGACGGCGTTTTTGTTTTTTGTTACGCTATAGGAACCGTGGTATGGCCACGGGATTTTTACCACGGGAATTTGCTTTTTAATTCCCGTGGTAAAATTCCCGTGGCCATACCGCGGTTCCTACGGTTTCGTTAAGAAAAAAAAAAAAACGCCGTCATTCGATTCGCCGTGGTTTGGTCTTTCTTGTGGTGTTTTTGCCAGTGTTTATTCCTCTTTGGTTCATTTGACATGGTTGATTTACCTCGATTCCCGACATATCCGGGAACTTTCCCGAGGAAGGCCCTGATTCCCGAAATCTTCGAGAACTTTCCCGAGGAAGGCCATGGAAAATTACACACACGAAACGTGACAAAACCAAACATATACTGCGCCTATACTGCTACGTATAGGGTCATAGCCAATACTACTACAGTAGTAGTAACTGCACTACGTACTCCTCTGTAGAAATGTAGAGAAATGTGTAGGAAAAGGTGCGTAGCAGTTCATACGTAATTTGGTGGATGAGCATTTGGGATGAGATAGAAGGATGTTGGATGTGGTAGCCTTCCATTTGCGTCACATCGGTTTTGATTTGTCGCATGATACTGCTACGAGTACGCTTTTGATCTGGAGAGTTCTTCACCTTTGTTCCCTGAGTCGTTTTTTGGAACAACACTACACTTTGTCGGATGGCAAGCATAATAATACGAAGTCGAATGAGCTACGTATCCCGAAGCAATTCAAGGATGGACACAGGGCCTCGCACAGACAACGAAACGAAAATGAGAAGCCTAAAATTGAGAGCAGTAGCTGAATAAATAAGACCGCGGGCCAACGGACAAAACGAATACAGCTGCTGTTTTGCTGTTGTAGTAGTTGTACGTAGTGGCACTATCAAAATTAAAGCTCTGCTGTAGTACCGAAGTCTACGAATATCCCGAAGCAATTCAAGGATGGACACAGGCCTCACAGCCAACGAATCGAAAATGAGAAGCCTAAAATTGAGAGTAGTATCATAGCTGTATATAAAAGACCGCGAGCCAACGGACAAAACGATTACAGCTGCTGTTTTGCTGTTGTAATAGTTGTACGTAGTGGCACTATCAAAAGCTCTGCTGCTGTAGTACCGCAGTCTATAGTCTGCCAGGTATACCACTCTTCCGATGTATAACACGGACACGACTCATACCCTGCAAAGTCAACGGCTTGCTATGCATATTAGTCAATGGCGGTTGGATACATATATATATATATATGTGTATATATTATTATACTATTATACTGTGCAGGGCATTATTCATTCAGAATGAAAAAACTGACACAATTCGTCGAATACCACCAATCTCATCCAACCAATTCTCCTCCCCTGCGTGTACTCAATAGAATACGCACTACACTACCACCCTTTACCCAAATATTGTACCTGCTTAATATCTATTCGCCGTGCTTCCTACTCCGCATCTACATTCCACCCCCACGCCATGAGAAGCAATCCTCCCTCCTCCTCCCTTCTCCCCCTGGCGGCCTGCCGGTCTCGCAGGGCGAGCTTGTATCGGTGCACCCGACGCGAGATCGCGACCTGGGTGGTCACCGATATGACCTGGAAAATGTGCTCCTTACAGACCCCTTTTCTTGATAAGGACCCCCCGTCCGTTCTCCCACGATGCTCGCCCCCAGCTGGTCGATGAACTCGCTACCTTCCTTCCCGAGGCGTCCAAAGCTTTCCACCGCGAGGGTGACAAGTTTATGGCTGCGCTCGTCGAAGGACACCTGTCCTGCACGAGCGTAGTGGTTGCGCTTTCGCGCCTCAGAAGTGGAGGCAGCTGATCCGTCTCGATCAGCGCTGCCAGCCCAGCCCGCATGTGGACCCTCGCTTGGGGGTCTTCATGCGTGATGTCGAGGAGTATCGCCTTGTTGCGGTACTCTGACGTTGTAGCGTCTCGGAGGCCTCCCCTCTCGATCACTATATCCATGCAGAGGTTCCTGTCGGCGTTGAAGGGCGCTCCACTTTCCACTTGACGGCGGATGGACAACCGCTTGAAGGTGCGGGACAGCGTGTAGACTGCTAGCGGCTGATGCTGGTTTACCTGCGCGCCTGCTCGGTGGCATGTGCGCGCGTGGCGCGTGTTGACATCCAAGGGCGGGTGAAAAAAAGGACCCGAGACCCCCACTCACATTTTTGCATTTGGGGCCGATTGGGGGGGGGGGGGGAGTTCCTATACTAAATCCTATATAACCAATGATTTTTCCAGTTCCTATACTAAATCCTATATAACCAATGACTTTTCCAGTTCCTATACTAAATCCTATATAACCAATGACTCAACCCTTGACTCAAGCACAAGTTACTTGGTTTTAGAATGGACACTTGTCAGCCACTGCGGGTATTGTCAGTTCCTATACTAAATCCTATATAACCAATGAATTTCCCAGTTCCTATACTAAATCCTATATAACCAATGACTTTTCCAGTTCCTATACTAAATCCTATATAACCAATGACTCAACCCTTGACTCAAGCACAAGTTACTTGGTTTTAGAATGGGCACTTGTCAGCCACTGCGCCTAAAAGTAGCAGAGGTCGGACACTGACAAAGAAGCGGACGTGGAAGGAAACGAATTAAGTTGGGGCAAGCCGAGGCGGGGGAGGGGGGCAGTTGCGACAAACCACAAACCCATGTTCCGTCTCTGACCGCAGTGCCCATTGCAACGGCCGCACGATGTCTGTGCGTGAGGGAGGGTAGCCGGATGATCGGTGAGTAGTCATTCTTATGGGTTCTGCTCTCACTTCTGATAAGTAGACGGTGGCGTTCCGGAGGCGGAGAACGCTAAGAACAGCTTGCGATCAAAGGGAAACGATCGTGGCGTCGCTTCTTTTGTCAAGCCACGCGACGATCCTTAAAGGAACTTACAGTTAGCTTCCGCTCAAGTTGGCAGCGCAAATTTGCTCGCCGAGCTTCATTATGCCACCTCGCGGCGCTGCCCAACCGGACACAGTGTTCAAGTGTCTTGACTCAATACAACTTGCATCCGATTTTTCAGCACTTCGTTTGTTCGCCCTCCCTCCGGACTCATATTGCAGACTCAATTAAAGCCAAACACACTTTCATGACAACTGCCTTACCATTCCAAATTATTCATGAAAAACACACAAACAACACATCGTAGGGCCTTCGTTGCCGCACTCTGCTTTTCCGACAACGTCTTGCTGAGCAGCTGTGACGCCCAAAAGGCCTGACAGTAGGATGTTTAGTTTGAAGCGAAAAATAAATTGATAAAATAAGGGTGTGTGGGGGCGGGGGGGGGTGGGGGGGGGGGGGGGTCTCGGGTCTTTTTTTTCACCCACCCTTGTGACATCCATCGCTTCGCAGCAGGGGGCACTTCGCCGCTAGAGGCTCCTCTATTCCCAGGAAGCGCCGTCCCATAGACACCAACTCCGAAGCCGGTAGGATTCGTGCCGGGTCCACAGGCCTTGCCCTCAAGCAGGCGACAGCGCCTGGTCCCGATAGGCTCCGTTGCCGAGCCTTGACAAGATCTCACAAGATCTCTGGTTTCGTTCGGGTCCAACGGGCCAGCTGCCTCGGGGAGGGGGTCCAGGGAAGCAACGTACCGTTGGTACCGTACCCGGTTCACCTGCTGCCCCAGCTTGTGCTGCGCCTTGTGGGAGCTGATCGTTTGGGCGTCATGTGCCGGCAGTACCTCCACATCAGACTGCCCTGATAGTCCTTCCTCATTCGTGCGGACCGCCCTGTTCCGCCAGCTTTCCGGGACCACGCTCGCCATTGCCTCCTCTGATACCCCATGGATGTCGCGAAGGTCCCTGACGCTACTCCATATGCGGTGAACGAGGTCCGAATTGGGCAGCTCCCTTCGGATTTTTTCTCCCAATGGACCGGAGAGGTCAGCAAGGACCTCTGGCACCGTCGCCACTAAGCTCCCGATGGACGCTGACATTCTCCTCGATTCAGCCGACGACAGTCCAAACCCCCCGGCCCCCGTGGAGAGGCTCACCTGCGCTCTCTGGTGGGGCTGTAGCGTCAACCGGTCCGCCGGGCATCCGTCCGCAAATAACGACGATTCATCTGTTGTCCCTGGAACCTCGAGAAGGCGCTCGAGCATCCACATCGCGCTAGTGTCTGCCCGCTGACACGCGGGTAGTGACAGCTCCGGGTCCATTACCCGCTCAATGTAGGAGGTCCGCTGCACCATTGAGCTGGTGGCGTATATACTTATTGTAGAGTGTGATCAAGAATATATATCATGAAAACAAAAAAATGCCAACACTGCAAATTATATAATACCTGGATACCGCACAGACAGCTCAATCAAGTAGCAGCAGAAGAGAGAGGTAAAAGGAAAAACAAATCACTGGCATATAACAATCACCATGCATACAGCAGCAGTAGTACGAGGTATGCATACATACTTATACTATCGGTTGGTGCTGGTTCTGTTGTTTGATGTCGTCGCGAGCAAATATCAAGGTACTCCCACCCTGGAGCAGGTTAGGTATATACCGGATAACAAGTGTGCGGTATGGGGCTAACCCTGCTACCGGAAGCAGGTTGAGACGAGACGCGCTCAGTCACTCGTAAGATGATGTTTTGATTATATTTATTATCGCCGCTGGTTTCCTTGGTCAAAGAGAAAAATCTGGGAAAGCGGGGGAGCAAATATTACTTGCTCGGCGCGTTTCTATCAGAAGCACGCCACCTCAACGAAAAAGAGGGGAGACGGGGATACCATGAATAACATGACACAAGCCCACCCTGAAGGGCAGTATATATATATGCAGATGCATAGAAATCAGGAGCGTACAAAATCCATCCAGAGAATTTTGATAAATGGACCAAAGATACTGTGCTTCACAACCAACCCTCTCTCACACACCTCTAGAACTTGCAAGGCGAAAGCCTCGTAAACCCGAAGAAAAATAAATTGATCTGCAACTTACAGAAAAGAAGATTACTCGCCATGAATATCATGATGACACACACGAATCATAACCATCCACGACCCTGAACTCGGCAGGAGCCCGGCGGGGGGCAGCATCGCTGCACACCCGGCTCCATAGATGGACTCAAATAGAAAGCAATAAGAGAAGCAGAGGGAGGGGTTTTGTTGCGTTGTAGCAGGCAATCGACAACGTTCCAAAATCTCTACGACGTACGTCGGATACACATATATATGTTACGGTTCAAGTATGACCCTGCAGCCTATCTATACATATCATCAGTAGTAGTAGATCAGTGGTAGTAAACCGGTGGATTTGTCAGAGGGTGATCTCAGACGCCACACACACAGCATGCGTTGTCGTAGCTGTGTTATTCGTGCAAGTGTCTATGTTTCGTCTTTGATCATATGTATGCACATTCACATCATTTACAAAAAGAACGGTTTAATGTGAAGAAAACACACACACGTATTACACAATAGCAGCGCGGGCGATGGTTGTTTATGCCACAACGGCTTTTTGCGTCACAACACTTCTATTTTACACGTATATAGCAAAAGCGGCTGTTGTGCCATATATATTTATTATATGGCGGTTGGACGCTGGTGCTACAGCGGTAGTAGTTTCGGGATGTAGCTCCTCATTTTTCTTGAGACTCCTCACATTAGGCTACGTATAGTACAGGAGAGCTCTCTATCTCACCCAAGCCGACAAAAAAAAAATCAAGATGAAAACAATCCCATCGCCTAGACATACAACGAAAACGTTTGCAAAACATTGTTAAACTATCACGGGGGACCATCATACCTGGTAGTAAATAAGACCTACGGTACAGACAAAAAAAAACATATATTTCCCTATTTTTAAGCACACCATTTGGTCCTATTTACTATGGTGGCCCGTAATAGTGATATTCCAACGATAAGGACA